>JARFXV010001585.1:0-369329 GCA_031761425.1 Cosmopolites sordidus
GAACAAAATAATTACTCTAAAACAGCTGGGGTGTTCCCAGCTCATCCGGCACAAAGCCCTCCAACAAGTGCAATCTATCCTCCCTCAACAGTTTGAGAAATAGTAATTCTGGACTAACAGGCCAATCAGACCCTACCAATCTTTCGATGACGGTTCTGTTATCATCAAACTTGACACAGTTGAAAATTCTATGTAGTGGATTATCTTCTTCGTTGCAATCTGCACATCTTGGGTCTTCCGTTTTGCCAATCTTTGGTAATGTTTTTTAAATTGCACATGACCCGTCAATACTTGAATTGTTTTACGACTGACTGTAAAATCAATTCCTTGCAATGTGTAGATGCTGGGAATAAACGAGAATGTCGTTCTACCGGTAGTTCCAGACTCCCACTCGGATTGCCATCTTTCGTTTGTTTTATTTCTTAGAATGCTTCTTATCTTCTTCCTATTCATCCTTGGCTCTTCTGGAATGAACTTGTCGAATCTATTGACCATCAGTCCTCTTCTATGAGCTTTAGCATCTAGATGTTCGAAAATGATGTCCTCTATGGGCGGGATAATGGCCAATACAGAAGCAGCAGCTGTGGAGGTTGTTGTGTATGCCCCCACAATTGTGCGCGAAATGGCCCCCCTCAGAGACTCTAGTCTATTAATGTTCCTGGCCATGGTTAGCCTGTCCTAGAAAACTTCAGATCCATAGGTTAGGACCGGGATAACTGCACCGTAAAAGATCCTCCTTAGAGACTCAGCAGGCATCGAGTGAACTCTACTCAAGGATCTCTTTAGGGCCTGGAACAACGTTTTCCCTTTCTCACAGGCGAGTTTAATATGTGATGTGAATGACAACTTGTCATCCACCGTAATGCCTAGATATTTGGTCTGCTTGGATCTTTTGATATAATCCCCAATGATTTTTCACCGTAGGATTCCTTGTTAACTTCCTACCGAACACCAGGTACGTGGACTTATCAGATGCAATTTCAAGCTTGTTGGAAGCTGCCCAGTTATGGACAACCTCCAAGGCCTGATTCATGCTAACCTCCAAGGCTGGTCTACTGTTGCCCCCGACAATGATAGCCAGATCGTCCGCATATGCTATCATTTCAAAGTCAAAAAGAGCATCGAACTCCAATAATAAACCGTCCACGATCAGGTTCCACAATGTCGGGCCCAGTTTCGAGCCCTGAGGAGATCCCCTTTGAAGAGTTTTTCGGACCGCATCCGGCCCGATATCAAGTCTGACATGTCTATCTGCAAAATAGGAAACCATCATCCCGAACAAGTACTTCGGGGGATTCTTGCTTTTTAAAGCGTGCAGCACGGCCGGCCACCAAACATTATTAAAAGCGCCCTTGATATCTAAGAAAATACCGGCTGTGTATCTATACGTGCTGTCTCTTACTTTGTTGGTGAATTTTTGAAGAGCTTGATTAGTGCTTTTGCCCCTGATGAAACCGTATTGATTGGCATGATGAAAAGCCTGATCATCCGTGAAATGAAAAAGCTGTTCCCGGATAAAGAATTCAAAAATTTTACCTAATATCGGCAATAACGTTATCGGTCTGATGGACTTTTAATATTCTTCATTTTTTCCTGGTTTCGGAATCATCACGAGCAGGCCCTCCTTCCATCTTCTGGGGAAGTACGAAAGGAGGAGGCAGTCACTGTAAATCCTGCAGAGCAGGTCCGCAATGGCCACCGCCAATGTTTTAAGCACTATGCCCGGAATGCCGTCCGGTCCCGGCTCTTTCTTGATATTTATATTCGACAAGCTTCCTTCAACCCCTTCTCTGGTAATATGTAAGATCCTTCCGTGACGTTCTTCAAAATCCTCCCCAGTCATTCTCCTGAGCGAATGTTCAGGAGTATCTTCCATTATGTTATCCTTCAGTATGAACTCGTTAATGATGATCTCCGCTGTCTCATCAAAATCTATAGTTCTATCCTCTTCATTTAGCCCTGTTTTAATAGACTCTACGATTTTCCCAGTACCCTTTATTCGGCCAGAAGCCTACTTATATGGAAAACTCCACGGATCCTCTCTAAATTGTTCTGACACAAACGTGTTCCACGATTCATTTTTAGCCCTTTTAATTATTTGGCGTAATCTCCTCGCCATATCCAAATATCTATTCTTTTTTCCCATGCGTTCTTCCGCATTCATTTCTCTCTGATAATCTCTCCTGAGTCTATAACATTCTCTTTTGACGGAATTACTATTTTCATTCCACCACACAGGCTTGGAATGGAAGACTCTTCTCTTAGGAACCGTCTCTTCAGTGATATCTCTGAGTAACTTTTCTAATTCCAAAACCATTTTGTCAATGTGTGAAATCGGCGGTTCCCAGAGCATTCGGTCTATTCTAGCCAAGCCCGCGATGGCCATGTCAAATGCTTTATCCACGTCAATTCTATTCATGCACGTATTAAATATTATTTGATCTAGATCGTAATTTAATTCCCAACAGAAGGTGATTAATCTGTGATCACTCAATGTGTCCTCCAAGATGTTCCAATTCTTCAGTCTATCGATGGATCTGTGATTACCAATTGTAATATCTATGTTACTGTCGCCTAACGTGCTGCTGTATGTTGTCAAAGTTTTGCTGATGTTATGCACGTGTAGATTTTCAGTAGTCAAAAATTCAGCAAGGGTCTCTCCTCTGTTGTTCATGTCTCGTGAATACCATGCGGGGTGATGGTGCGTTGGAATCTATACCTAGTAGTAAAGGGTTGAAACTAAATATCACTCTGATTTTACTCAGTTGTGATTCTACAACGAAATCTCCTGCAGGCGACCAATAGGCGCTACAGACTACTAACTTACTCCCGCGTAGAGAGATGTTTGCAACAGCATTAAATTCATCGGTGTGTTGAGAAATCTTTAACCCATGAAATGACGGGTTAACTATAACAATGCATGGCTTGAATTGAGCGTTCTAATCAGCAATCAGACCAAGCCTACTCAGACCAGGAACAGTGTGGAGCCCATTTCTCACCCAAGTGTAGGGTTCTTGAAGTAATAATATATCCAAATTCCTTTCAATAGCAGTCGTCAAGCAGTCCAACGTCACAGCATAGTTGTGGTGTAAGTTTTGCTGGCCGATCTTCACATGATTCTTCTTATTCATCGTTATTCCCAAAATCAATGTTCGCAACAAAGGCCTCCATTCTTCTCTTGAAAATCGTGCATTTCGTGTCTCTCGCACGATGTCTAACATCCGTCATCTTGGCCTGTACACAGAGTATACATTTATGTTCTTCAGTTTTATTTTTATTAGGGCAACTACGTGTGTCGTGCTTCTGAGCACAGTGACCGCAGGCCGTTTCGGCGGTGCACCTAGTGGAGATGTGACCTAAACCTTGGCACTTATAACAAACCGTCAGCTGCACCCGATCAGATATATAAGACTTTTTTGGAGTAGCTTCTTCCTTGCTTCCGCACTAACTTCAATGACCCAATGGACATAATGTTTGTCCTTGTCCCAGTTCTTCAGCCGACCATGCCGTGAAATTCTGCTCAATGATCTCTTCCTTTAAGCTTTCCTTCTGTATGTTCGAAGGAACATTAAATAAAGTTAGTCTCGGTTTTTATTTACCAACTGAAGCGACATGAATATCTAGCTTTTTGATAACAGCCGAGTTAGCAATTTTGCTAACGTCATTATTGGAGCAAGTTTCTATAATCACCTTATTATTTTTTGTGGCGTATATTTTCGTTGGCTTAAGGCCCAAAGTGCTGGGTGATATCTTCTGCATCACTATTTTTTTAAGTTCTTCGCCAGACATGTCCTTCCCGTCCACCGACTTAGAGAACTGAATCTTAGGTGACTTAGGTACAGCAAGCGGCTTCTTTATGCCACTAACCTTGACAGCGTTGCTAGCGGTGATGTTTGCATATGATGGCGTCTCCATCCTGCAAGAGATTGCATTATCGACCTTCTTATTTTGTTCAGAGATTTTTTCATTCTGTGCAAGGATTATATTCTTGATTTCGTCCAAACTGTCCGCACTCTTGTCACGGGTCGACATGATGATTTTGCTGACCTGTTGTTTGACTTCTTCTATTTTCGATGTGATGTGTTTCATGTGCAGTTTCATTTTCTTTTTCTTATTTTTGTCCTCCACTTGATCTAAGCCAGCATCAACTTTACCGATGTGCTCGCCAATAAGGTCCCACAAGTCACTAAGCTCATTGTTCATATTATCTATGGAGTCTCTAACTCTTTTTCCAGGCATACTATTCTCTTCTTCGCCAGAATCCAGTCCAGAAGCCGGATCTCTTTGCCTCTTTTGCCTCACATATTGAAATTCCATTTTGTCTCGCTGAAACGCTCAGCGCCAGAAGGGCTGGCCCAGCCGGAGCCTCGGCAGAGCCTTCCGAGCCCGCCCTTTTGGAAAGGGTTCCCCAACCCTTTTCCAACCACCTCTTAGCCGTAGGCCGGAGCTTATGGCGTGTCACAGGTCAATAACACGACTAATTGCCGGCCAGTCGTTTCCACCAGGAGCCCACGAGGAGGGGGTGTCGTCTTTAACCAATAAGTAAATCACAAATGAATTCACTTTAACGTCTCCCAGCAATAATGGCACCTCGGATAAACCTCATCGGTTACGATAATGCCACTGCGCAAAGCTAACTGGATGGGTAAAGGAGGAATATGATGGTATAAAGATCAATGGTGCAAACTTAAACCATCTTAGATTTGCAGAGTAAAGCAACTGAAATGTAGATGGGCAGGCCATATAGCAAAGCGATGGGACGAATTCTAATTTAGGACAAAATACGTCATATACACCTATTTTCCTCAATGTTACCTTAATTTTAATTTGGTGACCTGTATTATTATATTTTAATTCTAAGATTAAAATTTTAATCCAAGCAAAAATACTCAATCTTATGGATGACCCTTTGAATTGAAGCTCTTTCTTTTATTGGAATAAATCTTCATCTTCATTCAAAAAAAATGTATCTGAAACGGAATTTGTTATTATGCATAATATTGTCGAAAGTTTCTCCAAAATTCGGTGTATTAACTTAACTAAAACCCTAAACTTATTCAGAACACACGGTTTGTTGACTGACTTTAGTAACTTATAAGTATGAAAGGGAATTGTTGCGTTCATGTTTCTGAATCTATTAAATTGAAAGTTATATCAGATGAAATCCCTCCAATTAGATTATATATCAAGGCTTCAAAACTACAAAATGCAGTACATAACATAATACGAGGGTAGAGTCAAAAGTCGGATACTTTTCCGATAGATGGCGGTATAATCACAAAGATCATTGCTTTTCTAAAAAGTAGCTTTCTTGTGTAAGAAATATTTTTGTTTAGTATATATTTTCCTTTTTTTTTCATCTCCAATAAAACAGTAGGTCTATCGTTTGTTTAAAATGTCTTTTAGCATGCAAATGTAAGAAATATGTCTGTTTTAACATATTCCGATCCCTTGTTCCATCTCAGGCAAAACGATAGTTTTGCCTGAGATCTCTCTCTCTCTCTCTCTCTCTCTCTCTCTCTCTCTCTCTCTCTCTCTCTCTCTCTCTCTCTCTCTCTCTCGTTTTGCCTGAGAGAGTCAAATCGAACATCGCACACAAATCGCAAATATCGTACAAGAATACAAAAAAACTAGTTATACCTAAATCAGTTCTTCTATTGGAACCTTCGGTGTGAAACACTAGACTCGACGAGATTTACCACTAAACACCAAATCACTTGTTTAATCTTCTCAACGCACGTTTCGTAACCATGTTAACAACATCAGGAGATGATTTAATCTGACTAAATCACACTAGATACCCACACAATAACATTTATGTTGATTACCTTTCACTGGTTCGTTCAACAACCAGTGATCGATAGCAAGACATCGCATCGATGACACTTCGTCTTACCTTTGAACTTCTATCAAAATTTTAATCATTTTGTACAAACTGATAACATAATTTCTGTTATAGTAGCTAAACTTTTTTTTAGAAAATCCGTTGAAAGTCCTTTTGATCTTCATCTTCAGAAACGCTAATTTCACCTTCGTACACTTGTTTTTCTGCTAATCCTTTAAGTTCGTTGTTGGAAAGACTTTCCCCTATTGTAACTTGCAATAATTCTTCAATGTCCTGCGTATTTATATTAATCCAGTTCTGCTTTATTAGTTAGCTTCCAATTTTATCGACATCAACAATAATTTCTCATGTCAACATTCTTGTTTAGCTCCGGTCATACATTCTTCCATACTCATTTTAAAACATTTCTCGGTTACCTCATTCCAGGAGTGATTGATGTCTACAGCATCCATGATATTGTAGTTTTTCCAAAAGTTTTTAATAGATTGTTTATCTTTTTGTCGGAATTTCCACCGCAGATAACAATTTGATAATACGCCGTGATCCATTGGTTGGATTGACAAAGTTATATTTGGCAGCGGGAAAACCACTTCTACTGAATACCTGTTGTTAAGCCGGGGGTTATTACGTTGGTTTAGAGTATTATCAATTCAAAGTAAAGCTTTCATTTCTAGTTTTTTAAATTCGCAGTAAAGTTTAATAGACGGGCAAAAATGTTCGGTAAACCAATTTTGGAAAATTTTCGTAGCGATGCAAGATTTTTTATTGGACTTCCAAATTACTGGTAAAGATGATATTGATGATGATGATGATAAAAATTCCTTTTGTCTTGGGGTTTTGAAATGAAAAACAAGCAGTGGTTTTAATTTAAAGTCTTAATAAGCATTACTGCCCTGTAGCAAAGTTAAATACCTTTTGCAGCTTTAAGTCCTGTTGCTCGAAATATCCCGTTTCATCAATAATAAAAACTAATTCAGGGGAATAATTCCCTCCTTCAATGATTGCTTTTATTTTTTCTGGAAATTTAGCAGCTGCTTTTAAATCTTCACTTGCTGCTTCTGGAGTAATCTGTATGTTATGAAGATTGTTTCTGTTTTTAAATCAATGGAACCACCCTTGACTAGCTACGAAATTTTCACTCGCGTCACCTTTTTCATTCTGAATATGATTAAAAAATGTTTTCGTTTTTTTTTATTATAATTGTTTAGCTTAACGGTATATTGCGTTCAAGTTTATCGTCAATCCAGATGTAAAGTCATTTTTCCGTTTCGCCAAACACATTGCTTCTGGAATGGGTAATTTATGTTGCAGAAGTCGTTCTGTTTGTAGTTGCTGGTGATAAGATCTTTTCTTTGATTGTTGAAGTTGACAAATTTAATGCAGTACCGATATCAGATTGCCGTCCACCTGATACCGTTCATCTAATCATTTTCATTTTAGTTTCTAGCTAAATGCTTTTTCTGATCGTTTTATTTTCTTTTTCTTTACAATTACCCATGGTAAAAACTAAAAATTGCTGTATTTATCAGGATAAAATGAAATATTATGTTCATACTTTTTTTTACGTTGATGACCGATAATAAATCACCTGTCATGCAGCAAACATGCTTTCCTACTGCTTTGATTTGTGACGCAATAATGCATGTTAGTACTAAATCGTTCTGGGAACCCCAATACCGCGTTTGATTTCGAAGAATATCAATTAGCCAATTACCGAATTAGCTCTTCAACTTAATTATCATCCTTTTTTAACTACCTTTGTTATTAAATTAGGTAAAAAGTTAAACAAACCACACTTAAACTTCCTCATTTTCTATACACTCTAGATAACTGTCGAATTACAAATCGAAAAAAACTTCATGGTTTTGATGCAGTAAAGTCACTGAAGCTTTTATCGCGTCTCTGATGAGACGTCAAGCGGCTATCAACTGGTAATATTGCAGGAATCGGAATTATACGCCGGGGTATGATAAAATCTCCCAGCCAAATCGGGTGATCGTTTCCAAAGTTCTTTTTGGCCATAACTTCTCTTCTTCCGTCATATTTGAAGATCTTTTTTTTCGTTCAGACTCACTAAAACTCACTGAGTGAAACACAAAGTCACTAAAACGAATCAGATGATGCTGATAATGGTCAGCAGAGACTGTCTGACCAGATTCGAATAACTAATTATGCACGACAATATGCATACCACCATATAGACACCAACATTATTGGTCTGGATACATGCTTTCGCGGTGCATATTTCGCTGATCTATGATTGATTCCATGATTTAATACTCTGAAACAATAAAATCAACATTAGTATATTTATTCGTCGCATTAGTAGGGGAAACCAGGCATGAAAGTAACACGGGATAAACGTAACAAATGAGTTTCTAAACGAATTATGTTGGTTGTACTGATGGCTGTATCACCGATGGGCACCATTTTGAATCCCCCCCTTACCTCAGTTGCGCTCACGGCGCTGTACCGTCAGGTTCTGGACGTAGCGAGTCAGTGCCGCAAAAATATCAGTTTTTTTTAACTGGGTTTGTTTTTATTATGGTAATATTAAGCTTGCCTGTCAAGTATCAGTAAAGTAGAATAACTATTCGTCTTCCTATTTTGGCGTTCGAAACGGAATGTTCCTAACGGTTTTTTAGATTATAGGCTTTTGTTTTTAGGGATGAAAATAACAGCTTGTAGCTTTCATCCAATTATAATTGTGATATCTCAAAACATATTTTATTGCTTTATTTTATATATTTCAAAGTAATACAGATGTATTTTCTTATTCCAGAATGCCTAATATAAATAAACGAACGACTAGTAGAGGTTTAGTTACTGCAGAATTAATTGATTTGACTGCAAAAGTACTTCTCATAAAAATACCATTTCGAGACGCTGCGAATTCATATCAGCTGTACCATGTAACTTTATATAGATAAGTGCAAAAGAAGAAAAAAATGCTTGAGGTTGAATAAGACTTGCAAATGTAAGATACGTATCGAAAAGAAGAGTTTTTATCGACGATGAAGAAAAAATACTGGCTGAGTATTTACTCCATTGGTCTCAAATTAATTACGGATTAACAAGCAAAGAAGTACAGAAGCTAGCATTTTAATTAGCATATATAATAAATAAAGTCCCAGCTCATGGAGGTTCGATAAATGTGTTGGTGATGACTGGCTTAGATTGTTTGTTCGTCGTAATCCGAGATTATCAATAAGAGCCCCGTAAGCAACAAGTATTGCCCGAGCGACGAGCTTCAATCAAAGCAATGTTGAATTGTTTTTCCAACATTATACTGAGATTCTAAGAAAACTGGCACAACAACTGTACAAAAACCAAAGATACTTGTAGCAGGAAGAGGCACCAAACAGGTAAGCTCAGTCATATTTGCAGAATGTGGCGTTCTGGTTATAGTAGCTATGTAGCTTCTGCGGTTAACGTCATTTGAAATAGTATGCCTCCGATGTTCATATTCCTACAAAAAATGTTTAAGGATCATTTTATCCGTGATACACCTTGAGGGTCAGTTGCCAATGGAAGTGGTTGGATGCAGGAAGATGATTTCAACATATTTTTAAATTATTTTAAGACATTCTGCCATCTATCCAAAACCATCTAAAGAAAATAAGTGCATTCTTCTTTTATACAGAAACACAGTTTCCATATAGCACTGAAGAATATTGACTTATGTAGAGATTCCGGCATTGTCCTTTTGACTTTCCCACCACACTGCACAAACAAGATGCAGCCGCTTAATCGCAGTGTAATTGGACCTCTGAAAAAGGCCGCCAATGCATGCTGTGACAACTAGATGAGATCAAATCCTGGGAAAGTTATGACGATATACGATATACCATAGCATATTCCGAGACTCTTTTCCGATCGCCGCAACACTGCGAAATATACAGGCGGGTTTTGCTTGCACAGGGATATGGCCCGTAAATACACGTATATTTACAAACGTCAACTTCTTGCCTAGCTCCGTTACCAGACTCTATTCCGTCAACAAGTCATCAGATTGATGCAATGCCCTCTTCATCATCATCAAGCATGCAAGCAGTTTCGACTAAGTAATAGTGTTGGTGAGCGTAAACACTATTAGTAACGCCACCAGCTTCACCGGCTTCGCTAACTTCACCATTACTGCTAAGAATCCCTCCTGAAGTAACTTTGCCACCAATAATAGCCCTGCCATCAATAACTATTTCGAAAGTAGATGTGACTATTTTTTCGACATCATCTGATAATTTACATATCCTATCTACCTCTTCAGCTAGTGCTCAAAACGTTACGATGACATCGTTAAGCCCCTACGAAGTTAAGGCCCTGTTAAAGGCAGGCCTCAGGAAGAATAATGGAAAGGGAAGGAAAGGCAGAAAATCAGCAATAATGAGTGACACTCCAAACAAGCTTGAAATTCAAGAACAAAACGAAAGGAAGCTTAGAGCCAAAGACGTTAAAAACCCCATTTTGCAAACTGCTAAAGAGACAAAAATGCCAAGGGCTTCAGTTCTTAAGCAAACTATAAAAAAAGGAAATAATACACAAAAGAAGAGGAAAAATGCTAAAATAACTAAGGATAGTGATAATTCAGACAGCGAATATTGCTTCTGTTTAGTTTGTATGGAATCTTTTTTAAGCAGCAGGTCAAATGAAAACTGGGTACAATGCCTAGAGTATCAGCTTTGGGCTCATGCAGACTGCACTAATAACGAAATTAGTTATGTGTGCCCTAATTGTTTTTCTGATTGAGATCTCATTTTTAAATAATGTTGATTATTTTAGAAAATTGTTGTTTCCTAGAAATGTTTAATTTTTTTGATAATTGTGATATTATGTAAAACCCAAATGGCTAATTATAAATAAATATGTTGATTATGAAAATAATTTTGTTTTTATTTACAATGTTACAACCACCCCCTTAAACTGTTACAAACAATCCTAGTGGTAGGGATGGTTGTAACAAATTCCACTTATTTTATTTGGTCGTTTTTCTCAAAATCCATATCAGTTGCATTTATGCTGTCATGTGTACTGATTAGAATTTTGATATTCAAAATGCTCTGTGAGATATTATGAGAAAATTGAAAATTATAACGTTTACCCCTGGTCTCACCAATATTTTATTCGGTTTATATTATAGTTCACATTTTTAAAATGTGTGAAAAAATATTATATATCTATTCTTATTATTAGACCACCAAAGGACAAACAAATAAAGCGCAAATATCGTTGAATATATATATTACAAAGGTTTTAAGTATATTTAAAAAAAAACATGTCGAACTAATGATTTCTGTTAGTCACGATAGCATTTTTGGTTAACAAAATAGAATGACTAAAACCATTAACAGTGTATCTGCAGATTCTCGTTATCTTCCCTCTGCTTCAAAGGTATTTTAACATATTTTTTGTACCGTGAATCTAAAGATTTTCTTTCCTATTATAATATCCCCTTCAGCTATCTGCCATAAATGTAAACTTTAAATTGCAAACTACATTTATTGACCTGAGTATTTCATAGAAGGAATATTGCGAAAATTCTAAGTATTAACTAAACTAAAACTACAAAGTTGCTTGGAGCAGAGGATTTTAGTTGATTATACGTTTGTGTGAGAGTCCTGTCCATGTCTATGAATTTATTAAATCAAAAGTTTGTCACATCATATTTTACACATCGTTTTTCTATTTAGTGTGTAGAATGTTGAAAATTGTAAATGGTATAATTAAAATGGTGTAAATGGTATGATAAAAGAAAAGTAGAGACGGTAGAGGCAGATTTTAAATAGATTTTGGAGCCTTTGTGAATTGTTATCCGCAATGGCAATATGAAATATATTTGGGTGCAACAGTAACTGGTACAAAATAAAAACCGATGCACGTCATCGATGACGCAGAATTACATCTACAACACCAGGAATACCACTACACAAATTAAATAATAAAATAATTAAATTGAATGTATTCAATAAATTTCAAATTTAGCGGCTGTATTCGGTTCGTAGCATATTCGAGTTTTAAGAACCTCTACAATGTTACAACTGTCCGAGTAGCGCTTGCAAAATGCGAAAGCAGTTAAATAGCCGTTGTTAAGAGTTATTAGTATCTTTGATACAGTGTAAAAACCACCAAAGTTGATGGTAAAAGGTAAGTTATATAACATAACAAAAAATATAAAAAATTTTGATTGAAAATTTTTATTTTATATGTAGCATATTTCATGCTGGCAATGAGGAAGGATATAATGAGGGTGCAGAGACCATATTTTTCTTAAAAACTGATAATTAAACTGGATAATTCACCTTATCATAGCATGTTATTAATCAAAATACCAAACAGCTCATGGACTAAAGCTACTATTCAAGATTGATTAACTAATTATAACTTAGCATTTCCATCAGTCAAAATGCTTAAAACTGAGCTTTACGTATTCCCCCATACCATTTTCCATGCATTTTCAACCGAATTGAACTTATATGGGGAATTGTAAAAAATTACTATAACTTACAGATGGCTAGAGATGGTAATACATAAAACTGTATATACAGGTGGCGTGAAGCACTTCAGACTGTTACTCCTGAGATATGAAAGAATACGATCAAGCATACAGAAAATGAAATAATGAAATGACAGAGAGCATATACTGGATTGAAAGAAGTTTAAATATAAAAACTGCAAATGATAGTGTACCAACTAGTGATACAGTGATCCTATTCATTTCAGATTCCGATCAATTAAAATATAGGTGCATGTATATATTTCATTGTCTGTTCTGTTTCGTACTTGCATATTATATATCAATAAATGTTATTTGTAATTATATAACTTTTTGTTTTAATAACCATTCAAATATTAAAAAAAATTATGGTTTTTGATCAAAGCATTTTGAAATGTGCTGAATATATTTAGAGGTACTAAATCGACGACACTTGCAATACTTTCAACATTATTTTTTTTAGTTACTTAGTAATTTGCGTTTAATTTAGAGTTGATTTTTTAACTTGTTATTAAAGTTTAAATTATAAAAACGATTCGCTAAAGTAAGGTTATGATGTTTAATCACAATGTGGCAATAGGGCAATCTAAATGTTGATCACGTGCTTAACGACGTGCATGGGATTTTATTTTGTACGAACTATTGGTATATCATTTAACATTTTAAAAATATAATAAAAGTAATGATTTATTATCAGACTTGTGAATTGAAGCTAAAGTTGTAGAGTGTTTAATCAATTACTTACTAACAAAATAATGTTTGTTTAATGATAGCTATTTTCATAATACAAAGTCGACGCTCTTCTTGTAACGTCTTATATCACATAAGTAGTGTTTCTTGACATATTGTCCATTATTTCTCTCCGGCTATTGTTTTTGAGCTGATCTACTGTTTGAACCTTATTAATAAATAATTAATCATGAAAAATATTTTTAAGGTAACTCCAAATAAAGAAGTCAGTGATAGTGAGATCTGGAGATCTTGGGATCATTTCAGATCTCTGTTTTTGGGCATTAATCGATTACACAAATCAACAAAATTAAAAATAAATTTTCGTGCCGCCGAGACTTAAATGTAATTTTAACGTATAGTGTCTAACAAGATTGTAACGTTTAAAAAAACTGTTACATTATTTCCTATTTGTTTTTGCTTATTCCAGTCTAATCTGTATTTTATTTTCGTTATCCAATTTCAGTTACCCCTTGGTCTTGAGTCGAGGTACGACACCACTACTATGCGCAGTTTCCTTTCAGTATTTTCACTATTTTTTATTCTCTTCCATAGAGGACAGCACGGTGGGTGGACATGGCTTTTCGCTTCACCCTGGTTATGTTGGCGCGAGCCTCGCGGGATCATTGAGTCTCTAACTGTGCAGCTTGATGTGACAGTTAGTATTATTTTCGAGTGTCTGCCCACACCTCCGTAAACATCTCGCTAATACCGTGTCTTTTCGATGCCCCAGTAGAACACAAAAGAATCCAACCAGTGTCGGGTTATAACTGTTAGCCGATTTTTGTATGAGGCTCCGTGGTATCGATGCCCTACACTACTGTAGGGCATCGATTAGTCGTGCCTCGTTGGAACATTCAATGCTTCCGCAGTAGTAGGACTGGTAACTTTGTCAGTGTAAATTTCCAATTCTTTTGTGGCGGACGACTACCGTAGACGTCGTTAACAGAACTTCTATTTGGGAATGACTGATGCCTAAAATTATCTAATTGCAGATATGAACGGTTAATACCGAATCTCGTTTCGGTCTTTTAGGGTTGTTACAGTATCATTTAGTATACTATTCGTTTTAACTATATTAGTGTCATTTGTCTCTTGGCCGCATCTCAAGCATAGTTGTCTCTAGTTTTAAGTCATTATTAAATAGGTTAAGTTTTACACATATGTATACATTTTTTTTGATAAACCATTTGCCAATCTGGGTTATTAAATTGAAGACCAAAGTACGACTACGAATGAAGAGCACCGGATCAGCAATTAAAGTGTAACAAAACGTTACAACACTTTTATTTATTTTATAATCTATTCCCATTGATAATATTTTCTTACCAAACCTAACCATGTAACTTCTGGAAGATGTCATCATCAAAACGATCGTATTTAAACTATCCGAGCACTTTTTGTTGCGTTTGTGACGAGTCTACGGTGCAAAAGTTTCGAAAACCTAAATATGGAATTTTTCCAAAACGCGTATTTAGCTTACGTTAATGTGTAGTAAACATTTAAGGCAATGGACTAATGGTAAAAGAAGTCAATTGAAGTTTGGTGTGCATATGATTTGGAAAGAACCAACAAATCACTACGATGACTAAACTTGAAGAGATTTACCACTAAACACCAAATCACTTTTTTTGAACTGCTCGACGCACGTTTCGCTAACCATGTTAACATCAACAGGAATTTAAGACTAGTTAAAAGTATTAATAATACTAGGGCTTTGGATGCATATGAAAGCATTCAAATAGAAAAATGTAAGAAAATCATGAACCGAGATAAAGGGCCTCTCCCGTTCAGTCATCTTTTTCAATTATTAATGTAAGGCTTAGTAAACTTCACGGTTCATGATTTTTACACGCTTGGTTAGATAGGGGTTTTCATATAAATAGTACATAGTTTAGTTTTAGAATTAGATTAAATAATCTCCTGATGATGCTAACATGGTTAGCGAAACGTGCGTCGAGCAGTTCAAAAAAGTGATTTGGTGTTTAGTGGTAAATCTCTTCATGTTTAGTATTTCACACCAAAGGTTCCAATAGAAGAATTGAACTACGATGACTATTGTTTTTGCTTAGTCAAGGCACATGGTATTAATCAACAAAAAATGACCAATCTCGATCTAGTATCTATTAAAAAACCTGTTTTTTATTCAGAAGACGTCCGTATTCTAACTTTTTGTGCGCTGTCTGATCTTTCAGACACAGAATGTACTACATCCCAAAATAGGGAAGCCTGCACTTGTAAAGAAAATGACGCTTTAAGTGACCTTATCAGAGGCCTCGACCTTTTAAAAGAAATATCTGTACTGTTGGCATCCAGAACAGAGACACTAATATTCTGTGTTATCGTACTCGAGAAACAGAACTGCTTCGGTTTGTTTTGCTCAGAAAGTGAAGTTGTTTTTGTAATGATGTCAATGGTCTTCCAAAATGGGTTTCTTAAACTACCAGCCAAATGAATGGAGACTTTTTATATACAGTTCCAAACGGAGCTTGAAATTTGTTGTGCTACATTACATAATAGCCCAATAAACATGGTGCGGTTTCCATTATCCATTTCACAAAATTAAAGGAGGAATATGATACCATATTGCTAATAATAGCAAAACTCCATTGCATTATATTAGCAAAAAACTATACCATTACCATTATCATATCAATATGCCAAAATTGGCATACTTTTTATTGGGTTAACAAAGCGGCTACACGAAATTTCCATGTTTCTATGTTTGTGAGATAGCCGAGCTAAAAGCGAGCAGTAAAATAAAACAAACTTGCCTAAAAGAAAATACTTGACAGTTGGGAAACAAAATATTTGCTTGGAACAGTTTTTCACGGTGTACATAATCATAGGCGACTGTAAAATCTATGAATATCTGATGCGTTTCTATTACGATATCCAGAATTATTTTTGATATTTGTCTGAGTAACAAAATTTGGTTTGTAGTTGATTTTCTTCCATTAAAATTCTCTTGATAGTGACTGGTAGTACGCTTTGCATATGGTCGGATTTTTTGTTAATTTATATCGCAGAATTGCTTATAAACCGACTTTAGGATGTCTATGTAATTTGAGCACTTAAACAGAAGTCATTGTAACTAAAAAAAATATTTTCATACGTAAAGCACTTAAATTTTTTCAAAAAGTCAGCTCTTTTTTAAACAGTAATATATTTAAATAATAAGTATAACTTATTACTGAAAGTAGTTTACTTCTGGTTCATTCATGGTCATACAAGATTCAGAGAAAACTTATAGAATTTGTATTATCCCGGTTCATATCATTCAACAGATATAACGAGAGGGTAGAGAAAATGTATTTTCATTATTGTTTAAGTTGCAGAATAAAATGATACACAAGAGTAACAGAATAAAGGAAAAAATATAACGGTCAGTGGACTTAAAAATATATTACCCAATCATTAGTTTTAAGGGAATGTATTTTTAATTATTACGATAATTCTTTCTGGTACACTTTTTTTGTTTATGGGAAAAAATATAATAATTTATGATATAAAATCATTAGAAATAAATAATTAAATAAATAGGCTTTTCACTGTAGAACTTCGAATAAATTTAACAGTAAACCTGCAAATTTGGCAAGCTTAATTGGATTTACGATATTATTTCGTTACTAAAGTAATTCGAATCATTCGTGTACGAGACGTCGCAATATGAGATTGTCTTTGAAATAGGATTATCGTTTATTAGTTATTGCAATACTGCTGGAGTAATTGTAAAGCTGTTAAGCTTAGATAAATGATTCATCACTACACTCATTTAAATAAAGTTTAATTCAATTTAAATTTAATTCTAATTTGTAAATTATGAAAACATTTACATATGATTAGCCTATAAGACCCGACCGAGACTGTTTTTTTAATCTCGACCGAGAACAAAATGAATTCTGGGCTGAGACCAAGACCGAGATCCAGACATAGACTAGACACACTACAAAACAAAATAATATGAGGAAAAAATTGAAATGCAGCATCACTTTTATATTCATATTTATATTTTTCATGATTTTTTAGTATTCAAAATTAAATAAACTTATATTATGGCACAAAAAAGGTAATTTTTCTGCATTTCCACCCTTTAGACTGTGCTGTCTCTCATCATATAATTGTCCAGCTCTAGTACAAAGTTGTTCACTAGCGACGCTAGTCGGCGGCGCTGATAAAAACATTTTAGCAGCTGAGCCAAAAATATTGGCATTTCTTTACATTCTTGGCTATTTAAAGAAGCTATCAAGCGCTATTGCTAATAAAATGTTTGCGTTGTTTTCATCACTAATCAATGGTTCATCTTCCAATTCGACCGAATTATGAGCTACCCACAAGGATTTATATTCATTATTTGCGACCGTGGTTGATGAGGAAGCCGTCGACGTAGAAGCACATGTCACTTCCATTTAGAGTTTCGGCAATATTGGCCTTGGCTGAATTAATATCTCTTTCAGTTAGATATTTGGACTAAAATCGTGGTTCGATGAGTGTAGCAGTAATAAAAGGTAAACTGCTTTTCACAAATGAGAAACTCTGATTGAGTGTTACTAACAGCTTGCTTTTCATCACCTCGGCATTATTTTTATTTTTCCTATCAATAAAATCACATTCATTGTCATTATTAGAAAGATGAGGATGTGTGTTGGCGTCAATTTGTCATTTAACATTGACACTAATTGTATCACCATTGAAACATAAAACGAGTCTGAAGAGATATCTAACGTGGCCTGGTAAAAGCACTGTAAAACATTTACAATGTCTTTTATGTAATCGCACTCTTCACTGTTGTTCCTTCTCTTCTGTAGTTCCTCTTTCAATATGATACAGATTTATGGCATTTTTTTGCTCAATCAGACGTTCCATCATTAAGTATGTACTACTCCAATGTGTCTCGACATCTTCAAAGACTGTGTTCTGGTAAATTCAATGTTTTTTTAAATGCACCCAAATACCTTCGGAGTTGTTCACTTCTCTGAAAATATCTGACTACTCTGCGACATTTTTTCGACATCAATTTTGATTTCGGGTACTGAAAAAATAGCGTCATGGATCATCAGTTACAGCGTATGAGCAACGCATCCCAATAATGTATAATCAGCTACTCAAAGTACACCAACCGTGTTTGCAGCGATGTCTGGTAGAGAAGGGTGGATTTTTGATTCATTATTGAATTTTGTAGCAATTTCCATATATTTTTCTGCAATAGGGGAAGAGTGGCACGAAAGAGCCAATTTAAAAAAAGGGAAAAAAACACAAAAGAGAAGAAGTAAATAACAAAATTTGTATCATAAGTAGTGGTGTACATAATGTCATGCAACATTTTCCAAAATCAACAATATTCTTGGACTTTTAACTATTTATAAAAAGAATGAAATTCAGCTCTTTCATAACACATAAGCTTTGAAAGAGCCAACCCAAGTTTTGAAAAAGCCAAGTTCTAATTACCGGACATGCAACGTAAATTAACAAAAATATTTATTATTATGTTTATAAAATGTTTTATAATATACAAACTCTGGATAAAGTATTTACTTAAATCTAAAAAATTCTCACAAAATGACCTGTTTGAGATCAATCAACTATACAAACTAACCAGCTATGGTATTTTTAGGAACCATTATACTATTATTTAGAAACATTTATAAAAAAAACTAAATTAAAAACAAAAATAAATATTCAAAATACTTAAAAACAGTTTTGGCATAAATAATGTAATCTCCCTTTTGAAAAATCTAACTTAATACAAAATAAATAATTGGAAAAACTTAAAAATAGTCTTGGCAAAAAAATGCAATTTCCTTTTTACGCCACAGGATTCATATGCCCAACCGTTACAAATTTTACACCGGTACCCTTCTTGATCGCTGTTACCATAATTTTCATTGCAGATTACATAAGTATTATCCTGTTTTCTTCCTCTTTTATTTTTATCTTTAATTACAACCTTTTTTTACTTCTGAGAATACTATATTAGCTTCCGAATCAAATGTATCTGAGTTTAGAGAGTCTTTAGATTTCGTAGTAAGCAATTTTATAGATTTTTTTGTAGTAATTTTGTTCGCATTCTTTTTTTGCTGGTTTGCGTCCTTTTCTGCTAACCTGTTTTTCTCAGGAGTATCCGTTACGATATCAGATTACATTTTCCGGTTCTTACGAACCGTGTTTTTTTCTGGGACCTGCTTTTGAAAATGGCCTAATCATTTTTGGTGATATAACTAGTTGCCCTGATGTGCCCGCGACAGAAACGATAAAACAGGCGAAGATAAAACAGGTCTTAAATTATCTGGCCATACAGTTTCTATCTCTGAAGTTCTCGAAATTGGCAATGAATGTGCACAAGCAGGTAAAGGCAGTAGAGGCAAATTCTCTTTGATACCAGTTAGGTTGCAATTATCATTTTTCTTATTGGAATCGACTTCAACAGATGGATCTGATCTAGAAGTCACAAGGGATGATAGAAACTCTTCTTCTCCAAATACGTTGGTATTCAAAGAGATAAATACATGTTTTGGGAGAACCTTGTGTAATATTGTGAGGTCTGAAAACTGATAAATATGCATCTTTCACAAACTATCCAACTTGGTAAATGGTCACCATTTTACCGGGTTTTGACAACATCCACTCATTTATAACAATTCTATACCTACTTTTGAAGGATCCATATACCGTGACATCAAGAGGCTGTAGCTTATGGCTCCAGCCTGGTGGGAATGTGACTATTAAAATATAGTTTTCTCTATCAAATTGAACCACTCTGAGGGTAATATGCAAAATGTTTGAGAACTTTAATAAAACATTCTTTATTCTTTCATCCAGAAATATTTGCCAATCCAGGAGCTCCTGATGGATCATTTGCTAAGATAATATCTTTATAATTTACTCGCGGAAAATGGAAAATTACATTGGCTGTAAAAAGCAGCATTAATGAAAAAAAAGTTCTCACCTGATGTCACTTGTCCGATTTATTTCGACCCTCTTTCAGCAGTAACTTTGGAAGGATTAGTTACAGTGCTGCAGCAGGGTTTCGTCTGTGTTAAATATCATGTGAGGCGGAAAATTAAATCTTACTTAAACATCGGTAAGTTTTTCAAAAAACGTGCTTACGTTCGTTTTGTTAGTACTTTCAGGTTTTCTAACTGGTAATTTTTTATGTCGGCTCATAAGGCCATTCAACCAATCTTCGCTTGCACTTTGTATGTCCTTCCATCTATTTGGATAAACAGAATTCGCTTCCGCACAATCAAATGCAAGTTCTTTGGTTTGTTGTCTTGTAAGCCTGTAGCACATTTTAGATGGAGTTTTCAAATAATCTGCTAGTAAACCCTTTAGTCTATAGTAAAAATACGCGTAATACCTATATTAGGGTTAGGTTTGTAGGACGATTTGCCCGAAAATGTTACATTCCTAACAATCTTAGCTAAGTAAGAGCTAGAAATATCAAAGAAAAGGGCGGTTTTGTTTAAAGACTGTCCTTTCTCGATCACTTCACTAACAACTTCTTCTATTATAGATGTTGCGGATCTTTTACGCTTCTTTGGCTTTGCTGTTTCACATTGTTATCTAAAGTAAAAAAATGGTCTATTTTAATGAAATATCAAATAATAATAGTAAAATTTAAAAATTCAATGACTGAACAAAAAAATTTCAGATCTTATGTTCCTAATTTGAGAGGTGGTTTTTTTTTTCATAAAATGAAGTTATATGGAGCTACCCTTAAGCTAATACCTTTCAAATGAAAAAATAATTTTGAAAATCGGTTTACATTTGACGGGGATGTCCTTAACATACACACAAAAAAAACAAAAACGAAATTCAGTCGAACTGAGAACCTCTTTCGTTTGAAGCCGACTGAAAAAAATAAGTGAATTGTTAATGTACTTAATAAATACCTCTTTAAACATAATGAAAAAGGCCTTGACAAAGCCGGTCATGAAAGAGCCAGCTTTTTTATCACACCGTAACACAGCTCTTTCAAAACATTTTCTCATAGAACATAATCTCATAGAAGAAACATAATCTCGAAAATTAGTACAAAATCTAAGCTTTGGCTGCAAAATACATGTGTTATTAAAAGGCCTAATATATCCATAATATATACTAATATGGTCGTCTTCCAAAACCTTTGCGCACAGCATTACTTTTAGTCGTTATACATTTCAAATAAAATGAGCTGTAACTGTAACAGGAAACAAGTTTTTGTAGGGTTTGATGATATATCTGTAGTGAAACTTATTCGATAAGCTTCCAATAACAACGCAACTACTTTAGCTTGAACCTTCTCATATGTTGCTGGAGTTAATTGAGTGCGGAAGTATTTTTCTGACTTTAATCTGTACCGTTTCGTACCAGATGGATCAGCAAAATTCAAACATTTATATCTGGAGCAGGTACACACCGTCAAAGAGACCAGGCATTGTCTGCCACCTATTATCAGACCTATTCTGGTGCGTTATAGTTGCCGTGTCACTAAAACAACTATAACTCAGTAATTATTTAGATTTTTTAAATTTCCTTTGCTGGATATATCCTTAAAGGTTTAAATATTAAGAATATGCAAAATAATCCATTTTATCAAAATTCTAGACTATAATACTCTCTTCAAATTAATCCCCTTCTCACTGCTATATACTTATTTCATTTTTTCCAGTCTTTGCAACAGTTTATATAATAGATTTTTGGAATTTCCTTAAAAGAGATCAGCAAACTCTCTTAAATGGTTCGTATGGACTCAAAACGGCATCCATGAAGTGGTTTCTTCAATTAGGGAACAAGAAAATGTCACTCGACGTCATATCTGATGAATTTGGGGCTTATAGAACCGGCAAAATTAATGAATTATTATAAAAATTGAAGTTATTGCGGTGTACGATGCTGTGCTATCGCGATAAAAACTATGAGTTGTTTTACTATACATTTGGACGATTTTTTTCGAATGGATTTATTCAACTGGCCATTACACTTCTAAATAATATTCTTTGTTAACTACTTGGTAACTTACTAGACTTAAACTCAAAGAGATTTACCACTAAACACTGAATGCCTATTTTTAAAGTTTTCGACGCACGTCTCGCTAACCATATTAGCATCATCAGGAGATGATTTAATCTGAATTAAATAAAATTAAAGATTTTTTGGGCTATCCATCAACCACCTTGGTGAAATCTTCTCTATTTGCCTCTATCTCTGGCCATCACCATAGCTCCCTCCCAATCAATTTCCCACCTCTTCAGGCTTACAGCGATCGACCTGTTCCAAGTTTTTCCTCAGCCTTCCTCTCTTCCTCCCTTCAAACACACCCATGGCCCACACTCTCTTCACCATCCGTACGTCTGACATCCGCAAGAGGTGCCCGAACCATTGCATTTGATTTTTATTTTTAAAGTTCTTGACGCACGTTTCGCTAACCATGTTAGCATCATCAGGAGATGATTTAATCTTAATTAAATAAAATTAAAAATTAAATAATCTGATGATGCTAACAAGGTTAGCGAAACGTACATCGAGAACTTTAAAAAAAGTGATTCGGTGTTTAGTGGTAAATTTCTTTGGGTTTAGTGTTCACACCGAAGGTTCCAATAAAATAATTGAACTACTAGACTTGTTGAAAGAATGTTTTTGTGGATAATACTACGGTAATCGAAGAAAACAGATAACATGACTTGCTTTTTTTTTTTGCTTTGGTTCATCTTTAGTTCATCTTTCTTTGGTTCATCTTTAGCACGACACATGCTTGACTTTGGGCTGTTTCTGGGTAATAAGCATAGATCCATGTCTTCATGTCAATCATGCATTTCTAAATATCTTAATGCAAATAAAATATCTCTTCGGTAACTTCAACACGACGACGTTATTCAATTAATTCAATTAATTCCGGAAACAAACGAGAGACACACTTGGAAGAATTTTCTGAGCGAGGTTTACCTTCTTCCTGAAAGAGGTTTATTTTCAACTACTCCTCTACTATTACTACAGTCCTTGTACTATTTTTACATGTTTTTTAATAGCTTTTTCGCCGTAACACTTTCCAAAAAGGATCTTTCAAATTGAACGGGTTATTTAATTCTTGAATAAAACACAGAATTTGCGTTGATTTCAAAAAACTTATTATTGACAACTGAAACATAGTGTATGACATTTAAACACGAAAACCAATATCTGCAAAATAACCACCCCGTGCAGCTCCACAGATATTCATTCTTTTGTCAAAATTTGGGATGACATTTTGGCATAACAATGGCTCTATCTCACCAATGACTCAAATAATGTCATCCTTTAGTTTAGGAGTTGATTGTGGATTATTCCTATAGACCTAGCTTTTTACGTAACCTCAAAGAAAATAGTCCAACGGTGTCAAATTACATGATCTTGGTGGCCAATTAAAATCACCGTTTCTTGTAATAACTCGTTCGGGAAATGTTTCTCTCAATAAATTAATTGTTGCATTAGAAGATTGTGTAGTGTCATCCTGTTGGAACCACATATCCTCCAGATCAATATTATTCATTTCAGCCTACAAAAATCCATTTAATCAAAATCCTATTATCCATTCACAGTTACAGATTCACCATTCAGTATAAAGAAATACGACCCAATTACACCTCCTGACTATAATACACACCAAACAGTGACTCATTAACTGTGTAAAGGTTTCTCATGAATCAGTCGTGGATTTTCCTTACTCCAAATGCGGCAACTTTGTTTATTAACATAAAACCTTCACCTTCAGAGCTATATCCTTTCGTAAAATATACTATGTTGTGGATTTAGTGAGTGTAAATTATTGTGAACGTCGATTTTGTAATGGAAAATTCTGCGCCTTCAGTAATACTTTCACGTACCAAATCAATATGCTTTTATAAACGACCACTATGAATATATATTGTTCTTCTTTTATCTTCCACCAAATCAGTTTCTTCAAATTTTTGAACAATTCGATTGATAGTGATTTCAGATATACCATTCATCTAATTTTCTAAAAACATTTTTTACTGAACGCGCATTTTCATGAAATAACTCAACACTTTTAACGCGTTGTTGTACCGTATACGATTCCATTTTTATAAATGTCATACATTACACTTCTGAAATGAGACTATAGACGCCATCTGTATTTTATTCGATGTATCAATTCACAACGCCATCTGTATTTTATTCGAGAATTTAAAAAAGCGCTCAATTTGAAAGACCTGTTATTTAACCCATCAGAGCAAGACATTTCGTTTTTTAGACAAAATGTAAAACACTTTCTTTTTTCTTTCTTCGAGCTTTCTTTGCTCGACAAACTTATCCATTTTATATTTAACAATTACAAAAAACATTGTAATATTTAATTTCACAAGTGATGTGAAATTAAATGTTAATGATTTCAACAAATATCAAATATAGTTGTCACAAATTTTGTTCGCCCTGTATCTTCGAAACAAAGGGGTTTTTCAAAAATCATCATAGGACAAAATATTCTTAGAATAGGACAAGGAATAACCTCTTGCATTTTTGCCGCGTGTTTACCTAACACCCTGTATAGAAAAATACCTTATCATCATGTCAAATATTGATATTAAATATTTAGATTAAATACTAATATTTTCCAGTAAGCGGATAAAATACTTGTGTATTTATCACAATCCAAACAGGACTATAAATACAGAAGACCACAAGACATAATAAGAATTCACCTGCTATCTGTCCCGAGAAAGTCAGTTGTTAGTGTTCGAGTCGAGTGTACCAGTGCCTCCGAGAGTCAAGTTTCCGTTACCCATTTTAAAGTGCGTTAGGATTCAAGGCGTCCACTATTGTCAGTTGGCCGTAACGATTGAAGACGTTTGAAGACTCAGGAAGACCACACGAAGACTCAACAGAATTTCCCTTTTGTTGTTTTGTTAGAAACTACTTTTATTTTGTAACAGTTATTTTTTCAATAAAGTAGAATATACAGAAAATTTGAAATAAATTAGTTTTTTTTTTAAAAACGAAACAACTAATAGTAAAAATATAATTTATATTAAATTTTTTTGGTTGACTCACTTAAATCCCTTAATTTTTGATCAAATCATAAATATCGAAACAAAATAAAGGTACGTCTACATATTGGTAAAAATTAAAGATATATCGAATGTACAATCTGAGGCAAAAGTACTAAAAGTCATAAATTTGTGAATATATTTGCTTTACAGAACAAAGAAAAGGAAAATTAATAAAAATAATGTATAATTAAAAAAGAAAGAGCAAATTCAAGTAAAAGCAAAATTACAAAAAATATTTCAAATAGTAGTCAAAGTTTGCCAAATATTTCTAAGATTGTCAAGCATCTGCGAGAGAAGGATAGTTTTTATTTAAAAGCTGATAAGGAAAATAAGATTGTAGTAATGGAAAATAAGGTTGTAATAAACCTAGGAATCCATTGTCAAAAATGATTAACGAAGTCAGAGATACATTGAAATCTTGTAACCGCTTTATTTCTCCTTCTCTGAATAGCAAACTACATGTTTCTAATCCAAAAGTACCGAGATTGTATGCTCTACCAAAAATTCATAAACCAGGAAAATCAATGAGACCAATTGTATCAGCCATTAATTCTCCAACATACAACTTGGCAAAGTGGTTAACAAAGGAATTTGAAAATCTACCAAACCAACTTCCTTCCTGTTCTGTGATAAACTAAACCAAATTGATAGAGAAAGTCAAAAACACCCATCTACAGGAAGGTGAGGTTTTGGTTTCCTTTAACGTTTCGTCGTTGTTTCCCAGTGTCCCGATTCCACATATCTTGAAATAGCTTAGGGATTTATTCGAGTTAAACGGTTTTAATAACAAAATTGTTTCTGAGTACATCTCCTTAACAAAATTATGTATGAAGCAAAATTGTTTTCAGCTTAATAACAGGTTTTACGAACAACAAAGAGGAACGGTAATGGGGAATCCTCTGTTACCGTTCTTAGCCAACTTATTCATGAGTAAATTTGAAACCGAGGCAAAAGATGAATTCAGTTACGTTCCGAAGGTATGGTTAAGATATGTAGATGACGTTTTTGCCATTTTCGATTCGAAAAATGAAAATTTAAATGATTTTATTAAGAACTTAAATAGCAAATCAAAAAAAAATATAATGTTCACGCATGAACTCCAAAAAAACGATAGCTTACCATTTCTGGATGTTTTAGTCAGTAGAAACAATAAAACCCGGTTAGATTTTGATATTTTTAGAAAAAACACCACCACTCCCAGATACATTCCTAGCTATTCAAATCATAGCTTCCAAAATAAGATGGCTTGTTTAAATTTTATGGTAAATAGATTAATTAATTTTCTTTTAAATAAAGCTAATTATAACGGGGATTTACGAAACACAGTATAGATTTTAGTAATTTAAGACTAATTAAAACTGTTAAAAAATAATAATAATAAAAGTGTTAAAAAATAATAAAAAATAATAATAGGGCTTTGGATGCATATGAAAGCATTCAAATAGGAAAATGTAAGAAAATCCTGAACCGAGATAAAGGACATATTTCGTTCAGTCATCTTTTTCAATTATTAATGTAAGGCTTAATAAACTTCACGGTTCATGATTTTTACACGCTTCATTAGATAGGGTTTTCATATAAATAGAATATAGTTTACTTTTAGATTAATTAGATTAAATCATCTCCTGATGATGCTAACATGGTTAGCGAAACGTGCGTCAAGAAGTTCAAAAAAGTGTTCAAAAAGGTTAAAAAATCTCTTCAAGTTTAGAGTTTTACACTAAAGGTTCCAATAGAAGAATTGATCATATATTACACTTCTGAAACGAGAATATACTTAGATAATTTACAACGCCATCTGTGTTTTATTCAAGAATTTAAAATAGCGCTTAATTTGATAGACCTGTTATTTTTTTTAGACAAAAATTAATAGTATTTCTTTGCTCGATAAATTTATCTAATTTAGAAAATCGCAGACAAAAATGTTTAACAGATACAAAAATGTAAATGTATTGTAATATTTAACTTCACAAGCGAAATGATATGAGAAGTTTCATATATCAAATATCAAGGACCGTAACACCAGTTTAAAAAACAAATAGTTGTACCGATTCGAAAAATGCGTGAATTTTTAAAATAAAAATCACCTTACTTTTTGATTACAGTAATATGAACGTTTCTGGCAAAAAAACCCTAATTAGAGAGGAAGGATCTGAAGTTCGACTGACTAAGCCGTTCAAAAGTTTTGCAATTTCAAATTTTCGTAATGTTAAACGTGATCTTATGGAGATTCACTAACATAATAATTTAAACGTTACAAATATATAAAGAAAAGCTATCAAGCGTTCCAAACTTTCAGATTATGTAACTTAAATTGTTTGGAACCAATTTTGCACAGTTATATTAATACTTTTTTTCGTTTTTTTGGGTTTTTCACCACGATCTAAAACTCAAAAAAAAATAAAAAATATCTGTTCTTATGTAAATAAAGAATCACTGACAAACGGAGACCAATTTCTCAGTGATTTTTTTTCTGTAATAAATTTGCCTAATGTATAAAATTTGACAAAATTTCAAAATTTTTGAAAACTTTTGAACGTTAACGGTTCGGAAGGTCTTCCGTTTTCAAAACGAATCTAAAAAATAAATTATATTAATTTCTATATATAATGAAAAAATAGGAAGTAAATATATTTTGTGTATGTCAATAATACTTACATGTACTTGCCTCCGTTTGGTTTATTGTTTTTTACCCAGTGATTCTTTATTTACATAAGAACAGATATTTTTGATATTTTTTTGAGTTTTAGATAGTGGCGAAAACCCCAAAAAAAATAACAAAATATATGAACACGCCACAATCATTCAGGCATTACTCAGTTATATTAATATTCATTTTTAATAATTTTAGCTCCACATCCTTAAGTCTCCAACTAGTATTATTTAGTTTTACAGAATTGAGATATATTTTTATTTAATTTTTGTATTGAAAACATTATCTTGAAAAAAAACTCTAATGAGCTAAATAACCTAACTGTAGCATCTCAGTGTGTACTTTAGATTGGTTTATGATTTTTTCTAGCTAATATATAGTTACCCTAAAATGATATTGATATGGTTAGTGCATTGACAAATCGTAAAAAAAAAATCAGCTTTTTTAAGACAATTTTTTTTTGAATGGAAAAAAAATTCTGTCTATAACAACTTCAGCTGGTTGCAATGTCATTGAATTAAAATGCCGACAAAAACTAGTAATCACAATCCTACAACAACTTAAACATTTGAATAGCAAGTTGTGAATACATATAAAAAACAAATTATATTTTTATTTTTATACATACATAATGTAGCTACAGCAATAAAACTACAATGTTACAAAAGGATATCATATTAAGAACTAACACATTATTTATTTCATAGCCGGCTGTTGCGGTAAACCATGTAGGTTATGGCATATCAATTTGCCCTTAGTTCCTGTATTAATAAATAATAACCATGCATTATAAATTAGCAGTAACCAACACCATTAAAGTTTTAAATTTTAAATGTACTAACTTGGTTAGCCTATTAAAATAAACTGATTGATTGCTTAAATATTTAATTGGTGACGTGAATGAATAACGTTTTTCTTCAGGTACTAATAATTAAACAATATTCCGCCATAATAACTGTATCTTTAGGCTTTAACAAACAGTTATAACTTATTATATCGGTTGATATTTTTGTAGTACTATCTCTATATTTTATTGTTGAATTAAAGTAAAGTAAAGTAAAGTGTTTGGGTTAGAGGCGCATCAGCAACTAGGCTATTTAGCGACTGGACCTACAGCTTAACGTGGATTCCGAACCACGGTCATCAGCTTCCGACAAACCCAGGTCAGCACCCCCCTCGGGCTATAAACCCTTGGTTATGTGCCTACCCATAAGTCTATCAGGAAACCTACCGACTGGCGAGTGACCAACGTAGAACACTTCTCAGAAGGCATCGGGCCTTACCCAGCCTTTAACTGGCGTGACTGAGGGGTAATTCGTAGTCGGATTTTACACTCTTGCCTAGAAACAATCACAAACATTTAGGAAAGATAAACGGACAGAAGAAAGAAAAATAACCATCCGAGCGCTGGAATCGAACCAGCTACCGCTCCAGCGCGGATTCGGCAAAGCAGACGCTCATACCGCCGCACCAACGCGACTGGCAATTGTTGAATTAAATAATATATAAATTGCTTCTTGGAGCCACCGCCCTTGGCCGGTGTTATATCATCATCATCATTATCAACTCGTATCAATTGCAGGATGAAGGCCTCTTCAGCATTCTTCCAACTCTCGCGGTCCTGAGCTCTCCTCTGCCATTCGGGTCCAATATACTTAATAATGTCATCAGTCCCTCGTGTTTTCGATCTTCTCCGTGGACGTTTCTAATCAAGTGGTATCCAGTCGAGGACTGCCCTGGTCCATCTTTCATCCCATCGCCGCGCTACATGGCCTGCCAACTTCCATTTCAATTGCTTTATTCTTCCAATGATGTCAGTTGCTTTCGTTATATTCTCTGATCCATGTGCAGGTCTTTCTATCCCGTCTAGTAATACCAAGCATTCATCTTTCCATTTCCCTCTGTGTTATTTGAAGTTTTTGAACTGACTGTGATGTAAGTGTTCAGGTCTCACTTCCGTATATCATAACGGACAGAACACACTGATCAAAGACTTTTCTTTTCAGGTAAAGTAGTAGTTTGCTCTTAAACACAATGTTGAGCCTGCCAAATGCCTGTCAGCCACATTTAACGCGTCGTTCCAGCTCCCGGACAGTATCCCCTTCCATTGAAACCCTCTGTCCAAGATATATATATATATATATATATATATATATATATATATATATATATATATATATATATATATATATATATATATATATATATACACCACTTCCAAATGCGTCTCTAAAATAGAAATCATTTTGTCCTCAGCAAATTTATTAAACATGACCTGACTCTTCTTTATTTTCAAGCCATATGTTTCCCCAGTCCTTTGCAGGACTTGTATGTGTCTTTACAGTTCCTCTGGGTCTTGTGAAAGAAGAACGATATCATCTGCGAAACTAAGATGATTTATGTACGCACCATTAATCCTTATACCATCCTGTTCCCAGTCCAGATTACGGAACACTTCTTCCGGGCAGGCTGAGAAAAGAAAAGGCGATATTGCCTGCCGTACGTCCCAGTCTACATTTATTCCAACCTCAAGATCGTCAAGGTGGACTGTCACTGTAGCTTCATCATATATCGATCCTAGTAGGTTTACATAGGATTTCTCTACACCTTGATTAAGCAATACATCCAATAAGGCCTGCTTTGAGATTGAATCCAAAGCTTTCTCATAATTGATAAAAGCAAAGTGGAGTGGCATAGTGTCTTTTTTGTGTCTTTCTATGACCTGCTGTAGAACCTGCCTGTGATTCATTTTACTGAATCCACTTCTGAATTCTGCTTGCTACCTTGGTTGTGCATCATTAAGTTTGCTTAGTATTCTTTTGAATATTATCTTGATGCAAACTTTGTACGCTACTGATAGGAGGCATATTGAACAGTAGTTCTTTAAATATTCTCGTGCTCCTTTCTTATGCAAAAGAATCGCTTCTGCATTTTTCCATAAGCTGGGTACTTGTTGTTGTTTGACGCATTTTGAGTATAATTTTGTTAGGGTTTTATGTAAAGTCCGACCACCAGCTTTTAACATCTCCATAGTTATACTATCCTTTTTGGAGCCTTACCCTTTTTCATCGAGTCTATAGCCTTTGTCATTTCTTCCACCAGGATATCCGGTATTTGTTCTTCAGTAGGCATTGCTATTCTTGCCTGATTCTGGTCCTCATCTAACTTTGAATAAAATCTTCGGACAACCTCTAACATTTCTGTCCGTTCTCTGCATATTGTACCATCCTCATGCATTAAGGAAAACATTTGTGTCCTTTTCTTTCTCAGCTTTTGCTTAGCTTTGTTAATTTTCCTGTTTTCTTCCAGAGTTTTTTTGCGCTAGCTGCATGTTGAATCGACGCGTTTTCTCTAGACTACGTTTTCTTATAGCTTTGCAAAGCTCAACGTACTCGACCTTGCCAAAAGGGTTGTCCGCATTCTTCACTGTCCGGCGTTTTTTCATTAAATTAATGGTCTCATTGGAAATTTTTGACTCCGTCCATAAAATTAGCTAGTCTCATTGACAACATGCTGAGCAACCGTATCTTCCAGGTGTTTCTAAATAACAAGAGGGATAAATAACGCTAACAATGGTCTAGCTTAAGATTCCGTTCTTGCTCCACTATTGTGTAACCTATACATCATGCCCTTCCATAAACTGAATTCAGAAAATTTGCTTGTGTAGATAACTATACAAAATCGAGATTTTGCAGAGACAGAAGAAAGACCTTAACTCATGACCTAACCGACTTAGGTAAATTTTTTAAAAAGTGGAGGCTGGCCACTGCGCATCCATCACTGGTACTATCTAATTTATCCTGCTTTGTCGAGAGAATTTGCCAAAATATTAGCAAATATAAAATTACCCATAAACCAGGGAGTATGGGTAATTTTATAATGAGACCACGCGATCACAATACAGGAAACACCCTATAGGATTCGCTCCAACTTTGATGGCACCGGAATTCCATCTCTTCACTCACAGTTTAGAGGAGAGAATGGCACTCAGCAGATGTCTCCAACCGATCAATAATTTCTGATACCCCACAGAAGTGTGTAATAATACCTATTAGCTAATAGTATTCTATAATATCTCGTATTCTCTTGTAGTCGATTTCCGCTGGTGGCTCTCCCAGGTAGGTTAGTATATATTGTGATTACTGCTAATTAATTATCAGTTCAAAACTTTTAGCAGTAGTTTATAGTGCTAGAAAGTAGTTTAGTAGCAGTAGTTTGTAGTAAGTAGCAGTAGTTTGTAGTGCTTCTTCTTTACATATTTCTGTGTACATTCTATGATATCAACATCATCCGCAAACGCTAATGAGTAAAGGGTGATCCAACCCTTGAAATAAAATTTAAAAAAAAACAAGTTGATCAATTTTAACAATTTTATTCTTAAGATATACAAAAATTCTTGAAAATTTATGTTCTGAAGATTACATTGTCTAAATATGCTCCATTTCTGTCCAGGCACCCCTGAAGCCGACCTAAAATTTGCCTCAAAGCGGCGCGGCAAGTGTCTGCAGTTATAGCTTCGATTTCTTGCCGAATATTTTTCTTTAGATCCAGAATGGCCGGGCGATTGCGGTATATTCGACTTTTAAGATATTCCCATAAAAAAATCACAGGGACTGAAGTCCAGGGAGGGGGACACTGTATGTCTCCTCTTCAAAAATTCAATTTTTCTGGAAAAGGCGCCTGAACGATGGGCAAAGAGAAATTGAAAGTGTGGCTGGTGGCTCCGTGCTGTTGGAACCAAGTGTCCTGAATGTACCCTTCAACAAATTCTTGTAGAGCAGGAACGAAAAAAGTTTAAAGCTTGTCGATTAGGGTGGGCCGAAAATCCGTTTTTTTTTCAAATTTCTTTTAATAATACCAAAAATATTTTTCATTCATATATATATATATATATATATATATATATATATATATATATATATATATATATATATATATATATATATATTAAAAATCCAAAAAAAAAACAAAATTATTATATATAACATACATACATATACATACACATACTATATACTTGCAAATATATTCTTACTGGTAAAATAGCTTCTTCAGAAAGTTCAACACAAAGGTGATATAATTACAGTAATCAACTGCAATTTAATCTCATACCGTGACCAGTAATTAGTAATTTTCAGCAGTGAAAATATCTCCTAGCCGAACTAGCCCCACTTTTTTTCATTTGAGTACTATTAAAAAAAATAATCTTTTATAACTTTCTAGTCTCGTTAAAATCGAAAAAAAAAATCGGACCATAAGATAAAGATTTTAGTATATTTCTCTTTAGCAAATAAATTGGACATTACATAAATTTTGGGAAGGGAGTGGCATAAATAATAAATGTAATATATAATGTTTTTTTCTTTTGCATTACTTTTAATCCCGTTTTTACTTATAAAATACACATAGGTACAATAAATCCCCAGGTTTATGAGCTGGAAAAATAAGGTAAAAAAAGCATATAGTTCTTTGTGGACGTTCTGCTGTGTTTGTTAGTTACACATTACGGCATTTCGCACTCTCTTGTGACCGCAGGCAAAACGAGAGATTTCTTTTACAAAAGCGTCGTTTGATAAAGTGCCAAAATTAACATGTTTTGTTTAGATTTTAATTGTGGAACGGAGAAAAATTGAGACGATTTAATGGAGCGGAAACAATTATTTTTCCCATACGTTAATGCATATTTTTGTAAGCGTGGTACTGGTAATGAAATAATAATGTAGTACGCTAATGTAAATTTGATTTCATATATATATATATATATATATATATATATATATATATATATATATATATATATAATATATATATATATATATATATATATATATATATATATATATATATATATATATATATATATATATATATATATATATATATATATATATATATATATATATATATATATATATATATATATATATATATATATATATATATATATATATATATATATATATATATATATATATATATATATATATATATATATATATATACATATATAAATATATATACAAATATATATATATATATATATATATATATATATATATATATATATATATATATATATATATATATATATATATATAAATATATATACAAATATATATATATATATATATATATATATATATATATATATATATATATCTACTGATAGAGGTAATCTCTGATAAAAAAATACTGATGGAGGTTCAGACAGTCTGTGTAGAATATTTACATACGATTTGAAACAGAAAAATGCTGTGAAGCTACAAATTATTTGTGCCTCCGTGAGAAAATGTCGAAAGACAGAACATGTAAAAAGCTTTACCAGAATTATAAGGATGAAATTCAATTATGAAGCCTTGTACACATTCAAAAATCTCTGGATGTGGTATATTGTCGTTGCCCAGAAAAACCTTTCCTCTTGTTGGCTTCTACACATAATGCAATGCGCAATTCAGCAGCTTATTAGGCTTGACGCAGGGTAGTTCGGCTATCTTCGGATATCTTCGGCACTGTTGTGCTATATTAGGGTAAAAACTTTGATTTTGAATGAGGGTGAATTGATGTTAGTTTCGTCACAATAGAGGAGATAATTTTTCTTTCAACTATCTGGTGGAGGAGTATTACACACCAGAGCTAGGCCGAACGGGGGAAAATGTGCGCTTTGGAAGTGGAAACTGTATTAGACAAAAGAACAAGTGACAAATGAGATTTTAAAAGTAGGTTATTGATGTTAGTGAGGTGAATTGTTGCATTGCATTGCATTGCATTGAGAGTGGAATGAAGCACAAAAGACGCACGTTCAGTAAATTGGGAATATGATGAGAGCAACATTGTCTTAAAAACACCTCGCTAAATCGAGAAATCTAGAGACTGCTGAAAAGACAAAAATAATCACATATAAAAAAACTTGTCGAAAACTACAGTCATATGCTAATTCAAACAGCTCAAACCTGTGAAAAAAATATACAGCACATACATGGATAAAACAGACTGCACAAGGCGAAAAATAACAGCTACCGTTGGCATTTTAACCGAATGGACACATTAATGAAGCAAACTCTTCCAAGATGTGTCTAATTTCAGCATACCTAATTTGGAAACTCATGAATCTAATATTTTAAAAACACAATTCAAAAATGTTATATGCAATCTAAAAAACGATACGGGCCCAAGTTTGAATGGAGGTACCGCAGAAGTAACTAAAGCAATAGGTGCAGTAAAGCAATAGGTTAGTTTATAGAGAATTAGTTATATTTCTAATTAATTAAATTTCTATAAAAAGTGATATGTTATAGTGATATGTTATGTCTTTTTCAAAATTGTATCATATTTGAATTATTATTGAAAAGTTTGAAAACTAGTACTGAATAGTCACTGAATATAGGCTTAGTAGATTGTCACTATGAGAGTACTTTGAGTATGCAACCCGTACTAGTTGAGACCACTGTGTTATATATGTGAGGGGAATGTTAGGAAAAAGTACCTTCATTTTCTTGAACTATTTCTTTAATTGCTCCAGAGATGTGAAAAGGGTGGGAATCCTTTATTTTTAGATTCGAAAACGTGCTATATTTGGATTTAGAGATTAAATTTTAACATATTTTGTAGTTTAGGAAAACCGGACTTTGGAGTTATTAGTATTGGTAATTGGGCGATTACTTAGGGACGGACTTGTTTATAATGTAGGGGGTTGGTAGTCCTGAGATTTAATACATAGGTTTTAATGTTGACAGTTGGGTTCTTGCAACTCAAGTTCATAGTATCATCATAATATCAAATTGCAATCAAAAACCATAATTTTTTTATAATGACATATATTCAGGACATTTTTCTGAGTCTGTCCAGTGATTTTCCTGTAGATGTTGTATCCGCAGTAGATGTAATTGGGTGCATATGAAAATGAATCAGGTACTTCATTGTCATGCTCATCATTTCCAAAATTTAGGCATTATTTATTTTCCTACTATTTTTTGTGTAACAATATCTCAAGCAATTGGAGCTCTATGTGACAGGATGCACATAAGGTGCGATTGAGAGAGGCAGTTCATACAAATTAACATCTTTAGAGATATTGGTAATAGCACTGGAAACAGATTTGCCCGTTTTGTGAATTATATCTGTGTTTAATTTGATTGCATTAAGAATGTTAATATCAAACTGAATAAATTCTAGTATCTCATTAACTGGAACTCATTAACTCGGTGTTTCTGAAGCTATGCCGTTGCAAATAATATAATTGTAAGGGATCCCTTGGACTGTAATCTACTGTTATTGAAAAAATTGTTCGTGTTTTTGTTCTAAATTCTACGCGTTAGTCATTGCCTTTGTTTTTATCCAGATAGAACCCAAAACTCAAAGAGATTTGCCACTAAACACCAAATCACTTTTTTTTAACTTCTCGACTCGCCTTTCACTAACCATGTTTGTAGCATCATCAGGAGATGATTCAGTATCTAAATCAACCTTGATTGAACCATCTTCTGATGATGTTAACATGGTTAATAAAACGCGCGTCGAGAAGTTTGAAAAAGCGATTAGGTATTTGTAGTAAATTTCTTTGAGTTTAATGTTTCATATCGACGCACTGTGGGGTATTTATTAGCAAAACATGGTCATTAATCGATTTTTTGAACTGCTTAATTTTCCAGCCTAAGTACTTCTGGGAATTCTCAGTTAGTGACCCGAACTCTTCTCACCCGCAAATGGTTAAATACATGTACCGGCAGGTTAAAATGACTAGTCGTTCTAGAACATTTGAAGCGGTAAGTTTATTTCTGAAAAAGTGGTTTCCGTGAAACAGAATATTTAATTTGTGCTATTGGCTTGTTTATTTCCTGATTATTGTGGGATTATGGCGTCAACATCTAAAGGTATGTACCAACTTAATATATTTTTATAGTTGATTATAGTAATCAGGTGACCGGTTTTTTGCAACTAGAAATTGTATTACGTTTAGCGACGATTTCTAATATAATATGTATTTTGAAAACTGAATTTGTTGTACTTCCAAAGCTTTCCAAACCTAATATTTGACTTTATTCTAAACTTGAGTGTCCATTTAACTAGCCTACAGTGAAGAAACTTCCGGAAGTTCACGGTTTCGGGTTTTACACACTGCCAATAAGATAGTTTCAATAAAATGCGGTGTATATTTCTAAAAGTCTCCTTTTTAAAAATACGTATTATTTTTTTAAACACTTAGGTTAGGTTAGGTTTGGTTAACACTTAACACAGGTTAAACACTTAGGTACTTGCCTTCCCCCGCGAAATATAAAGGCGTTACACGTTAATATATACATTATAGGGTTTTTTTTCCAGACTCTGAAGGTCCTAGTCAACCGATCAAATCATTCACCAGAAGAGATTTGTACGCGTTTATTAGTGAGTGTCCAGAAAGAAGTATCGAGGCAAAAATGGAGTACTTGAACAAAAACGTGTTTAGAGTTTTAAGTTGTCCAAAGGATAACGAACCTGTTATCAAATATCAGCTTTCCCATTTTAAATCTCAGTTTAAGAAAGATGGTCTGCTGCGAGTAACAAAGAAAACATTTTTATTGTGAAAAATAAGGGGTGGTTAAATGGAGCTATTGATTTTCCCGTATCTTCACACGTATCTCCAGGGCGACCTACGAAAACATTTGCAGAATTAAGCGAAAGAAGAACTTAGAGAATCAGGATCGTCAGAGGAACTAGCCTATGCAACACAAATGTCACTGAGAGCAGAAGGTAACGTGACAGCCTCTAATGTTTTAAAAGATTTAACTGCAAGCCCAAAACTTGCACAGCGATATCAAGAAGCGTTGCATTGGGCAAAGCAGGTTACAAAATTAAATCCACAGGAAGCGCTTTCGGTCTTTGTAGAAGCCAATTTAACTAGACATCAGTATGAGGTGATTAGAAGTGTTGATAAAGAAAAATATCCATGTTATTCAGTTATACAAAGAGCCAAACAAGACTGTTATCCCAAACGCGACAATATTCTTGTTACGTCTACAAGAGCTGAAGTACAATTACAAACATTTCTTGACCATACTACATTACGATTGTGCACATTATTAAGAGAGGCTTTTGAAAACCTAAAGGTAGAAGAATGATTTTCTTTTAATTTCAAAATGGGGATGTGATGGCTCACAACAAAGCAGTTTAAACAAAAATTTGAAGACGAATCTGATAGTGACGAGAATATATTTATAACAGCAGCTGATTTATAAATCCAAAAACCGGAAGGTAATTATTTGGAATAATCCCACTCCATCATCTCCCGGGTTCTGTCGGCCTGTAAGAATAAATTTTATTCGCGAATCTGTGGATGTAACAAATAACGAAATACGACATATTGAAAATCAAATTCAAAATTTGCACCAAACCGCTTTAACCCTCTCCAACGGCAATGTAAATATTCGACACAAGCTTTTGTTCACCATGATAGACGCCAAAGTCTGTAATGCGGCTACTGGGACTACGTCAACGCAGAAATGTTTTATTTGTGATGCAACCTCCAAAGACTTTAACAATTGAGAACAAGTAAAACAAAGGCCGATAAAGCCAGGGACACTAAAATTTGGACTTTCAATCCTTCATGCTAATATACCGTTTATTTGAGCATATATTGCATGTAGCTTACAAATTACCAATCAAGAAGTGGTAAGCACGAACAAACGAGGAAAAGGAAAATGTAATTGAAACCAAAAAGAAAATTCAAGGTGAATTTAGAATCAAAATGGGTTTGCTAGTTGACAGACCCAAGCCAGGATTCGGAAATAGCAATGATGGAAACACTGCAAGAAGGTTTTTTTCGAATCCTGAGATATCAGCTTCAATTACTGGTATTGACATAAGTCTTATAAAAAGATTTAAAATTATATTGGAAGTAATATCCAGTGGACACAGAATTGACACTGACAAGTTTTCTTCGTACACAGATGACAGTGCTAATATGTACATTGACCTATATAACTGGTATCCCATGTCACCTACAGTCCATAAAATTCTGGTTCGTGGAGCAAAATTGATATCAGAAGCACTTCTTCTCATTGTGCAACTGTCAGAAGAAGCTTCAGAAGCACGAAACAAGCACTTTCGACAATATAGGTTAAACTTTTCGAGAAAAAGCAGTAGAGAGGCATGCAACACAGATATAATGAACAGGTTACTACTCACATCAGATCCGGTAATATCAAGCCTAAGACCTCGACGTAAAACATCAAGAAAAAGCTTTTCTCCCGAATGCCTGAATATGCTTTTACCTCGAGAAGAGCTAGAAAGTTCGGAAGATTGAAGAAGAATCCAGTGGCGACGAATGATACAATTATATAACTACTGTTTTATGTACATTGGCATTCAATATGCGATTTTGAAAGCATGGGTGCTTGTTTTTCTATCAAATCTCTAATATAAGGTATTTAGCATTGTTTAACCAATATTCAATGAAAATAATATCGAAAAAAACAACGAAATAATTTTTGGCCACAAAAAAGGCCTGAATACCCCACTGTGCGACGGTTCCAATAGAATAATTGGGGTTTTGAACTTTTTTTTGTCATAAATGGAAAGATCATATATAAGTTTTATAACAAAACTATTTTTATTTTTTTCCTTATAATTAAAAAGTTATATCAAATTGAAAATAAATTTTTAAAGCTAGTACCGATGACGCGCCGACGGTTCCCGAAAAAAATCCCGACCGTATGTGACCACACAATAGTAACGAAGGCCAATATCGCCAATATCGGGTCGGCTCGGTACAATTCGGAAGTTACACTGAAATTATGTTTCGCGCTCTTTCCGAGAATCGGAATCTTGGGCCAATAAAACAATTTATCGATCTTAGTCATTGTTCTATAGGTTTCTTTGACTGCATTTATTGGTTTGCTAGCGAATTGAAAATATACTTGCTTTTAATTGTTATTTAGGCTTTCGGTGCTTTTTTCGTCGTTATACTCATATATAGATACATAAGATATGAAGGCTCAAAGGTAAGTCCAGAATGAAATATTGAAATTAGATTACGATTCTTTTTGTTTTTTTTTGCATTAATTTTTATAACTTTTATTTATAATATTTAATTCATAGGGAAAACAAATTAACGTATCAAATTTATAAGAATGAGTATTCCTGCGTGTCCGCAAAAAATCAACATGTAGCAACACAACTGCGGGTAGTAACAATGAGAAAGCTCTACAGGAGAGATTGTCTATTTTGTAGGATACGAATATTCAAAAAAGCGCGAATAGACAAGAACAAAATTCGACTACTAATTTGGAATGTAATCGTATATGAAAAGTTTTACTTATGAAAGTTTTAGAGGATAATCTAATTTGTAGATGTTTGAAGAGTACAGAAATATGTGTGCTCAGTTGGATGAACATCAACTAGTTAAATTAAGGAGTGGCTAAGTAGTTTTCCATGGAATCAAAACAAACATCTAAAGGAATATGCAAAAAAAAAGAGAAATAGAAAAGCAAACCTACTATACAAATAAAAAGTATGAAGTAAGAAAATGGTATTATTTCTATTCTAAATAAAACAGCACAGTAAAAATATTTAGTGTTTTTCAGGATTTTGATACATTTCATTATTGATTGAACATATTCATTCGATAGGATATGTTTAAACATAGGTTAGAAATTTATTATAGGCATTGAAGATTGATAGTTAGGCTGACAGTGGTTCCAGGATATGTTGAGGTACATAGTAGTTTTTTAGTGGGTAGACCTTAATAGGAGAGTCCCACACTTCGACTATAAAAGTTTTCTACTAAAAAAAATGGTTTAGGTGCCTTCTCTTATTTGGGAAATCTCTGGCTGGTCATGCATTAGAGTTAGTTAGCAGCCAGATTTATTTATATTTGCAAATATTATTAAATCAAGAGTTTAATGTGGTAGCTTGTAAAACATGTAAGGTGAAAAATCGCCATCGTTTTAAAAATACTGAAAACCTTAATTAAAGCAATAATGTAGTATGGGTGTTTTTTTTTGAAAATATTGTTAATAGAGTTTAGTGTGATGGTTTGAAAAATCGGTGTGGTTTTAAAAGTATTGTAAACTTCAATTAAAGCAATCAAAGTATTATGCAATCAAACAAATATGTATATGATTTTGGATAGTGAGTGTTATTCTGAATTGATTATTAATGTAGCTTACATATTATAATCTACTGTAATATATTATGCATATTATCCTAGTTGGAGGGAGGTTTATTATGAATATTTGACAGTGTATTTTTCTAATTATGATTTATATTGTATATAAGCTTTACTTTGAACTTTATGTTCTGGACATACACGCCTCTTTATCATGCAAATATCATTTTTGCGGTTAAGTTGAACAAACCCTTTAACCTTGTCACCGTAAGATTTTCATAACACCCTACAAATAGTTTAATTATATTTAATATAAATATTTTGTTTCTTATTTATATTTACATTATTATTATTTTTTAAAAAACTCACATTGATGCTTTAGAACCTCGGAACTTCAGCTGAATTGGACCGAATGTCATTTATGAAAAAATCTGTGACCATAAAAATATCCACAGCAGGTATATTATCAGAACTAGCCTTTATAAACCCTTTATCACAGATTATTAAATTAAATTATCTATGATAAAGTCTTAAAATAAAATAAAAAAATCGATTATTATTTTTAATACAAAAACCCAATTGATTGATAGACAAATCGAGTGGATTCTATATATGCAATGAAAGGACCATACCTATTTTTATTATATATGTTTGAAGCTTATTCGGTTCATTATTTAAATGATTTATTTAGGTTTGTTTTATTTGCTTTTAGGTTGCAATTCTTTATATAATTGCTTTATATCAATTATTTGTTAAGTATCCATTTAATATATTTTTTTTGTATTCGATGATGCCCCCAGTATTGCTCTTTTTCCCTCGGTATTGCCCCTATTTTCCCAGTATTGCTTATAGCAAAATGAGGTCAAATAATGAATGAGAGAATGGAAAAGACGAATGAAATGAAGAAATAGAACAGTCCCCACTTACCAGAAAGAGAAGACTCAGCGTTAATTCTTTAGATTCACCACTCATAATTTGTTAGTGTTATCTAAACCAGAAAGCAATTGAAATATGGTTAGATAGTTGAGGACAGCTAAGGCTGAAATCGTAGGCCCGTGCTTTACAGTTCAACAATGTAGCACAAATCTTCGCGTTCGCGCTCTCCATCCACCCGAGTTTATTTTCTATAATAACCTCGAAACTTTATTGCTGGTAAGATGGGATAAGGTTTCCGTAGTCGAAAACTGCTCACAAAATCCTTATCTTCTCTTCCTTGGTGTTTCCGCTGCTTGGCCACCGGACGTGGTGGGCCAAGCGCTTCGCACCACGCCTCTCTGGGGGACATGTATCCGAGGGGGTGAATCTTAAGATATATTATTGTATCTTATATGCCGATCGTGCTGAAGGTGCTTCCATAATTACTTTCCATAATTACGAATAGTCTACCCATCTTATTTTCACTACGTTGTCGAAACTTCACTACACTTTTTTTCCGTTCTTACTTTTTTCTTTTTTTCTTACGTGGAATTTTGCCGCCGTGTTTGAAAAAGAAACTATTTCGTCGTCCCTCGTTGATGATGTCATGCTGACATTATTTTTCCGGCGCTCCTTTTTGCGTCCCCAAGCCACTTTTGACTCCGAACTTCAAATTACCACTTCTCAACAATCCCAGTTCCAAACTAGAGTTGACATTGACGAATAAGTTAACAATTTTAAAACAATAGTTACAAAATTGTCCCCGGTTAGTGATGCTTCGAAAAGATGAGCTACTGCACGACGTCGTAAAGCTGAAAGAAGTAAAATCTACTCAAGTTCCCCATGCAAAATGATGCTAGAAGCTAGAAGAGAAAAAGTATTGCGCACAAGATGTCAATGAGGAAAGTAAGAGTTTGCTTTTAGGAGAAAATGTCAAGAAGACAGGCAGAAAAGAAAACCAGAGAAACACCGATTCAGAAAACAATTTGTCCTTGAATCTTATGAAGAGGATTGAATTCAGTGTAAAAACTGCAAGGTTTGGGTCCACGGCGCTTGTGCTAACATATCAGAGTTGTAAAATCAGTACATTTGCGATTATTAATTCTTGAATAAATGCTCATCTTTTTGCCGGGCGGTACTGGAGTCCAATTTTTAAGTTGATTATTTCTGAATATATAGATATTTGTTTTTTTTATATACAGCAGTAGCGTTTCTTTCCACATATCATCAGTTGTTAAATATGTAGCCCACGGGCGTAGCCAGGATTTAGTTTGGGGGGGGGGGGGGGGGTTAGTTTGAAGTAAATATAACAACAAAAATATACTTACCCAAATATACGTGCACAACGTCCACTAGTTTGGATATATATTCAATTCAAATGTAATAATTTAACTCTCTTCACTCCTCGTATTTTTTCGGTATAATATTAGGTAATATTTGGCTTATTTCGGGAGGGGTTTGAACCCCCCCCCCTGGCTCCGCCCGTGATAAACCTTAAGGTAGCGGTACTAGAGGATTTTCCAGTATTTATATAATATAGAATATCTTCTAATTGCTAGTACGGCTATCTTCTAACCGGCTAAAACAAAATGGTTAGATTTCTGCTAAATTGTTAACATGTTATAATTTATATAAAGCATTTGTTTATTTCTGTTCAAAATACTAACATTTCCAGTTGATACATTATTTATTGTGCATACTTAAATGATAGCAGTTATATGTCAATACAAAATTGTAGGTAACAGAAAGTTAATTCTGTCCTCTGGAATATGTATCAGTGTACTATTTATTATTTACAATTGCTTTCAGCTGGCGGATAAATTAGTTTCGGTTTTTGGCAGTATTATACATGCTTATTAACTCACTGCAAACGTAATACCGCTTAATAAATAAAGCATTATTAAGTTTTTATTTGAGAGTTATCTCATCAAATGTGAGTCCCGTGTTTAATTTAAAGATTAAATACAGTGGTATTAATCAGACGACATGTCGAAGTCGACATGATTTTTGTAACAGTGAGGAGAATGCTCTTTTTGCGTTTCATTTAGATAGTTCAAACACCTTTTCACAGAAATGGCTTAGTACGTCCCATTTTCAAATACCTGCTTATCCTTACTTTGAACTGGGTAATGTAGGAATTTCCACAATACCGTAGGGGGTATTTCCACGGTAGTCTACGAACCTTTAAGGGCAGTTTTATTGTTTTCTATAGTTTAGTTTGTTTCTGTCTCGTTTACAGTACAGGCAAGTGTTTAAGTTAATTTTATATAAAATGGCAAGTTCTAGTCTTCGATCAAGTCACAAGCTAGATATATATCCCAGGAAGTCAAAAAAGTCTGTCTTTTATATTATAAGTGCCAATCCAATGGAGATCCTGGCCAATGGAGATCAAGATAAAAAATGGGCTTGTCATGTTTGCTGTGTAAGTTGTGACGTAAATTTCGTGCAGTAGATGTAATGTATGGACATTCCAATCAGAGCATCCGTGCAGTGAGGACGTACTTTTATGCGCTCCCATTGGTTACAGTAATCTGATTACTCTCCTAGTGTTCTAGTCACCCTGTGACGTCATTAGTAATCGAATAGTCCGGAATTAAGGAGTTTCTTTTGAAATAGCTTCTTTCCACAGTTTTTAGTGCGCGTTTTTCGCTTAATTGCAAAACTTTTGAAGTGAATAGTGTTGGAAATTACATATTTCGGCAAGTTTACCCCGACGAGTCATAGGTTAGTCTTTGGGAATAATAAGAGAATTTAAAGTATCTTAAGTACCTTAAAGTATCTAAGGCATTTGTTTTTTCACTGCAGCACCTTATGTGCTGTTTTTGCTTATTTCAAACTGTTTTTTGATATTTTTACTGTGATATTGGTGGCATAAATGGCAGCACAGAAATCGGGCCCGGCCGTCGGGCCCGATGAGGTCATCGCCGGCCTTCAGGTCGAACTAGAGCATTCCCGTAAAGATAACCACGGGCTAAACGAGACAATCGTTGAGCTGAAAGAGCATCAAACAATTAAAAGACCAGGTGGCTTCCCTGAATGCCAAGTTCGATAAGATGGAACAAGGGCCCGAGACCGCCCGCACCAACGGTGCCGGAAAAAATAAGAAGAATAAAAAGGCGATGACAAATAGTCAACAAAAGCCTGAAATAGCTGATTCAAGATCCGTTAGACCTGTAGAGTCTGTCCCTGAGACAGATAACGTGGAACAGACACATGAAGAAGACATGGTCTCCGTCGGATCGGACTCCGAATCTGATACAGAAACACTTTTCAGCACCCCGATTCGCAAGAGCCAAAAGCCCTCTTTGGACGAAGAACCATCCGAAGAGCAGGTACCAAAGAAAAAGACTGCCGCAGTAGCTGGCCCGAGTGATGCCAAACCGATGCAACATGCAGAACCCAAAGCAGTGAATACAGTGGAGGTAAAGAAGACCGAAAATATCCCTCCGGTAGTGCTGCGCTCCAAAAAAGATTACATGAAGGTAATGTCCTTCAGCGCAACTAATAAAATTGCCACAGATAAGGCCATGAATCGCCCAGAAGGCGTCAAAAACCAACCAAACACAGCCAACGATTACCGCCAACTGACGGCATTCCTGGAAAAGGAAAAGATCGCTTTTCACACCTTAGGCACGAAGAGTGAAAAGCAGCTGTACGTCCTGATCCGCAACGTCGTAGACACAGTAACGGAACGGGAAATCATAGAAGAGTTGGTGGACCTGCTCTTCCACCCAACGAAAATCCAAAGATGGAAGAGGAAGAAGGGCACACTATTGGTTATAGTGTATGTCATTCTTCCAAAAGAAGAAAAAGGCATCTTCAATACAAAATACCTGGTTCACTTCCTTCAAAACCTTCTGGTTCAAAGGTCAGGTAATGCCACCCGTCGAGGCTCCAAAAATCCAGCTGCCGAACTTCATGGCAATGATGGAGCAGATGATGCAGCCAATGGTTCAAAGTAGAAGATTAGCTCTCTGAAAATGATAAAAGTAAGCGGCGGTAGTAAAATAATTAATTATTCAATGTGCTATAGTTCAAAAATACCAGATACAGCGAACAACTGGAATCTATGATAAACACTAAATATGCAGGTAAATTGTATCAACAAAAAGGCTTATCAGAAATATACAGTGCTCGTCAAAAGTACTCCCCCCCCCCCCCCTCAAAGTAAAAAATGAGGTATTGAAATGAGGCATTACTAGCGCATTGTTGGCACTTAAAAATAGTTATCAAAATTGCACCACAATGCAATCTTTGACAATTATATCACTGCCTATTATCTAAAATATGTTTACGCTTTAATTTATGTATGCCAACTTTTGTTGTTTTAAGTTGATTGTGCACCTGCACAAAAACTGTGCACGGATCGCTAAGGAGGGGAAGTTTCGGATTTTCAACATGGATAAAATAGTAGCTACCCTTGAACAAATAAATGTAAAACTATAAAGAGCATATTGACCTAAAGTAAAAAAAAATCTGAAGCAAATAGAGGGACCGAAATGAAAATCTAATGAAAGTAAAAATCCAAGAAGAACTACTAAATGCATCGTAATATGAAATAAACAGGAGGAAAGTAATAATGCATGCAAAGGTGGAAAACTAATTAACTAAAAACTAATTAGGAGGAAAAAGATCTCAACATTTTACAAGCAAGGGGATAGCCTGAGCTGTGAAAATCAGTTTAAAAATGGGATATAAGAAGGTGTTCTCAATACAGACAAATTCCCTACTTTATCCAAATGACATAGTCCTAAGACTTAAGTACTTAAGATGATCAATATAGGCAAACCAAAATACATGATAAATCAATCCGAATAAAGGACGGTTAAGCATTAAAATAGAAGATGTCAAATTAAAGCAGGTATCATGTATTGAATATTTGGGAAACATAATATCGAAGGATCTATAAACAATAAACATATTATTACTCAACGTGTAAGACTATACTCCAAAAGAAAGAGATAGATATGAGAAAAAACTGGTAGTTTAAAACACAATAACAGTTCCATCCAACCATAAACACGAATAACTAATAAATAAGATAGATATTATTATATTTCAGGAAGATAGTTGACGCCATTAAACAAATCTCACTGATAAAATCAGAAACAGAGACATTAACCCGTTCAGTGCCGGCCCTGTTTACATTGATTGGAAAATAAATTTCATATTTCAGAGGTTACTTCACAATTTTTAAGGTTCAGCGTTAACTGAAGTACGTAGTTGAGTTTTAAGTGAAAGGAAAGATCAATAAAGTGGTGGGAGCCAGAAGTGCATAGGGATAAACGGGTAGGTAAAGTACACGACAGTTGCGTGACCGTCCACCAAGAAAACACTAGGTTGGCGCGACAGTTGCGTCATCGCCACTGAATGGGTTAATAAAACGGTGACATAAAAAGAAACAGACAGTTGAGTTGGTTTGGTCACATTGTTAGGATTAACCAAGCAAACCTAACCAGAAGAATAATAGAAGTAAGTGGGGCTAAAAAGAGAAAAGGGGAAGACTTAATTAAACCTCAATAAAAAAAGAAGAACTAATAGGGAAAAGAAGAGGAAATTCAATGATGAATATGAAAGAACTGGCCAAAGACGGAGGAGAGTGGAAGAAATCGGTAATAAGCAAGTAACACCCGACGCCAACATCGCATAAGGGATCGAAAAAATACCGCAGCAATTTATGTAAATTTGCTGCTATATTGATAATGAAAATATTGCATATCTACTACATTTGTTAAATATATTTATATTTCTGTGTAATTGCATATACAGTCCATACTTCTTATTCACGGATTTGTTATTCGCGTTTTCAATATTCACGAATTAAAAAATTGTAACCAGTTATTTTATTTCCGGCTGAAAATGTCTTTATTCGCGTATCCAAAATTAATGATACATATTGTATTTTTAGAATAATATGTATTTATTTACCTTTCAAAACAAACAAGTATCAAAGTATTTATTAACAAGCAAGTCTTATTGCCGCTTGGCCGAAAGTTTTTTGACAAATAAGTCGCTGTCACGGTACGCGCCGCCGAGTTGCACGTGAAGCTTTGGCTATGGCTTTTGATAAAAGCCGCCTTCACACGATCGGCTTATTGCTTCAACTTGTCATTCATCACAATAATTTCAAGTGAATAGCACGTGTTTCTTCTTCTTTGTTCGCGATTTATAATGTTGAGTAAAAGTAAAGGAAAATTAGTTCCTACACGGAAAATAGTCTGCTTGCCGCACAAGGTAGAAATAAAAATGCTTGGCCGTTTACGCCTAAGCGAATCGTTTGCATCCATATCACGTCTAATCTCAATAAATCAACTGTACAATGCAAATCGAAGCGTGTTACAAACCGTGTTATTTCGACGAGTGCAAGTCTGTTTATTATTTTTACCGTGTTAAAAATTACGATTTTAGTACATAACGTGTAATATCGACACATGTAATGTACAATATCGACACAGATAGGTGTGTTAGAAACAAAACACATTTGGTGGCGCGGCAAGATAATAACACCCTTATTACAAATACATAGGTAGGTGTGTTAAAACAACGCTTGTAACATTATTGTACTCTTTTAAAGTGTGTTTTCAGAACTGAGAAATTTACAATAACACGTGTTTAAATCAGCATAAATACTATTTAAAAAACTCGTATGATGAATTTTTTTATTCCAAGGATAAAAATAAGAAATTTATTAAATTACCAATATTACATTTACATTGCATAAGTTAAAAATATAATATTTATTTTAACCATAAAATTCTGAACGCTGGTGGTTAATTAATGAAACATTATTTGCTCTACCCATCACATTAATAGAAGATAAATTACGTGGGAAACTTATATTTTTTAAATTAACCACGATTCCTCTATTACTGAAATCTTGAGAAATACGATATTTTATTTTATTTTTACTATCATTTTCAGAGATAAGTTATAAGTTAAAGAATAAAAATAATATTGTATCATTTAAAATTATTATTATATCAATCTCTCCTAATAGAGGTATATTATCGTCATTACATTCCAATAAAATTTTACTACCTGGTTCATATACAGTTCCAGAACTAATAATCTTAGGAGATTTCATAATTTTAGATGATGTCCAGTCTGATTCCTCATCAATAAATTGATGAAATAGATTCATGAATGTGTGATTAATAAGTTCAATAGTACTAGGAGTTACGCAACTTTTATAACTAAATTTTTCTTTTCTCTCATACTAGGGCAGGAATTAAGTTTAATATACATACGTGCTTGATACCGATAAGCCAAAGTGATTGCTACATTTTTAAAATTGCGTACTACTGGCATTAATTCTTCAAAATAAGCATGTAATCCCTCACGACGAAAACCCCATTGTTGTTTCAAAGGTCAAAATGACGTAATAGAGCGTGAAACATCTGTTAAATAATGAAAATTTGGTGTTATGATATAAATTCATGCTAAGCTAAGCTAAGCTATCATGACATAAATTCTCGAAATTTAATATAAATTACTCAATCATTACTGTTAACATTTCAGTAGTAGCCTCATATATTTCATATGCTGAACAAACATTTAAAACTTGTAACAATCTTGTATAATAATAAGGAATTCTAATGAGAGGCGAAGGGGGAAGGAGAAGAAGAGGGCGACCGAGGAAGAAATGGCTGGATGAGGTGCTAAATGATTTGAGGAAAGTAGGAGTGAGGGATTGGAAGACTGATGCTTTGGACAGAAAAAGTTGGAAAAGAAGAGTGAAAGAACTCGAAGCCAAGGGCCACTAGGCCTGTAGAGCTGAATATTATTATTAACAATCTTGTATAACAGGATTAACGTAATTCTAACTACCAAAGAAAGAGATACACCACGAGTTGTGGTTTATATTGATGAAAATAAAATTTCATGTGTTTATATAGTGGCCGATGAGGAAATCAGAATGGAGATCAAGAATCCAATAACTACTAAAATTACTTGTAGGCTGAAGATATTCGTTTATAAAATAAAAATTAACATATGTATGGAAATGCAGTTTTTATTTTAAAATTTTTTAAAAATGTTTTTTCTCAAATACTATATAATAATAGTAAAATATATATATATATATATATATATATATATATATATATATATATATATATATATATATATATATATATATATATATATATATATATATATATATATATATGTGTGGGTGTGTGTGTGTGTGTTACGAATTTAATACGCCTTTTTGTTTGTACAAAACGATTACAAGAAAAAATACGTGTAAATGTTTAAATTTAACACACTTTGATTTGCAGTGTACGATCGATCAAAAAATCAGAAGCCAAATAAGGAATTCTACAGCTTCAACCTCACTATAGGCAAGAATTGTTCGTGATCCAGCAATCGAAAATATGGAAGCTGCCTTAAGATTATGGATAAAGACTGTAGTCAGAAGAGATGGGTGGCTCTATGTGAAGCATCTAAGCTTAGCATCTTTACGCACATTTTAAATAATCTGGTGATGAACATACGGATGGAGGATTTCAAGCATCGGAAGGTTGGTTTAGGGAGTTCAAGGTGTGACAATCACTGCATAGCACTTCAGCAGCAACAACATATCTAGAAGAATTTTCAAACTTAATGGCTGAGGGTGGATACAAACCTGAACAAATGTTTAATGCAGACGAAACTTCCCTGTCTTGGAAAAGAATTCCAAACAAAACTTTTATATCCAAAAGTGTAAAGTCGGCCTCTGGTTTTAAGATTACAAAAGATACACATGCAACAAAACATACATACAGAGTTACACTGCGGCTATGTTCTAATGTATCAGAAGGTTGTTTAATGCCACTTATGCTTTACAGATCGCTAAATCATCGTGCATTGAAAAATTAAAACAAGGACAACCTTCCAGTGTTTTGCCGTTCAAACAAGAAATCGTGGGTTACAAGTCTCATTTTCCGTGACTGGTTCCGAGATTGCTTTTTTTTTTAAGTTTAGAACTTATTTAAAGAAAAATAATTTGGATTTCAAGGCAGTTTTAGTTTTGGATAATGCTCCAGGCCATCCTCGTGAACTTGAAGCTATGTATCCAAATATAAAGGTGATATTTTTGCCTACTAATACGAAAGCCTTACTCCACAACTTAACATCACTCCACAACTTAACATTGCTCAAGTTGCGAATGGCAGAAGTTGGAGATGGTTTCGAACAGATAGAATCAAACGACTTTCAATAATTGCTTGAATCGCAAGATGAAGATTTTACTGAAACCGACTTAGAGGAAATACTTAATTCCCATTCCATTGAAGAGAAAATCTCAATGAGCACTGAAAAGGTGACATTAAACTAAAAAAAACTGAGTGAAGGTTTACGAATAGGCAATGAGCTTTGTGATTTGTTCCTAAAGATTGATCCGTCTATGGAAATTAAAATTGATTTTAAAAGGCAAATTGTTAATGTCACAGTCGAATATCAATCCGAATTGAAAGACCTTGTAAAAGCGACAAAGCAATACAAAATTTCTGCATTCTTCAAGCCATTGCCTAAGCTTGATAATGATTATAATATTGTTAAAAAATCTCTCATTAAATTGCTTTTATTATATATTTTTTCTTTTTATTTTGTACTTTTGTATTCTGTATTCGCGCCCTGTTTACGGAACGTATCCCCCGCGAATAATGAGCGTTGAGTGTAATCTATAATTTATATCTGACACCGCTCATTAACCATTACCATCCAATGGTCTATTATTTTTCGATTCAAATGGTCTTAAAAATTAAGTGTATTGAACTTTGAACGAAGAGTGTTAATTGCCACAAAAATTGCCTACAAAAATGAACTATCGAATTCGAAATTTCAACAATATTAGAAGTTCATATTCACGCGGCAATGTCATTTGAAAAAAAAATATTTTGTACTAGGATGTAATGACATTTGAATATTCGATATTTATTTTAATTGGCAATATTTTGATAAAACTGTTTATTTTTTATATTCCATTGGTATCGTCGATTATTTCCCCGAGGGAAGATTACCTATTCTTTATGTAAATTTGAAAAACATTTATGATATAGGGCTGTTTTTGAATTTTTCTAGTTATGAATTTAAAAAAGGTATTAAAATAAATCAGGTTCAACTACGACAAAAGTAGTCGCAGTTAACTGCGATTCTAATATAATTCTGTGTTTGTAAATGATTTATTTAAGCAAATGTAATATAAAAATGTACAGTGATTTTTGAACGTGTCCGAACTTCCAATAGTGCTCGCTGTTAAACAAACTGTGAGTTTGCACTCATCATAGAACGTTTAACATCAGAACAATGCTTGCAAATTGTCGAAATTTATCAAAATCAGTGTTCTGTGTGCCAAAGTTATAGAGCACTTCGTAAATTTGAATTTCTTGTTGTATTTGCCGAATTATCGAAAAATTCCGAACGCATTTCACGCTGCTCGATTAAAGCATTAAAACAAAAATAAAATAAAAAACTGTGCGTTCCGAAGAAAATATCGCCGCTTTTGCTGGTAGTATTGATGAAGATCAAAATGTATCAATTCGTCCCCGTTCACAGGAAGTTGGGCTTTGTTATACGACTGCGTGGATTGTTTATTTCGAATTTGAATGGTATTGATCTGGAAGAGATGTGGTTCCAACAAGATGGCTCCACATGTCATACAGTCAACGCAACAATCGACTTATTGAGGGAACAATTCAGTGAGAAAATTATTTCGATGAACGGACCTGTTAATGGCACTAAGATCATGTGATTTAACACCTTTTGATTATTATTTTCTTTGAGGTTATGTTAAATATTTGATCTATGCCGATAAACCAGCAACTATTAACGCCTCGGAAGCTAAAATAACTCGGACAAGTGTGGACATAAGACCACAATTGCTTAAAAAAATGGTCGGAAATTAGATTGGGAGAATGCGCTATGTCATAAGCACACTGCAAATCAAAGTGTGGCACAGGCCGTGTTATATCGACGCATATAAATGTTTTTATTCTTAAAAAATACGATTATAATATATATATATATATATATATATATATATATATATATATATATATATATATATATATATATATATATATATATATATATATATATATATATAATATATCATCATCATCATCATCATCAGCCCGCATCGATCCACTGCAGGATGAAGGCCTCTTCAGCATGCTTCCAACCTTCACGGTCCTGGGCTTTCCTCTGCCACTCGGGTCCAATATACTTAACGATGTCATCAATCCATCGTGCTTTCGGTCTTCTTCGCGGACGTTTGCGATCAAGCGGTATCACTCCAGGATTGCCTTGGTCCATCTGTCATCCCATCGCCTCGCTATATGGCCTGCCCATCTCCATTTCAACTGTTTTACTCTTCCAATGATGTCACAGACTTTTGTTTGTTCCCTGATCCATGGGCAGGACTTTCTGTCTCGTCTTGTAATGCCAAGCATACATCTTTCCATTCCCCTCTGTGCCACCCGAAGTTTTTGAATTGATTGCGATGTGAGTGTCCAGGTTTCACTTCCGTATGTCATAACGGGTAGAACGCACTGATCGAATACTTTTTATTTCAGGCAAAGTGGGAGTCTGCTCTTAAACAGTATGTTGAGCCTACCAAATGCCTGCCAGCCACATTTAACACGCCGTTCCACCTCCCGGGCGGTATTCCCCTCCATGGAAATCCTCTGCCCAAGATATATAAAGCTTTCAACAATCTCTAAATCCCTTCCTAGAACTGAAATTCTTCTGTCCTGAGCGAAGTTATTGAACATAACCTGACTCTTTTTCAGGTTTATTTTCAAGCCAAATGGTTCGCCAGCCCTTTGCAGTTCTTGTATGCGTCTTTGCAGCTCCTCTGGGTCTTGTGAAATGAGAATAATATCATCTGCAAATCTAAGATGGTTTAAGTTTGCACCATTGATCTTTACACCATCCTGTTCCCAATCCAGTTTACGGAATACTTCTTCAAGGCCAGCCGAGAAAAGAATAGGCGATATTGCGTTACCCTGCCGTACACCTCGTTCTATATTAATTCCCAATTCCATCATATATCGATCCTAATAGGTTTACATAGGCTCTCTCTACACCTTGGCTAAGCAGTGCATCCATTATCGCATGCTTTGAGGTGGAATCAAATGCTTTTTCGTAGTCGATAAAAGCCAAGCACAGTGGCATGGCGTATTCGTTGTGCCTTTCTATGACCTGCTGTATATATATATATATATATATATATATATATATATATATATATATATATATATATATATATATATATATATATATAACATGTCATATCAACACGTGTAATATGCAATATTGACACAGATATGTGTGTTACAAACAAATACATAGGCAGGTGTGTTAAAACAATGCACGTAACATTATTGTACACTTTTCAGTGTGTCTTCAGAACTGAGAAATTTAAAATAACACGTATTTAAATCAGTATAAATACTATTTGAAAAATACGTATGATTAATCTTTCTATTCTAAAGATATAAATAAGAAATTTATTAAATAACCAATATTACATTAATTTATATTGCATAAGTTACAAATATAATATTTATTTTAACCATAAAATTCTGTACGCTGATGGTTAATTAATGGTTTAATAACTTTGCTCTACCCATCACATTAAAAGAAGATAAATTATGTGGGAAAATTATATTTTTTGTATTAACCACGATTTTTCTATTACTGAAATCTTGGGAAATACAATAAGCATTTAATTTTTCACTATAATTTTCAGTTCAATTCATCTATTGGAACCTTTGGTGTAAAACACTAAACTTGAAGAGATTTACCACTAAACACCAAATCACTTTTTTTGAACTGCTCGACGAACGTTTCGCCAGCTATGTTAGCATCATCAGGAGATGAGTTAATCTAATTCTAAAACTAAATAATGTTCTATTTATATGAAAAACCCTACCTAACGAAGCGTGTAAAAATCATGAACCGTGAAGTTTACTAAGCCTTACATTAATAATTGAAAAACTTGACTGAACGGTATAGGTCCTTTATCTCGGTTCATGATTTTCTTACATTTTTCTATTTGAATGCTTTCATATGCATCCAAAGCCCAATTATTATTAACACTTATTAGTAACTCACTAACTCATTTGCGAATATGTATAAATATGTCTCTGTTTATAGCAATCCATTTTTTTATGTGTAAGGCACAGGAACATATTAGGAATAATGCATCTACCACCTCTAAATCCTAATTATTTCGTTATTTGATACATTTGATAGCCATTTATTATCAATGTTACTAGTACTGGTCGATATAGCCTATCAGATTTGTGAGTCCTTTTTTTATGAATGGAAGTTATACGACTAATTTTTCATTCAAATAGTTTGATATATTATTAACATACTCTTCGAATCGTTTCATAACTTATAAGTTCTCTATCTCTATCTCTATCGTTTAATAAGTTCTCTAAGTTCATACTTTGGTGGTTTTTTAAGATGTTATCAATCCCAGCCGCTCTTCAGTTTCTTATACGTTAAATTGTCCAAAGTTTCATGGATTTTCATTGTAATTGATACCATTCATGGTCTTGTATCTGCTTATATTCTGTGCAAATTTCAGTTAGTAGGTCTTCAAAAGCAATGGTTCTATTTTTATTCTGTCATGTATAATTTCATTTAGCTGCTCATATGCCCTCTATTTCCAATTGTGATTTTATCTCACCTTTCTAATTATTCTCGTTCAAATTTTTTTTTTAACCTAGTTTACTCTTGCATTGTATCAAATTAGATTTTCAGTATATTTAGTCTGTAACCAGTTAAGATACGGTTCCTGTTTTATCGATGTTATCTGTTCAAACATTAATAAAAAACTCTGTCACATGGATATGAAGAGTAGCAAGTCAGCAAGAAATGGAAAAAAGGTTGATATCAATAGAATTTATTTTTTTAGATTTTTACATAATTAGAGAACTCAAAAATTGAGAATAAGAACAGAAGAGTAATGACCGAGTCTTTAAGATAAAAATGGAATGGACACTGAAAGATGCAAGGGAATCTGCAAGAGTGTTCGGAACGAGATCTTAGAGAAGAAGGTTGGCTGGATAGAAAAGCATGGAAGCTTTATTATTACATGATTGTTAATTTATATTTTAGAAAATTTAAGGAAAATAATATGAAAAACAAAAAAGTATCTTTCCCATAACTGAATATTTTCTTCTTCTGTCCTTCAGGACGTTCAAGTTTGGACACATTATCTCTGCTGTGTGCCACATATTTCCGCTGTAGCCCACAGATTCGTTGCCGATCATCTCATCTGGATCACGTTTATATTTTTCCCCAAACCTTGGGCGACGATTTCCATCTGGTGTCCTTCAGCTGTTCATTGCTGTCATGAAAACTCTACTTAAGTTGTGTCACTTGCTCTCTTATATTCTTAATATTTGATCTGATAATGTAATACCTAATACAGATATCCCCTTTGTCGGTCTCCATAGCAGGAAGACATGGGAGATAGGGAGGTCATAAAATATTGGGTCATCTTGTTGAGTTTAGTATAAATTCAAGTTTTCAGAAGCTTGCTCATGCCAGTCTATTCTGGTCCTCTACTTATTTCGATTGTTAGTTTCTCTCTACTTTCTTTTATTGACTCTACAAGATACATACACATATGTCCAAAAGTTTGAAATATTCAAACATTTCATTTTTTTTATTGATATTAAGTTTTTTTTACTCGTTTACGTAATCATCATTTTATTACAACTCTTATTGGTACCAAATAAAACTCGACACCAAATGACTAATGTGTGTAAAATTAATTTATTATTTCTAATGTTCTAATTGCCTTTAAAAGAAATTTAAAAATAAAATACTTCCAATAAAACTAATAATAAAACTTCCAATAAAACTAATAAGCAGTAGTTTCTCCATGAGTCTGTATGCATGCCGGCATGCGATTTGGAATGCTGTCGATTAAATGATCCATGGAACTTGTCTCCAATTCTTCACACGCAGCATATTTTAATTCTCTCAGGGTAAGAGGAGGATTGTTTTGACTCTTGATGCGTGTTTTCAGAATGTCCCAAGCATGTTCAATGTCATTCATCTGTCATGTCATTATCTTTCAGTCTGCATGTAATCGTTTGTAGTGAAACATTTACCCCTTCAAGCCTAATAAACTCCCTTGATATACCACTTGTAGATTTCAGACAATTTCTCCGAGCTATCGTTGATATCTGCTGGTCTAGTGCACATGTTGTACATCGTTTTCTACCACTTCTGGAGCGATCTTTTACGTCATTTGCCTCTTGGATTTTTTTTATGAATTTTCAATGCAGCACTTTGGGAAACACTTACAATTTCCGTTATATCACTTTGATTAAAGCCCTGTTATAACAACGCAGTTACTCTTGATCTGTTAAAATAAGTTATCATGTTTCTAAGCATTTTTAAAATGATTGATTGAAAATTGAAAAAGAAATTAAATAATGTGTAAATACTAGTATCAACGGAATGGGCAAGAATCGAAAAACCTGTGTTTAAAACAATACTTTTGTTATTTTCATTTAAAAATGGCTTAAAATAAATTACAATTAATCACAATTTTTAGGCATCATAGGCGTAGATATCCTATTTGTAACTATTCCAAACTTTTGGACATTGTATATATTCGTTAACTATTTCTAGATTTCAGTTCTTAAAAGACATATTTCTCAGGTCACTGGTATTCATTGTTATTTTTATTTTGCTGGGATTCACAGTGAGAATTATTTATTAAGAAGTTTTCGACAATTGTTTTGTCGACATCTGAGGACATCTGATCGATAAGTATGATAGCACCAGCATATTTCAAGTAACTAAGTTTTTTTTCTTTTTCGTTTATTCTATTGTCCATCCAATGCAATGGCGAGCGAAAAGAGTTTTGGAGATATGACCCCGTCCAACACTTGTTTTGGTATTGACATTGTGTTTTTATAATTGTATTGTCATTGTTGCCTTCTCGTAAATATTATGTATTTGTTATACAGGAGGACAAGTGGTAAACAACTTTCTCAATATCTTCATTATTTCGGTTTTAACTTCTTTTAGCATTTGTTATTTTCCAACGGTGTTAAATCAGCTTCAACTTCACAGGTTTCTATTTCGGGTAAATTTTCCGAATTTATGTTTATAATTATTTGGTGAATATATTCTGTTGTATTAAACCCAGGATATTTTTTTAATGGGCATATAGGTTTTTATAGTAGAGCTCAGTTATAGATTAAATCATATATGTATATTCTTGTACATTTTGATCTTTGACTTATATTGACACAAACCTAGTTTTACTTAAGGTTGATCTTAAGCATTTTAGAAATTAATCGGGAATAGAAGAATTTATGATCTGAAAATCTGTCCATATGTATCATACGTTTTCTGTTCAAAATGCTAAATAAATAAACAATCCATAAATTGGTTTGTAGTTTGTATTTGTACTATTAAAGTCTGATCTCAAACAGACTTTCTGTTTAAGATCAGTTCAATAGTTCACACTCGGGATATTTGAGATATCGGACATTTCAGGCTCCGGACATCTCAGAAACAGGACATTTCAGACTCCGAACATTTCGGATACCCGACATCTCAGTTACATCATTTAAGTAACATCGCCAGGAATAAGGCCAGATATAATTATTTTTAATACCTTTATTATTACAACAGTCACTATTCTACCATCGTGGACTTTGCCATCTGTTTTTAATTTTTATCTTATAAAGCTAGATAAGAACCCTCACTATTACTCTGATACCTGTGTTTTGTATAGTGTTAAATATTTTATCTTTTTTTGTATTTGTTGAAATTACACCTACTAGTATGGATATTTAAGTAGGCTAATAATAAGTTCTATGCTTTATTTTTTTTTAGTTGTCTCAAAATTGGTATTTATTTAATTATTAAATTGATATAGTATTAAACTGAGTTGTTTGGGTTAGGTAAGACTCCCTTCTCAGTTTAGGGTATTTATTTTTTATCTCAGGGCACTGGGTGGCGCTCTTTACTATTGGCGATGGATCCTTCCACAGCCCACGACCTAACTGCCCCCCGCGAACGGTTGCCGTCGCCGTAACAAACAAAAAAAAAAAGGTTACAATGTCTTATAATTATTAACTAATTACATATAACCGGATGATAAAATTCAATACGTACTGGATTATAATCGCTATTCTATATTAATTAAATTAAAATAATATTAGATGAAAACTGTTGGTAGAAAAGCGATGGTGGAAAACCAGTAGCGCAAAAGAAGGCCCCCTGATTCAAAGTAAAATAACTTATTTTCTTTTAATTTTCGTTTTTTTTTATAATTTAATTATACTGGTCGACATGATTTTTGAACAATGATTTTTTGCGTTTCATTTAGGTAGATATTAAAACATCTTTTCACTGAAATGACCTAGCACGTTTACTTTTCAAGTATCTGTTGTCATTTACATCATCTTTATATATCAGGATTATTGAAATTATTTGTATCTGACTTTGGAGTACAAGGTACAAAGTATTGCGGTTTTTTGTGTCTATGGTACAGTAGGGCAACAAACGAACATTTTATATGTATATGGCCTGGTATATGTATATTAACCTTGTACTAATGAAAATGTTGTCAAAGTCATGGACAAAGAGGGTAGTACCTAAAAACATATTTCCTCAATTAAGTGAAGCATTACTAAAATAAGGCTTATTTATTGTACCCCAAATAACGCAGCTTCTAGGTGATTTCCATTTTCAAGAAAAATTAAATGAAAATTAATTGACAGCTTGGAAGTGTTTTGTAAGTGTAGTGAAATGATTTCTGGGAAACAAGAATGATGAAAACTCTAAAAACCTCATAGATGAACTGTTAAAAACTTATGAAACACTAGTGTGTCGCATGTCCTTAAAAATGCATTTTTTACACTCCAAATTTGTTTTTTTCCGGAAAATTTGGGCGCAGTAAACCACGAACAAGGGAAGAAGTTTCACCAGGATGGAAGCAAGATGCCAAAGATGCTGGGGTCTATCTATGTAACAGACTACTGCTGATTTTGTAAAAGGAGATGATGCTATAGAACACAAGAGGAAAAAGTTAAAGTATTTCTCGCTGTGTGACATCTTATGTAATATATTTTTATTCAAATAATTCTCAGTAATGTATTTGCATAGATTTAACACATTTTACGTGTTATGAAATATATATTTCTTTATGAAATATTTTAAATGAAATAACTATTAGATTGTAAACCAGTGGTAGCTCGTGAAGGTGGGCGTTCGGACGCCGCCCCTCCAGCATTTATCACAAACAATTTTTCAGAGCAAAAAAGGTCCACCTAGTGCATAGGGTTTTAATAGCACGTAAAGTAAGGGGAAAGCAAAAAAATCTTCAGCAGCACTATTTTCTTCTACGCCCTCCCACTTTAAAAACCCACGAGCTGCCACTATTGTAAACATATGTCATCTCCTTTTTTTCCCCACACCACCGACCCGCTGTGACAAAACAAACTGTACGTGTTACAGTAATTAACTCATCACTTCCAGATTTAGTACTTCATATACAATACTTCACACAACACAATACTAAAATACTTCATATACACCTATTTTCCCTTCATCATTTCTTATAATCCATCCAAAAAATTGAATTTATTAAATGCCTGAAAATATGTAACTTCCTGCCTCAAATATTTACACCAATAATACATCACATATAAAAAGGATTTGCGTTTTAAAAATTGCTGCTATCACTATCCATTGTCATGGGCTATATTTTTAATATTACCATGTTATGTAATATTGCATATTCCGCTTTATATGAAACAAAATGCAATGATTAAAAACGTAATAAGCACTGGCTTGTTCATAACTTACCAGAATAGCGAGAGGGTTTTGAAGCCAGCGTGAAATCAGAAAATAAATATATTGGAGCACAGGGAATAGCTGTAATTTTTGTGCACCATACTGGTTTACTGCTATAAATAAATCTTTTCTCAGAAATTAACGGTTTAGAGTTTATTTTGTCAAATTTATATTGTACGAGTCGGTTAGTTTTATCTTGCCCATATGGCTCTTAGAAAATAAATATTTGGAAATATTATTTTCAATTTTTTTATTGTTAAAAAAAAAATATTAAATTATATTTGGAAATTTTACAAAAACAGCTTATATAATACACAGCTCAATAAATTTAAACTTTTTTGGGGTAATATTGATGTAATTAAGTGTATATGAAGCATTTTGTAGTTCTAAATCTGAAAATGACAAGCTAATTACTGTAACGTTCAGTTGTTTTGTTACAGGGGGTCGGTGGTGGGGAAAAAAAGAAGGCATATTTTTACAATCTAATATTTATTTATTATAGTTATGTAAAAAATGTTAAATATAGTAGACTTTACCGAGGATTATGTGAATAAAAAATATATTACATGATATGTCGTACAGCGACAAAAACTTTCACTTTTTCCTCTTGTGTTGTGTAGCATTATCTCTTTTCAAAAACGACCCCTGGTATCTTGTCTCTATCATCCTGATGTTCTGGTGAAACCTCTCTCTTTGTTCGTGACTTACAGCACCCCTGTGTATAGAAACAATTGTTATACATTCAATTTTAAATAGAGTGAACATTTTCAAATATTAAACTTTGCTTATTTCTAGGCTAGAATTGCTTATTTTTAGGCTAGAATTTCTAGACTAGATTTCTAACCTAGAAATGAATAAAAGAAAAATATTGGATATTTTGCTAAATGACCAGCTAGACTTGAATGGTTCACTGTTATTAAACTTAAATTGTCCTAGACGTTAACAAAAAAATGGATTTTCTCCTATCATGTTTTTTGCTATTATTAGGTCGATGGACATTTTAGGTTGTAATTGCTTTTCTCGTTGTTAGTTTACTATAGTTTTATTTGAAAAAGGCACTGTGTGTCGAAACAATTGTTATACATTCAATTTTAAATCGAGTGAACATTTTTAAATATTAATCTTTGCTTATTTATAAAAAAGAATATAAAATTTCGACTAGGTACTGAGTTTTAATAGTAGCCCATTTTTCGCTCGCATCCTGTATTTCAAAAGGTTTTAGAAACCGAACGAAATTTTATTTACCCATCTATTATATTATGTTGACTTGTTATGACGTTACATTATGTTTTAATAAGGTGGGATTGATTTGGAATTACGTACTATAACTTATTTATAACAATATGCAATTTGCAGACTATGAAATGGAGTATTACATTATGGCCATTACATAAACATGACTCTCCGCTACTCTTCACGTCTACATTATACGAGACATAAATATTTTATTCGTATATAAGTTGCTTGAGACATCTAGATGGAAAATCTTTTAAAACTTTAACTTACGATAAAAACTCTCCTCCGTTGATCGTAAATTTTTCCACAAAAGCAATTTTAAATACCGAGATACAATAAGAAAATGCATACTTATCACATCGCATATTTTAAACATGTACCCAATAGTATCTGTGTTTCGAATACAAATTTATTTTCAAATTTAACTAAAAGTGGCTCTTTGTCACAATTCTGTGCAGCTCGTTCTAAAGTCTTATCGTGTTTCACTAGAAAAACTTTAATTTTAAGAAATTTAAGAGATAAAAATATGTGTTTGGAATAATAAAATTCCTTTTCGGTGTCACAAAAGGAACTTAAGCTTTATATTCAACCTTGTTATGCAAACAAAACCCGAAATGCATGGTGCTGTTTTGTATTTCTGTTTCTGTTTAATATTTTAAATTTAAATTAGAAGAAAAATTGCTTTTCGAGCTGAATAATCTGTTATGTTTGCGAATATAAAGTAATACAGTTTTAAGATTATTTTTATTTCCATATAATAAATAAAGAGAAATATGCTGTTTAGAGTAATTTTTTGTTAATCATTTCAAGCATGAATAAAATACTGACAAAGCGAAAAGCTGTATAATTTTTGTTCGTATTTTAAGTTATCGTTTTATAATTATTGAAATGACGAAAATACGCTCTAACAACACTTTTTGTAAATTCTTAATTCTTAATGATAATTTTGAATTCTTAACGATGACTCTCCGATACACTGTACAATTCTAGTTACTTGAAAATTATTTACAGCAACTTAATGCCGACTCCAATGCTGTCAGAATTTCGAACTATCAATATGATTTTATACTTAACCTTTAATATCTTGAAATGTCTATCGATTAACAAATTGCGGTCTGACATATGGTACAATTTAATTTTTTTAGCGTTTATTATATTTTGCAATCTGTACAATTGCAATCAGCAAAAATGATGACTAGAACTAGAACTGTTATCCAATGATACAACTCAGGTTTCATCTAATGGAATCTGTTGTAGGTTCAGAACAATACAAATAAATACATAATAATAATACAATAATATTACAAATAACAATAATTCTAAAACGAACTAAAGTACGAAACTTAGGAGATAAGCAAACAAACATGACTTATCTTTTTTAGATCTATATAAATCTGAAGAGCAAAGTAATGTTTTATGTAATGTTTTTAATTTGTAATGTGTCCGCACTATTATCCTTTAGGTTTATCGTTTACTTCTCCAAATATTTTACACTGCACTTTAATCAGTAGCGGCTCGTGGGTTTTTAAAGTGGAGAAAGTGGAAGAAAATAGAGCTGCTAAAGATTTTTTTTTGTTTTCCCTTTCCTCCTTTTTACTTTTTGTGCTATAATACCAAATAAAATATGGTATTTTGATCTGAAAAATTGTTTATTGTGCTAAATGCTGGAGGGGCGGCGCCCCAACGTCCTTCCTCACGAGCCGCCACTGACTTTAATAATTGCTTCCTTTACCGTTCTAAGATTTAGGTCTTCGCTTATTTCATTATTTTGTATAAACCATGCGCCACATATTGTTCGTAGCACCTTCAACTATAATCTCTTTAAGATCTCGATGCAGTCCCTTATAACTGCAATCTATAAGCCCAATCAGGCATGAAGCCTGTTCAGATTCAGATTTTCTTCTGAAGAAAGCACTTTGGATTTCTATCTATCTTGTTGAGGAGCTAGCAAAATGTTTTCAACGTATTATGTAGTTGGATTCGTTTTTGAAGTATATATGTTTTCGAAGCAAGACACTTCTCCAGATATAATCCAAAATATTTGACATTTTTGACATTTGACATTTGACGATCTGCTTGTGGTATGGGTTGATTATGTAAAGTCACTAAGGGTGCTTCTCTGCGACATTTTGTAAATGTAACGTTAGTGGATTTATTTTCATTTAATTTTTGTTTTTTTCAAATGGTTGTCCAATTGTACTCGTCTTTAGATAACAGACTGACGTGTCGGTATGAAGTTATTAGGTTAGGATTTTTTCCTGATTTGAGAATGAATGAGGATGATTTCAATGACAGTCCATTGAGCTGGAAAACAGCAGTCTTTCAGTCTTTCAGCCTTTCAGTCTTTCAGTCTTTCAGTCTTTCAGTCTTTCAGTCTTTCAGTCTTTCAGTCTTTCAGTCTTTCAGTCTTTCAGTCTTTCAGTCTTTCAGTCTTTCAGTCTTTCAGTCTTTCAGTCTGTCAGTCTTTCAGTCTTTCAGTCTTGCAGTCTTTCAGTCTTTCAGTCTTTCAGTCTTTCAGTCTTTCAGTCTTTCAGTCTTTCAGTCTTTCAGTCTTTCAGTCTTTCAGTCTTTCAGTCTTTCAGTCTTTCAGTCTTTCCAGTCTCTCAGTCTCTCAGTCTCTCCAGTCTCTCCAGTCTCGGAGTCTCATAGTCTCTCAGTCTTTTAGCCTTTCAGTCTTTCCGTCTTTCCGTCTTTCCGTCTATCAGCCTTTCAGTTTTTCAGTCTTTTTATTCAGTGGAAAATGTCAATAGTTGCTTTCCTGCATTACTTGGTATAAAAATATTTGCGTACCAGGAGCCTTAAGCCGTGAACCATATGCTGTATTTTTTGCCTTGTAATATCCACTTGTAATATCCACAAGAAATGAGGGAGATTTTTTTTATTGAGTCCGAAGTTTAAATTCAAGTAAAACAACATTAGATATCTTGTAACTGTTTTATGTTATATAATATTTAATGGCATTAATGTCAAATAATGTCGTAAAAACAATTTTGGATAAAAATATGCCGCGGCTACTTCTAATAATGCGCATTTTGTCAATCCAGTTTTCGACCTCGTTTTCACGCAATTGGGGTCTTATGGCCGCAATTGTCCGAGTTGGCTACCAAGGCGTCAATAGTGAATGGTTTATCAACATAGTCCAAAGATTTAACATAACCCAATAAACAATAAATAAGAAAATGGTGCTGTTTGATTATCCACCCTCTGTATTGCCCAGTTACCAAGATGGTCGATTACTGAGCAGTTCTGTGTCCAGAACGTGGTAGAAAGTACAAACCCTATAATGCTTAAGTTTGAAAGTTGCTGCGTTATTTAGTATTGGTTTGGCAGCCATTAACAGTGAACGCTCTCAGTGAATTTGTAAACATAGAAAAAATTCGTCATCGTTTATGGTACAATACTTTCATTTGAAAAATCTCAGTCCAGCCGATATCAAAGCGGTCCTAAATTCTACTCTAGGGGAGTCTATTCCTATGTTTACAACAGTAAAATATTTGGCGGCAGACTTTAAGCGAAGCCACACGAGCTGGCAAGGCGAACATCGCAGTGGTCGACCAATGGATATGAAAAATGGGTCCGTTACTTCACACCTGAGACGAAGGAATAGTCAAAACAATGGACTGAAAGAGGATAATCAGCTCCAAAGAAGATCAAGACAATTCCATCTGCAGGCAAGGTCATGACGCCAATTTTTTGGGATGCGCCTGGGATAATTTTCATTGCTTATCTTCAGAAAGGAAAAACAATCAACAGCGAGTATTATGTGAACTTATTGCAGGGCTTGAGTGATGAAATCAAGAAAAAACGACTGCATTTGGCAAAAAAGAAAGTTTTGTTTCGTCGAGACAATACACCAATTTACATATCCGTTATCGCGATGGCCAAAATCAATGAGTTAGCGTTCGAATTGCTTCTTCACGCACCCTATTCGCCAGATTTAACCCCTTCAGATTATTTTCTGTTTCCAAACTTGAAAAAACGGCTTGGTGTTAAAAAATTTAACAATATAAAACAACGAAGAGGTGGAATCTGCAGTTGATGGCTATATGAGGAGCTCGACGATTCTCACTATAAACAGGGAATCGAAGCTATTGAACATAGCTGGGATAACTGATATATTTATTTAATTCATATATAATATGTATACTTCGGAAACTAACATTTTAGATTTATGAACAATTTTTTCACGTTTTATTTCACGTTGTAGTTTAACAATAAAGAACAAATTTATTTTTAGAAGATAATTTTCATCTACTAAAAGTAAAGGCTTATGAAGCATCGGGTTAATCTAGGTTGCGGAATAGTTATAATTAAGTTTTGCTGGATCCCCAACTGGTTATTATTGTGCTGGTGTCAAAGTCATAGTTCAAAGTCTGGAGAGGCCTAAATGAAACAATTGAAATTATAAATAACTCGGCTTTTTTAACAAACTACTGTAAAATGTCCGGGAATATAATTTAACGCATGAAGAATTGAATTTTAATTATTTAAAGAATTACTTGGTAAGCATATTAACGCCACTATTCGTGAAAAACTCTGTTTTTTAGGTAAGGTGACATCGATAAAGATAGGTGTATATGAAGTATGTTGTCCGAAAATGACAAGCTATGTGAAATCCGAAAATGATAAGCTAATTAATGTAACACATACAATTTTTTTGTTACAGGGGGTCGGTGGTGGAAAAAAAACGCGACGACATAAATTTACAATCTGATATTTATTTAATATAAACATGTAACACGTCTTAAATATATGTAGAAACGTTACTAAACGTTAAAATATATTACATGAGATGTCATACAGCGACAAAAACTTTCAGTGTTTTCTCTTGTGTTCTGTGACATCATATAAAAACTAGCAATAGTCGTCCAACATGGGTTCCAGCGTCCTTGTTATCTTGCTCCCATCGTCCTGATGACCCGGCAAAACCTCTCTCCTTGTTCGTCGCTTACAGCACCCAAATTTTCCGAAAAAGAAATGCAAAGGGTGAAAAATGCATTTTTAAAGAGATGCGAAACTCTAGTATTTCAAAGGCTTTCAAGAGTTCATTTATAAGGTTTTTATAGTTTCTTTCTTGTTGCCGAGAAATCCTTTCACTACACTTACAAAACACTTCCAAGCCTCCAATTCCTTCTCATTTAATTTTTTTCGAAAACGGAAATTACCTAAAAGCTGCCTTATCTGAGATCTAATAAATTAGACTTTTTTTAGTGTTGCATCACTTAATTGATGGCATAATTCTTTTAGGTAAATTTTCTCCACATCACAGGAAAAACAAACTGTATAGAATTTTTCTTGCAATGATGTAAAGAAGAAGCAGGCACTTGAAAATGGGACATACTAGGCCATTTCTGTGAAAAGATGTTTTAATAACTACCTAAATGAAACGCAAAAAGAACATTCTCATGAATGTTAAAAAATCATTTCGACCTGTGTTATTTAATGCAATAAAAAGTAAATTTTTATGTCAATTATTTTAGACTTACTTAGTTCAGTAAATCATTCTAATTCATTCTTCTTTTTTTTCCTTCTTCAACTATCGACGGGGGGATACCATACGGTTTGGTTTGCCTATATTTCTATATAAGATAATTTCCGACATTGTGTCCATATTGTCAAAGGGCCCTCTTTTTTATGTGATGATGTATGATTCAATTATGTTGCACCATGTTGTACATTTCTCTTATGTTAATATTTGCTATTTTGTCTGTTACTGTTATTTCCAACATGTTTCTCAGAATTTTTGTACACAAGGCTAGCATTTTCTGTCTTGTTCTCATTGCAGCAAGTGTAGTCGTAATTATTTTGCAAGTCGGAATTAACTTCCGACAGGCGGCGAGTCAAACAAACGTGACTTTCCGCAGAGTCTGTAAATCTGTGTCTTAACAGTTTGGCAAATAATCATGGAACGTTTGACATCAGAACAGCGGTTGCAAATTGTCGAAAATTATTATCAAAATCATTGTTCTGTATGCCAAACTTATAGAGCACTTCGTGAATTTTATGGTACATATAACTGCCCAACCGAACGATGCATTTGCCGAATTATTTACAAATTCCGAACGCATTTCACGCTGCTCGATATTAAAAAAAAAACCAAGTCAAAAAACGGTGTGTTCCGAAGAAAATATCGCCACTCTTGCTGGTAGTATTGATGAAAATCCAAATGTATCAATTCGTCGCCATTCGCAGGTAGTTGGGCTTATTTGGATTATTTAATGCAGAATTTGAATGGCATTGATCTGCAGGAGATTTCACGGGTATTCTCTGTTAGCTGAATGTCTACTGATGGGCGGTATATATATATATATATATATATATATATATATATATATATATATATATATATATATATATATATATATATATATATATATATATAAATCATCATCAGCCCGTGTCGATCCACTGCAGGATGAAGGCCTCAGCATGTTTCCAACTTTCACGATCCTGAGCTTTCCTCTACCACTAGGGTCCAATATATTTAACGATGTCATCAATCCATCGGGCGGTTTCGGTCTTCTTCGCGAACGTTTGCAATCAAGCGGTATCCACTCCAGGATTATCTTGGTCCATCTGTCATCGCAATATGGCCTCCCCATCTCCATTTCAATCGCCTTGCTCTTCCAGTGATGTCACAGACTGTCGTTTGATCTCTGATCGCAGGACTTTCTGTCTCGTCTTGTAATAGCAAGCATACATGTTTCCATTCCCCTCTGTGCTCCCCGTTCTTGAATTGATTGGGATGTGGGATATATATATTTATATATATATATATATATATATATATATATATATATATATATATATATATATATATATATATATATATATATATATAAATATATATATATATATATATATATATATATATATATATATATATATATATATATATATATATATATATATATATATATATTTATTATTATTATTCACGTATGGGCCTGAGTGGACCACGCGAAGTACAATTAGAGGCGTTTGTTGCTTTTAGCCTTCCTTTGCGCCCATACTAATTTCATTCTTTCACTATGAGCTTTTTTTCTTTCGTCGGACCAAGTTGTTCCAGTCTTCCTACATTTTTCTCTCTGGCCAACCTTCCAAACGTCAACCTTGTGTCTGAAACAATTTCACTTTGTGTAATATTTGCTGATCTTAGGTCCTCTTTAATTGCAGCCATCCATTTAATTATTTCTACTTTAGCTCTACTCCTATTTTCATAAAATTCGACTATTTGTCTAGTTAGCCTATTTGGATTCATCCGTTTTATGTGTGCGTAAAACTTAAGTCTTCTTTTTCTCATATCGCTATGTATATCTGTGTATTGTTTGATTTCTTGGTTTTCTCGAAGTCGATATGTTGTTGTATTTATTTGTTTGGGGCCTAGGATTTTTCTTATGATTTTTCTTTCCTTCTTTTCAATGTCCTCGCTGTCTCTTTTTCTATTCAAAATGAGCGTTTCTGCCCCATATAGAGATTCTGGCTTAATAACTGTGTTGTAATGTCTCAGTTTTGAGTTTTTAGATAGGCATTTTTTGTTGTAAATATTTTGTGTAAGTCTCAATGCCGTTTCCATTTTTTGACATCCACCCTTATTGGCCGCTTTTTCCAACCCATTTTCCATGATTATTTCACCCAAATATTTGAATTGAGAGACTCGTCTGATGTTACCATATATTGTTTATAGAAATGGTGTTCTTAGTCTGTTGCAGGTCATGTATTGTGTCTTTTCAAAGGAAATTTGGAGTCCTACCTTTTCTGCTGTTTCTTTTAGAATTTCAATCTGTTTCTGTGCCGTTAATACATCTTGAGTCAAAATTGCTAGATCATCAGCAAACGCCAGACAATCAATTTTGATGTTGGTTCACCCCAGTTTAATAGGCTGGTCAATATTCAGGGCCGACTTTTTTTCACGCGACTCCTGTGTTACTTTTTCTAGAACCCAGTTAAATAAGAGTGGTGAGAGTCCATCCCCTTGTCTCACTCCAGTTCTAATTTCGAAGGGCTCTGAGATGTCACCCATGAATTTAACTTTTGACCTTGTGTTAGTTAATGTTGCTTTAATAATTGCCAGCGTTTTCAGATCTAGTCCTTGTTCTTTCAAGATTCGGAATAAAGATTCGCGGTTTATAGAATCATATGCTTTTTTGAAATCCACAAATGTACAGACGAGATTTTTATTGTACAGTTTTTGATGTCTTAGGATCAACTTTAGATCCAGGATCTGTTCAGGGCAGGATCTGCCCGGTCGAAAACCTGTTTGATATTCACCAATTTTAGGTTCCAACTGTCCTTGTGCTCTGTCTAGTAGACATTGAGATAGAATCTTGTAACAAACTGGGAGAAGAGATATCCCTCTATAGTTGTTTACATCCGTTCTATCTCCTTTCTTGTGTAGTGGATGGATTAAAACATCTTTCCAATTTTCCGGAATCCGTTCGGTTCGCTAAACTTCTTGTAGAATTTTGGTTATTTCCTTGATTGTACCTGGACCAGCGGATTTCAAAAGTTCTGCAGTGATTCCATTTTCACCAGAAGCTTTGTTATTTTTAAGCCGCTTGATTTGCCTAATTATTTCATCTTCATTCGGTGGTAATGAATCTGGGTTTGTTTGTTTAGGGTTTAGTGTTGATAATTTGTTTAAAGGCTCAGGACAGTTTAGTATTTGTTCAAAATATTTCGCAAGTTCTTTGCAATTGTCTTGGTTATTTAGAGCTAATTGTCCGTTTTCCTTTTGGAAGCAAAGACTTTGGGGTTGATAGCCTGTTAATTTAGTTTTAAATGTTTTGTAAAAGTTTCGGGTGTTATTTTTTTGGAAATCTTTTTCTCTTTCATTAAGTTGATTGTTTTTATATTTTCTTTTAGTTTGTCTAATTAGCTTCGAAGTTTTTTTTCTTACTTCCAAAAAGATGTTATAGTTTATTGCTGTTTTTTGACTGTTCCACTCTTTGAATGCTTTACTTCAGCTTAATACTGCTTGCTCGCAAACTTCATCCCACCATGAATGTTTTCTACTTTTTTGTAAATGGACCAACTTTAAGGCTGTTTTAATAATTTTTTGTTTCAATTCTTGCCAGTTCTGTGCTGGTTGTTTATCAAGCTCTTCTGTTAGGGCTGATTTTATTTTCGTTTGGTCGAACTTTGGTATTAGCAGTCTCTTTTGAATAAGTTTTCGAGGTTTTAAGCTAAGTTTGATTCTAGTCAAGTAGTGATCCGTGTCTATGTTAGCTCCTTTCCTGACTTGAACATTTAAAATCTCTTTATAATTGGGGTACGAAATGGCAACATGGGCAATTTGAAATTCACCTCTGTACGTGTTTGGGCACATCCAGGTCTTTTGTTTTGTTATTTTCTTCTTAAAATGCGTTGACATTATTTTTAGATTAAACTGCGAACATAGTTCAACCAATCTTCTACCATTATGGTTAGTCCATTTATGAGCGAGAAAGTTGCCGACTGTTTTCCTGTACTTTTTTTCTTTCCCTAGTTGGGCGTTGAAATCACCCAATAGGATTTTTACATGGTTAGAGGGAATTTTAGAGATAGTCTTTTCCAGAATTTCCCTGGATTTACTTTTTCAGGATTAGATTTATTTTCTTCGTTAACTGGGAGGTGTGCATTGATTAATGTATAGTTTTTGTTAGCACACTTGAGGGATAGTGTCATAAGTCGACTATTTACTGGCTGGACATTAGTTATAGAACCAAGAATGTTTCTTGAGATAGCGAAAGCAACACCGAGATGTGGTGTATTTTTGAGTATTCTTTTGTCAGTTTTACTTTTAAAAAGTCTACAGTTGCCGAATTCCAAGGTGTTATCATCTGTTAATCTGGTTTCTTGCAAAGCTAAAATTTGGATTTTTTGCTGATTCAATGTTTGCCCCAATTCGTGTAGTTTTCCTGGACGCAGGAGAGAATTGATATTTACCGTTCCAAAGAAAGTTTTTGTTTTCGGTTTCAGACGTTGGCCAGAGGTCTCCGACTCCCTCTGAAAGATTTTGCGTTTAAGCCCGGACGCCCCAGAATCCGAAAGTCCGGTTGTACCCGTACTGGCAGAGGATTGTCTACCTCCTGGGGTAATTTTGTAATTACTAGAACGCTTCATCTTGTACTTTGAATTAATTGTTTGAACCATGACGGTTCAGAGGTTAAGACTGGAGGGGTTAGTTCCAGAATTTAAATATCAGCCGCACCACTGGTGAACAGACGCTGACCACTCAACCGCTTGAAACAAGTCAGACGCTAAGTGGATTTAGTTTTTTTTTGCCTTGGTTCGGGGCTGCTTATTTTGATATATATATATATATATATATATATATATATATATATATATATATATATATATATATATATATATATATATATATATATATATATATATATATATATATATATATATATATATATATATATATATATATATATATATATATATATATATATATATATATATATATATATATATATATATATATATATATATATATATATATATATATATATATATATATATATATATATATATATATATATATATATATATATATATATATATATATATATATATATATATATATATATATATATATATATTTATATTTTTATATATATATATATATATATATATATATATATATATATATATATATATATATATATATATATATATATATATATTTATATATATCATCATCTCATTCATCTATCACTGGCTGTGATGTGAGTGCCCAGGTTTCACTTACTTATATCAAAATATTAAAACAGGCGGTATGTACTGGTTGAAAACTTTTCTTTTCAGACAAAGTAGAAGTTTGTTCTTAAACACCATATTGAGCCTGCAAGCCACATTTAATACGCCGTTTCATTTCCCGGAAAATAGCATCCTCCATTGAAATCCTTTGCACAATATATATGTAAAAGTTCACAACCTGTAAATAGCTTTCTAAAATAAAAATTCTTCTGTTGGTAGCAAATTTGTTGAATATAAGTTGACTACTCTTTGTAGTTCTTGTCTGTGTTTTTGTGGCTCATCTCGGTTTTGTGACAGGAGAACGATATCATCTGCAAATCTAAGATGGCTTAAGTATACATCATTAATTTTTATTATATCCTGTTCCCGATCTAGATTACGGAATACCTCTTCCAAACATGCTCAGAATAGAACAGGCGATATTGAGCCACCCTGCTGTACACCTCGTTCTTTGTTGAATCCAACTTCAAGATCATCCATTTGATTTGGCTTTATCATACATGTATCCCAGTTGGTTCACATAGACTGTGTTTACCCCCTGGTTAAGCAATGCATCCATTATAGCTTGATTGGCTGGGCATTACTCATTGTACTGAATCCACTTCTGAATGTTGCTTGCTCTCTTTCTTTTGCGTCAATCAGTCTTCTTAATATTCTTTTTGATATTATCTTGGTGAAAACGTTGTACATTACTGATAGGAGGCTTATTGGACGGTAATTTTTTTAATCTTCCTGTGCTTCTTTTTTTATGAATAAGAATCACTTAGGCATTTTTCCATAGGTTGGGTATTTGTTCTTTCAGATATTTTCAGTACAATTTTGCCAGCATTTTATGTAAAGTTCGATCACCAGCTTTTAACATTTCAACATTTACATTGTCGTTGTCCTTCAATTCTTCATCGCTTTTATAGCATTTGTCATTTCATCCAACAAGATATCTCGCACTTACCCTTCCGTGGACATTGCTGCTTTTGAATCTTTCTGATCTTCATAACTTTCAATAAAATCTTCTTTTAGCCTCTAACATTTCCATATGCTTCCAGCATAGTATGACACTTTCAGGCATTAAGGCAAATATTTGTATCCGTTTACTTCTTAGCTTGTGCTTAGCTTTGTTTATTCCTTTACTTTCTTCTAGTGTTTATTGCACTAGCTGCATATTGAACCGAAGCGTTTTCTCTCGAGTACGTTTTCTTATAATATTCTTATAGTCAACATAGTCGACTCTGCTAAAAAGACTCCCTGCATTCCTCATTGTTCTCCATTTCTTCATTAAATCAATGGTCTCTTTGGAGATTTTTGACTATTTACCACTTTTTTCTGCTGGTGCTTTTGCACCATCCATTTCGAGCACATTGTTCTTCATTGTCCTGCCTACTTGCAACTAATAGTGCTTTTTCTGTTTTCCATTTTATAAAGGTATGCAGTTGTTCCCAGTTTAGATTGCTGTGTATCCATTGATTTCTTTCGTATGGCCTATCTGTTTTCTAGTGACGTCAGCCTGTTTATATGTGTTCTGGCTGAATATAAGCAATTTAGTCTTGAAAGATTTATCTGGGTTTTTTATGCATATCTGCTGGCTACAGCCTGTTTATAGCATTGGTTTTGTTGATCGCTCTAGTATGTGTTTAACTCCAAGGTATCTTGCTTCTTGGCTCTATAGTATTATTTCACCTTCTATTTCGATATATATTTTTGGTACTAATCTTCTTTTTTTTGTAGTAGAGCAGCTTGGCCCTTCTACATGTTAATATGAATCTTCCAGTTAATGCACCAGTCGATTATTTGATCTATATACTCTTGAAGTATTTTGCAGATGATGTTTTCTCTTCTATGCCTGATTGTATCGCCTGCTTATAATAACAACTTAGTCCTTGGATTTCTCGGTATGTTGTGTGTTGATCGTGTATAGGTGAGGGCCTAGTACCGATCCTTGGGGGACATCCGCTTCCAATTTTCTTACACCTAATTTTTCCTACTTTGGCTCGGAATGTTTTGTCTGTCAGGTAACTCCACATTAGCCTCCAGATTTTCTTCGAGTAGCAAGTTTTTATCATCTTGTATATGAGTTTTTTTTCCAGACCTCTAATTATGTCTACTGTTAATATGTCTACTTGTTAATACTGTTACTTTTCCGCTGACTGTTTCTTTCTGAAGCCAAACTGTTCTGCAGGTAATATGTTTAATTTTTGTGTTTCCTTCGAAGTAATCGAACCAGACCAATTGTCTTTAATTACGAACATAGAACAATATAGGTGAACGTTATACGATAACGCCACCTAGTGGTCGAAGTGCTGCTAGCATATTCCGACCTTTTTTATATTCAAATAAATATTGAATATATCAAGGACATTCAAATACATATTGTCCGATTTTTTATAATGCTCTCTGTATATGTGTAGTCACATACTTTTGTGGTTTTACAAAAACATAACTTCCAAATAATTATTACTAGTGATATTTTAATTTAATTAACTTTTTATTACTTTACGTAATTAACAGAAAAATGTTTTAAAAGATATTTTCGCAGACGTTTAGGTTGGAAAGTTAATTAAATAAATATTTGAATTATTAAAATTAAGTTGTCCGTGCGTAAAACAAAATTATGGAACGCTTTGTGCGTTTTCAAAAATGCGAATTTTTTTAATATTTTTAATTTCAGTTATTTTAATTAAACAAGTTAGATTCAGATTTAACCCAACGAAGTAATAACCTGTGTATATCGTATAAAACTATATAAAACTGTTCAAGAATATAAAACAATCACAAATATTTTAAACTTTCAGTTTAATTAATTTTAACTTAAGGGTTTAACCATACTTTAATGTGAAGAAAAGACCACGAAATCTTACTAGAAATAAAAAAAAGCCAAATAGATATCTGATCCATGTCAGAAATGAAATAAAAATCAAATTGCTAGGATTTGTCTGGATACACAATGGAGTACCTAAACACAAAAGGGATACAGCAGGAGTGGGCATCTAAATTATCGATAAGTATGAGAAAAATATAGAAGACACACAGTATACAAATAAGAGGATCCTGAAAACTATAATATTATATAATCGGAAAAAGACTTATTACACGTACTTAGTGTGTAGGCACCAGATAGGAGTTACTGGAGAAAGAAATAAAATTGAATACTGAATATAATTGAATTAGTACAATTGAATAAAATTAAAGTTGAATATTTCATTACCACTAAAAAAAATGATTTTCGGAGACCTGAATGCAAGAATAGAAAACCAAATATACAAGGTGTAAAATATCGTTACAACGAAAAAAATATTAATCGGAATGGAGAAAACTTATTAGCACTATGCACACAGAACAACTTAAGAATATATCAGATGTACTTTAAACACAAAATTTAACAGAAAATTACATGGCAAAACTCAAGAGAGCAAAGATCTACCATCCACTGTGTCATAGCTAAAACAGTCGCTCCTCGGCATAGTGTCAGCATAGTCTCTCCTCGGCTAATATAGGTTTGGATCATCACTTGGTTCTCTGCAAACTACGAGTACACATACAAAGGAAGAAAACACAGCAACCCCTCATAAAATAATATAACTAAAAGTCGATATAAAAACAGATTATTACAAGAAATAACAGTTAACAAAACAGAGAAAATTGATGACATAGGGACATGTAAGGATGCTGAAACCCATTTATGCTGGGCGACTATTGCTGGTTTTTAAAAAGAAATGATACTACAGAACACAAGATGAAAAAGTGAACGTTTTTGTCGCTGTATGACATCTCATGTAATTTATTTTTTATTCACATAATCCTTAGTAATGTCTTTGCATATATTTAACACATTTTACATGTTTTTATACTGAATTAGAATGTAAGAATATGCCGTCTTCTTATTTTCTCCATCACCGACCCGCTGTAACAAACAAACTGTACGTGTAACAATAATTAGCTTATAATTTTTGGATTTATGATTACAAAATACTTGGTATACACCTATTTTATCAATGTTACGTCAAAAAAGATTAAATTCGTTGACCCTTGTAATTAGATGAATATTTGATTATCCTCATTGCCATAGATTAATACTTAACTTCGTGTGTTTGTAGTCTGCAGCGAAATTCTTGATATGATCAATTCATTTATTCATAATCAGACTGAACAGCATAGGATTCAATGAATCGCCTGTCTGATACCTGGTGGCATTGGAATGTACCCTGTAAGTTGATTGTTGATAGATACTTTGGTGGATGTGATAGAATTCAGTTCCCTAATTATATTAATGATGTGAGATATTCCCTCTGTCTTTTAAGATATTTAAGACATCCTGTAGTCTGACCTTGTCAAAGATTTATGTGAGGTCACATAAATGGTGGTTTATCAAATTCTATTGATTTCACTGTTTTCTGCCTCACTATAAAGACGGCGTCTACAATGGACCCTGTTCTTTCTAAATCCCTGTTTTTTCTCTGAAATATTTAGGTATATATTGATGTTTGTACCTAATATATTTATAAATAATTTCAGAATGGAGCTTAATTCTTTTGAGCTACTTTTCTGGATACTTCGTTCTTTTTGTCACCCTTTTTGAATATTGGAATAGTAATGTTTCTTTTCCATTCCTTTGGTATACAACGTGTCCCATAAGAAAGTTTCTATTTTATTGGCTCACTGCTTAAACGCAGCAACTATGAGGGGCGCGGGGCGCATATCAATCGATAGTCTCGTGTTTAGGATTTTAGTCGGTATGGAACCTTTCTCATGGAGAAGCACAACGCACGGTTTGCGTGTGCGAGAAGTTTGCAAAAACAATGATTTGAGGCTCATTTTCGTCTCAACGGCTATATAAATAAGCAAAACTGTCATTACTGGTGTGCAACGAACCCGAAACACAAACATCAAAAACCCCCTACATTCACCTTAAGTCACTTTTTGGGCTGCAATGTCAGCGAGAGGAGTAATCGGCTCGTACTTTTCTGAAGACGGCAGGACACGCGCAAAAATGTTGGACAATTATTGGTACCTGAATTGCAAAACTTTGCTGGTTATTATCAAAAACCATGGCTTTAGCAGAAACGTTCGAACATGTCTCTGCTACGAGTTCGTAAAATTATCCCAAACAAATTCATCTCCAGGAGATATGACATAAATTGGTCTCCACGTAGTCCTGATTTGAGCCCATTGGATTTTTTTTATGAGGCTATCTAAAATCGAAAAATAACGTCAATAAACCGGGTTCTTTGGTGCAGTTAAAAAATATCCGACACGAAATGGCAGCCATTCCAGAGATTTTGTGCCGAGTTGTCCTAAGACCTCTTCATTTAGATGAATGCCGTTAGCGTGAAGGTCTACATTTGGATTGAATTATTTTTAAAAATTAATTTCATAAAATGTGTATTTCAATAATTAATAATTGTTTTTTTGATGGACGTCTCTTTTTTATTTATATCGGTATATCAAAAAGAAACTTTCTTTTGCGACACCTGTTATTTTATGATTGAATTATTTTATTGTATAGTGATGTTAGTTCAGCATTAAAATCATCCTCTTCGTATTTTATAAGTTTGCTGGATAACTCGTCTAATCCAGGAACTTTTCGATTCATCAATTTTCTTCTGGCTTCAGATGTCATGTCAATGTTAATTGTTAAGCTGTTCGTTTTTTCCAGGTAACTTTCCTCTTCTAAGACTATATTTTCTTCGGTGTATAGATTTTTGAAATATTCTCTCCATTGTGTTTTACTGACTGTTTGTGTTTGTACGTAAACATTTTTATCTTGTTTTTATCGCCTTAATTGTTTTTCAGACTTTTCTCTACGCACCGTAAAGATCATACTCCATCCCTGAAGCATAGCATTCCTAGTAGTTGAAGATGATTGCGGCATTTCCTTGATCGAAATTCATACTAAATTGTATAAATAAAACAAAGTTGTCTAAGTTCCACTTAAATTTTTCTCTAAAACATAACGCGTTTTGCTAGGCTGTAGCCGTGATATTGAGTATCTTGGACTTTTCTTAATTTCTTATTAATAATCAAGGTAACTGTATAAGCTTTAATCCGCACTTTATGTTCTCAACATACACGTCCTTTTGCCGTGCAAATGTCATTTTTGCATTTAAATTGAACAAAACCTATAGCCTTGTCACCGTAATTTTCTCGTGACACCCTACAAATAGTTTAATTATATTTAATAGAAATATTTTGTTTCTTATTTACATTTACATTATTATTTTTTTTAAACTTACATCGATGTTTTAGCACCTCAAACTTCAGCTGAATTGAACCGAATGTAATTTTTCAGAAAATGTGTTACTATAAAAATATGCACAGCAGGTATATTATCAGAATTAGCATTTATGAACCCTTTGTCACACATTACTGAACTAAATTAGTAACCAACAATATTTGATTTTGCACTTAACCAACAATAATTTTGACAGTATAGATACGAATAGAAGCCATTGACAGTACTAATGTGAACACACTGGTATTCTGACGTAACAAACATAGCAGCCAATCAGGGCGCGTTCGTAGTCACGTAATTTTTGGTTTTTTTTACATTTTAGTTCATTTATAATTACTTGTAAAAAATTTTTAAAAAGTTTTTTGCATCGATTATTAATATTACTTATGATAACGTTTTAAAATAAAGTAAAAAAATCGATAATTATTTTTTATTCAAAAACCCAATTGTCATAGGTTTCTTTCACTGTCGCTGAATAGGATAAAGAAATAGATGGGTTTTTGGTTGAATTATGAAGCAAAAGTTTCGACGACAAAACTGTATTTCGACGAATCTATAAAAATACCCCACTCGGAAGGTACATGTTCCATATTAACCTCATTCATTAAACCATCAATATCACAATAGACACATAGCGATCCTTCCATTTTATAAGAACTTCTGAAACCAAGAAGTTCCGATTTTTGTTTTGACAATCCCAGGTCACGTACAGAATCATTTAATTTACTCTGAGTTATTAAATGAAGTTTGGTTTGGTTGTTAAAAATGTTGGGTCACAACTGATGTTCTCAGGAAGTTGTTGATCAGATCCTGACGAAGAATTAGAATAAATGAGAAACATGTTATTCGCGTTTAAAGATGCAATTGATACCGGTAGTTCCTGGCTATGAGAGACTGGCCTGTGAAAAAATATGCAGAAGGCAAACTTGGATACTGAATTTTGTCCCTTTGCTTTATTAAAATTCCTTCTGTTTTAGTGATCAAAAGTAGCAATCACTTACATGATCAGTAGGTTCTCTCCATACCATAGGAACAGCAAATGCCATAGAATTTGTCTTACGATCCGACTGCACTAAATGTACGTGCCAACTCACAAAGCAAACAGGAGGAGCCCAACTTTTATCTTAATATCCAATTTGGCACTTAAAATATAAAAAATAGGTTTTTTTGACTCCCTCGGATATGGATCTAGCCTGGGTGTTTAAAATAAATCGTACGCATATATAACAAAACTTGTCCGCTGGATTTTTGCAAATTCGACGACTGTAACTTGCCAATTTATATAAAATCGACTTAAACACTTGACTGTACTGTAAAGGAGACAAAAACAAACTAAACTATAGAAAACAATCAAACTGCCTTTAAAGGTTTGTAGAAAGCTGTGAAAATTCCCCCATCTTCGACCTAGTGGTAATTCCTACATTGTCCAGTCCAAAGTCAGGTATATATAATTTCAATTAGCCCATTATATAGGTACTTGAAAAAGAGACCTATTTCTGTGCAAACGTGTTTTAATAACTACCTAAATGGAAATCAAAAAGAGCATTATAATCAATTTTACACAAAATCATGTAGACCTGTGTTATTTTTCACTGTCGCTCGGCAATATAACAAGACAATATCAAAAATAAAGACAACATCACTAGTTGTAATTAAAGAACCAGTAGATGTAAGCTATCGTTTGAATAAAATTCGACCGATCGAACAGATTATGCCCTTGGGTACCGAAATATCGGCAATTCAACACCGAATCTCTGAAATCAGATACCAAATGAACAAGGCTAATATCGAATCGAATCAAGAGAGAGTATCGGGATGCTTAAACGATATAATTTGGTACAATAAGAATATGTGCAGAGAGGCAAAATACAAATCTGTAAAACATGCATTCGCCTCGTTATGACTTACGGTACACCTTAGAGACTCGGTCAAATAATAGAAAATCGAAATCACCACTGAACACTGTGGAAATTAGAATGCTTACAAGAATCGCTGGTGACACTTTGTATGTCAGAAAACGAAATAGTGACACAAGACAAAAATATCACAGGACATTGTCAAATGGGGGTGAAGACGCAGACGAGCCTGGAATGAGCATCTAGAACGAACGACACCTAACATATTCGCAAAAATAATATGCGATGGCAAACCACAGTCGCGAAGATTCATAGGAAGACCGCAACAAGTAATTGATGTCGGTATTAACATCTAATGAAGAATAAGTTGGAAAAAATAAGCCCCCGGTATGTAATGATAAGAAGAAGAAGAAAAAGAAGATAACATAGTGAAACTAAATTTCAAATTAATCGATTGATTTTTAATATAAAAAATGTTAAGATGTTTTTAATAAACGGAAAATATAAAAAATGTTAAGATGTTTTTAATAAACGGAAAATCGATTATTTAGGAGCACACAAGGGAAATATATATGAATTAAACTGGTGATAAATATATCGGTTTTCTGGGCTATTAATACCTTTAATACCCCTTTCTTGTCTTTATATTGATAATACTACGTACTTTATAACTGCAGTCAATATAGAATAATTGTTAAAACGGATTTTAGAAATGAATCTTTAATGAAGTAACCATCTCATCTATTATTTTATATACCGGGAGTCTCGAATTATATGATATCACCAGGGTGTTCTACCATTTCTGTCACCCATTGATATTAATTCCTTTTTTCTTTATCTGTTTCTATATAACCTGTATTTGCTTTAATTTCTGGTAATCTGTTGTTTATAAATATTTCTTCTATAATCATTTTTAATATATCTAGTTTTATTATTAATCCCACTTCCCCTCCTTCTCTATACTCCCGACCAATATTACCGACGTCCTGTTCCTAGTTTTTTAGTCCCCTACCATTTTTTTTGGTTTTTCTTAGGTAGTCGCTGTTTTGTAACTTCATTTTTTTAATTATTTCATGTTCTTTCTCTGCCATACTTCTTTCATTCCCATAGCGAGAATCTATTTATTTTGTTTTCTATTTATATATTTTTTGTTATTTAAATCATTAATCTTTTTCTTGGCCCTGTCCGTCCTTTTTCCATAGCATTCGCCGTTACTATTAATCATCCGTAGCTGCGTGTTACTTTTCTGAATTTGTTAGTTCGGATCTTTTAAAGTTGCATTTTTATTTTCATTCTTTATTCCTAATTGTGATCTTGTTATGATGTATTTTAACAGTTTTACTTTTACTATTTTCATCCAGAGCTTTTTTCTTAGCATTTTTCCATTTTCATTCAGTTTTTGTTATATCTCACATTAAAAGTTGGCTATTCTATGGCTATTCCATATTTTCAGCATATGTTTATTTTTCATAACTGTTTCATTTTCATCTAGATTTTGGAATTATATCAAATCGGACACGTTTTTCCCTTAACTGACGGTTCCTTATTTATTTAAATAAACCTCTGTTTCCATTGTATTTTGTTTGTGTTTCAGAACCATTAGTATACACATTTAGTTCCGTCACAACCATATTATTTCTTCTTTCGCCTTTTTTAATCAATGCATTTCTCTCTCAAGTACTTCTGCTTTTTCCCTTATGTCCTTATTTTTATATTTTTCCAACGTGTTACATTATTATTTATCGTATTAAATTACTATTCATATAAAAGGTTTCTAAGGACCTGTTATCAATCTAAAAATCATTTACAATATTTTAATTACATTTTTAAAATACTAGGCTTTTGAATTCATAGGGGTAAATTAAACATTTTCGTTTACAATACTATGTTGTAATATTTTTGGAAAAATTTGCTTATCGTAAGGTTAAAACATTTTCTACATCTCAATTTAAACTAATGAATGAAATACATTATGAAATTTTACCATCTTGTAGGAAAAAAGCAGCTAACGTAAATCAAATTATTGTTGGAAGCTGTTCTTCGGATTATTATTTGTTCCACTTTCACTGGGAGTTTTAGAAACATGAAAATAAATTTTCCGAATAAAAGAGCTGCATTTTATGGGAGGTACTCAATAAAAGGGATATTTAATTTAAGGACCTAATAAGGAAACCCCAAAAAAATCGACTATTTTTGTGATATATTTTACGCAAATTCCCTTGGGTATTAGTTTACTAAGTAAATTATATATCAATGTGTTTTAAGGTAATTGCACTTCCAAGTCATTACAGATATCGAAAACTTTCCAAATGATCAGAAGCAGTTCAATAAAGGTTACATTTCGTAGTAATAGAACCATCTTTATTTTTACCACGCAATTTATAACTACTAATTAGAGTCAATCTGTACAGTAGCATTTTGATTAAATTAAGTTTAACCACAATAGAAAGTCCAGTAGTCATTGTTTTAGTTATGATATAGAATGCAAACTGGGCTAATTAAAATAATTCAATAAACCAGACATAATAGAGAAAAACATTATTTCTACAGGAAATACAACAATATTTAATTTTACATTTTATAGAAAAGAATATAATTTTAGTTAGTGGAATAATTAACTTGTAAGCGTAAACATTTGTAAAATAGCTTTTAAAGTGTTTTTTTTTTAATTAATTAGGTGAGTGATAAGTTAAAATTAATAAACTCATTTCACAGTGAACTTATTATAATTGCTGAACAACATTTGTTTACACAGTCAAGACTCCTTATTCATTGTTCCGTTATTCGCCCTTTCAGTATTCTCGGATTAAAAAATTGTGTCCATTTCTTGTATTCGCCGCTGAACATTTCTTTATACGCGAATCCAAAACTAATGCTACATATTTTATTCTATTTTTTAGAATAATATATATTAATTTCCAGTTGCCTTTCAAAATAAACAAGTATCAAAGTATTTTTAAACAAACAAGTCTTATTGCTGCTTGGCCAAATGTTCTATAATTCCGATGATAAGCCGCAACACACGCCACCGGCTTAGGCGTGATGCTATGGTGCATGATCGGTGCCGAATCATTTGTTTTATTGCTTCAACGTGTTATTCGTCGCAATAATTTCGAGTGAATAGCTCGTGTCTCTTTTGCTTTGTTTCTGATTTATATTGTCGAGTCAAAACAAAGGAAAATTATTTGGACTGAAGAGTCCAACTTCATCCAGTTGAAGCGGACAACACAACACAACATAAGCGGAATATGTGGCTCCAACAAGATGGTGTGACATGTTACACAGCACGTGAAATATTGACTTTATTGCGTACACAGTTTGGAGGGAGGCTGATCTCCCGGAATGGGGACGTAAATTGGTCACCAAGATCATGCGACTTGACGCCTCTAGACTATTTTTTGTGGGGCTATGTGAAGAGCAAAGTTTACGAAAATAATCCGCAAACCGTTCAACAGTTGAAAGAAGAAATTAGGCGAATAATTCGTGACATAACTCCGCAAATGTGTTCAGCAGTAATCGAGAATTTCAACAAAAGAATTATGAGCTGCCAGAGAAGTCGTGGCGGTCATTTAACAGATGTTGTATTCCACGTATAATTGTACACTATCCAGCTTCGCACTGACATAAATAACTTTCAGGTAGGTTATGAAACTTTTCTTTTATTCGTTACCAACATTCGAAACCTCTTAATGGAATACCCTTTATATGCAGTGTTAGAATTCTTTCAATGAGACAACAATGCTGAGTTCATCAGACACCCAACTGCTGGGTTCCACAATCTCATGTGGAACTCACAACAATCTGCGACTCCGCCTAAATGACCATTTTGTTGATTACTTGACTCGAAAAGGGCCCCACCCATCTCTTCCATTGGAGAGCAAATGTTTCGTCTCTTGATGTTTAGACTGTCGGTGTTCTGAAGAGCCTAAACAAACACTAAACTTAAAAAATGTTCATTTAGGCGGAGACGCAGGTTGTTGTGTGTTCCACATGAGATTGTGGAACCCAACGGTTGTCCACAATCCAAGAAAATCTAACACTACATATATATATATATATATATATATATATATATATATATATATATATATATATATATATATATATAACAATTCGTTTAAAAATTATCTGACTTTTCATTCAACTTCGTATAATGGTAAAATGGTGAATATTATAAAAAAAAAAATTCAGCTTTTAGTAACATATTGTTGTTTACTGTTTGACACTTGAGGTGATTTACAGAGTATAGAACCTGTTATAATAAATGTTTCTAAAGTTCTATCCTTAATTTATGTTAAGAATAGTGTATTCATAATTAAGATTAAAGAAAATTATCAAAAAATCTTCTAGCCTCAATGAGCTGAATTACTAAAGTTAAAATGAGAAATAACATTAAAAATATTATCATTTTAAGGCATAAAGATTTTCCGTTCTCGAATTTTGTTTTAAGTAGGAAGAACCTAATTTTAATTAATGGAAAAATTATCTAATTAATACACCAGCTTCAATGAAACGCAGCTAAAACATTTTATTGTTAGTAATAAGATACAATAAGAGAAGCAAATAAAGCTTTAATTAATAATCATTATTAACTAGTGATCATTATTTTACTACTTTTTCTCGCATTTTGCAATGTAGTTTTTAGCTACTGGCGCAGATTCAAGAGCAAATTTTATAAAACAAAATATTTATCAGCTACTCTAATTTTCTATCTTTATTTATGATAAAGGTTACTTGTCAGAAACCTTTTAATTATTCTTGCGGGTTAAGACCAAGAATAATAAAGTTTTTGTATTTAGGTTCATAATATTTTTGGTTATACAGGGTGGTGGAAAAAGTAGGCATTCCATTAAAAAAATTGTAAAGTAAAGGTTTGTTTGCAGAAAAACTTAAGTTAAATAGTAATGCAATAAATATTGTTACATGAAACGTACGAGGACTGCTCGAAGCAGGTAAAACTCACGTAGTGGAAATGAAACTTGAGCGGTGGGGGATGACGATCAGTGGTTTATTCGAGACTCACTGGAGAGAGTGTGGTCACTTTACAATTTAAATTCGTAACAGAATATTCTTTTCAAATTACGAAAATTTGAGTCGAAACTGTTTGGCTTTTGTGTTGACGAAATACGTTAGCGAATGTGTAACTGCTTATGTTATGTAACATTTTCTGAAAAAGTCCTGTTTGGTCGTAGATGAAAGAGTTATGTGCATATGTAACTTACCTCGTCAGGATTTGACTTTATTCTACAAATCTAAGCAAATATAGACTGTTAGAAGAGGCTATCTTGCATTAAATATCAAAAATGCCATGGAAGTAGGAGCTATGTGCCAACAACGCCTTCATCCACTCTAATATTTGAATTTTTAATATTACATAGCCCTTGACATTGGCGATGACATTACACCTAAAACATAACCATAAAAATACACTGTCATAATAGTTGTTGTTTGATAGTTTTTGAGTTAGACTGTTATTAAATCAAATATAAAAATGTTGTCTGGAGGGCAGGAATTTGAGGGAAATAGGGAAGAGTTATATTTCTTATTCGGGGAATGTTGTTGCTTCTAAACCTGTGGAAGTTGCACACCATCGTAAAAACCCTTCTAAGCATAAATCTCATTCTTTTAAATACTCACTCATTTTGGACAATCAACAAATTTATGTATGTAAAAAAGCATTTTGTGCTCCGTGTACCAAATTAGCCGTAAAAAGTGAACATGATTAAAGGTAAACGAAAGTCTGGACAGTCAGTTCCATCTCAAGATGCACGTGGATGACATACGACAAGGCCACATAAGATGAGCTATGCTGTGGAGCAGGCTATTATAGATCATATCAATCAATTTCCCACTGAAAAGTCCCATTATTCCAGAAATAGTAATCCACATAAAAGTTATTTGACCCCATATTTGAGTACGTCGCACATGTATAGATTAGATGTTGAAAAATGCAAACAACATAATAAACCAGACGATTTTTACTAAAAAAATCAACTTATGCAAAAATTTTCTCGACCAAGTTTAATTTGTCATTTACTTATCCGAAGACTGATACCTGCAGCAAAAGTGACACATGAACAGGATGTAAAACTAGGGTTTCAGTTGATATCTAAAGATCGAGAAAAATTTTTGAAAAACAAAAACGAATGTTAAATAACGGTTGAATTAGGTTACAAAATTAGATTTAGAGATGGCATAAAATGGATTCGCATTGAAGATTTTGGTAGTTATCTATATAAGGAAACATACGATAAATACACTAATTTCAAAAAAGTTTCGTTATTTAAAGACAAGACATTAAAAAATTATATGCCCCCGTTAGATATTGAATTCACCAGAATTCATTACAAGATAGGAAACATATCACACAAAAATGACAATATTCGATATCAGTTACCTTTTACCTAAGAAGAACATAGAGGATTTTATGAAAATATTATCGGAGTGGAAAGTGAAAACCCAACACAAAAAAAGACCTACCGGATGATTTCGTTTCATATTCGAATATCTAATTATATGATTTCCTTTTTGTTGTATTTTTCAATTTTCTTAGGAATGCATTATTATTTTTTCTTATCATTTTTTCCTATGTTAACAAGTCTCATTAAAGTACTTGATTTTACTTACACGTTTATTGAACCTACGATTACTGTTAGTAAATGGAAGAAAGATTTATGTGTATTTTAATGTAAAAAATGACAAAAAATTATTGAATAGGTAATATTTATATATTCTTGAAAATAATTCCCAAGGTAGTCCTATTAATTAAATAAACTAAATTTTTTAAACCAGTTAAAAGTTAAATCAGTTAAAAAATGCTAATTCATTTTACTAAAATCTAATTATCACATTTGCATATTTTTGTAACATAACCCCTTTTTCAACTTGCCTCTTCAAATGCCAGGTCTGTAAATATCAAACCGGAATTTGCTCATAGATGGCCCTAGAGGTCAATGTAGTTACAATGACATCTGACAAAGATTTTCAACTCACAATAATACAAGTTTCATACAACAGCACAGTTTGTAATACCGTTGATCATGTCGAATTTTGTACCTGGAACATTTGAAGAAAACTACTACAGAATTGCATCCAATGCTTGTCGAAGCTTACGGTGAGCCTGCTCTTGGTAAATCATAGAGCTTTGAGTGGTTTAAAAATTCAGAAGTGGATATTTTCACGTGAGAGATGGAAAAGGTGTAAGACCACCGAAAATGTTTGAAGACAGCCAATTGCAAGCATTGTTGGATAAGGATGACGTTCAAATGCAACAACAACTCGCGGATCAATTAAATGCGACACGAGAAACCGTTTCTATACGCTTGAAAAACATGAGAAATATTCAGAAGATGGAAAAATGGATTCCACATGATCTGAATGAAAGACAGTAGAAAAAACAAAAAAAAACACTTGCGAAATGTTGCCAGATACAAAAGAAAGTAATTTTGTCCATCAAATTGTGACTGGCGATAAAAAATTGTTACATTTTGAGAATCCTAAGCGTAAAAGATCATGGGTAACCTCAGGCGAACCATCGACATCGACTGCAAAGCCATATCGCTATGGACAGAAGACAATTATCTGTGTTTAATGGGATCAGAAAGGTGTGATATATTATGAGCTGCTAACATCTAGCTTAACTGTTAATACTGAACGTTACCGAAAACAAATCATCGATTTGAATCAAGTTTTGCGTGAAAAACGATCAGAATATCAAAAAAGGCAACATAAAGTGACACAACACAAGTTTTGCTTCGAGATAAAGTACCATCGTTCACAGCAAAACTGGTTAAGGAAACGATTGAGGCATTTAGTTGGGAAATACTATCACATGCGACTTATTCACCAGACTTTGTTCCCTCCGATTACTATTTTTTGCATCGATTGGAGACGCACTTGTTGAGCAGCGCCTTACTTCTTACGAAAATGTACAAAAATGGCTCGATTATTGGTTTGCGTCAAAAGAGCAACATTTTTTTTGACGTGCCATTCACAAATTGTCATACAGGTGAAAAAAATATCTACCTAGCGATGAGCAATACTTCAAATAAAATATTTTTTATCATTTTCATACAATATTGTATATCTTCTATATAAAAATTCCAGTTTCATATGTATATACCTGGTATAACAATAAAAATTAATTGTAAGTCATTCACTTTAAATCTCATAGGGGTCTAACTGAAGACGAAGTAGAAATTTAGAAAAAAACCATCCGTAAAATTCCAAGTCGAGGAATTATGATTATACTTGGAGATCTTAACGCCAAAATGAGTGAAACATTGTCGCATAGTCATATCAGGAACATTGTTCAATTGAAAAATTCAATTCCGTTTTTTGATAACTTTCTCATGTCGAAATTTTCAAGTACGATTTTCCGAACGCGTTCGCTCGAGATGTATACCAATTCAACAATCTCGCTAACTTTCACTCTGCGATTAGCCAACACAGTCTTATGGATGTGGTGGATGTGATGGATATGGATTACCTCATTAGTGTCCTAGACTCAATCATCCAGAGCGCAGAATGTCATCCGTGATGGTTCGATCACATCAGAACTGAGTAAACCAGTTTTGAACCATAATATGTAAAGGAGTGGAGTTCCCATAAAATTTTTGCAACTTCGCTTGATTTGGGTGATAGATTTTCCATGCAAAAAGTAGTTTTTAAATAACGTTGGAAGATGGCTTTTTTTCATGATTAGAAACATCAAATCAGCTTTCGAAGACTGTTAAAACAAAACTGTAACTGTATCTCATATTGGCTTGAATTTCATAGAACGTTACTAGTCAGGAAGCTATTTTTCAGAAACGCAATCACCTTTTCCATATATCAGAAATATCAGAAATATCAGAAAAGTATCTGATTTATCACTCTCTCCTCATAGATAGTATAACAAATCAAGGTAAAACATTTGTCAGACTATTACCAAGGAACTAGAACTGCAGTAATTTTTTAAATTTTTTATTAAATTAAATTTTAATTTATATTATTTAAATATTAAGCAATGAAAATATTATATGTGAAAGTTAAAAGATTATAAAAAAAATAGAGTTTAGAAAAATCCTATTTTGAAGACGATAAATATCGACTCCAAAATAGGATTGAGAAACAATTACAAAGGAATATTTAAAATTTATGTATCTTCGCAGATATTTTCGACCAAAAAATCTGTTATTTCTCCCATAATTAAAATACCACCTATAAAAATTTATCACACCTTACCCTATTACCTAAAAGAATATTATTCAACAAAAATTTAAACGGCATTTTAATGAGAGATGTTTATTATATAATTTCCGTTTTAATATATTTATTTTAAATACGAATTAAAATTACGAAAAAAAATTGTTTCTCTAACATTATAACTTCGTTGGAATAATGTCTACCAATAACGTTGAAATTAAAAAAGAAAAGTCTGTCATTAAATATTTGTGACGAGTTTCGGTCAAGTAGAAGCTGACTCAGCCTAAAAATTTAAACGAAATCATGGAATAGGCATTACAAAACATTCATTTTAAGAACATGACATATAAATATTATATAGTGTTAGCAGGAGGGTCATCAAGATTTCAACATAAAAATTAAAATATCGAAAGTGTACGGTTCAGCAAAAAAAACATTTTGTTTATCAAATCATAAAAAATTACAGAATGCTTTCAAGAAATAAAAGATGTTATCCTCTACAGATATAAGATGGTACCGAAAAATTAAAAAAATGCTATACCATATGCACATATACTATATATATTTCTGAATCCCTTCTTCTCTGTAGGTTGACAGCCCATCAAGGACGTTTGCCTTCCCTAACGGTTTCCAAGTCATTAAAGTTTTATATGGAGTGGTTGCCATCCATTTCTATAATCTCTATCCAACGGGTAACTTTTTTACCGTGTCCGAACTTCCTATAGGGGTCGCTGTCAAACGAACTGAGTATTAGTGCGCCTCTATAGTCAAAATTATTCAGTATAACTTGGCAAATCATCATGAAACATTTAACATCAGAGCAACACTTGCAAATTGACGAAATTTATTATTAAAATTTGTGCGCCAAACTTATATAACACTTCGTGATGTATTCGCCGAATTATCGACAAATTCCGAACGCATTTCACGCTGCTCGAATTAAAACAAAAACAAGACAAAAAATGTTCCTAAAATATCGCCATTCTTGCTGGCAGTGCTGATGAAGAACCAAATTTATCAATTCGTCGCCGTTCAAGGAAGTTGGGCTTTATTATTCGACTACATGGATTATTTAATTCCGAATTTGAATGGTATTGATTTTGAGGAGATGTGATTTTAACAGGGCGGCTCCACATGTCATACAGTCAACGAAACAATCGATTTATTGAGGGAACAATTCGGTGAGAAAATTATTTCGCCACCAAGGTCATGTACTTTACGCCTTTAGATTATTTTTTTGGGGTTATGTTAGATGTTTGGTTTATTACCAGCAATTATTAAGGCATTTGAAGCCAACATAACTCGGACCCCAATTGCTTGAAAAAGTGGCCGGAAATTGGATTGACAAAATGCACTTTGTCAAAAGTACTCATGATTTTTGGACATTTATTCAAAATTGTTTTCAAAAATTCGTCATGGTGAACCCCAAAGGGAAGCTTTCGATACACTTCAGTGCTCTTTAGCCGATAAGGAAAAGCGTATAACCTAACTAGAAGATCAGATGCGATATACGAATGAGTTGAGTAAACTCTTATATCATGAATTAAATAAACTAGGAAATGAGAATCAAGAACTTGCTGGGAAGAATAAAGAGCTTCTAAAGAAAATTGAAAAGTTAAGAGGAAGACCAGCTAAAGACACCGAAAAGCCAATAATTTTTATCAAAACCCCTGACTGTGAAAAATAAAGAAATCAAGCTATGGAAGAAGATATCCCGCATAAAGGATCATCAGAAGCAGACCGGACGTCAGCGTCAGAGACGGACTACAGCAGTTGATGAAGAAAGAAAAAGAAATAGACGAAAAGTGCTGCGAAGCCGAACAAAGAGGATTTTCCTCCCTTTAAAAAGGGACCTTCGGAGAGCACCTCTTCTCCGAGGCACCGGAGGCACCAAAACTAAGTCCGTGATCGTCCCCCAAATTGCAGGCAGCAGGTCAACGGGACCCAAACTTCTTGGGTTTTTCCAGCTTGTATAAGACCCAGTAAGGCGGACCTGTCAATTTTCCGATGAAGACAAAAATCTTCCTATCTAATTATCCTCCTCCAAGTCCAAGTTTTCCTGGACTTCGAGAAAACTAATATTATTCTTCGTCGAACTCTACCTTTTCAGGGTATGTTTGAAATTTCAAGGGTAAGGTAATTCAACATGGGTAAGGGCTGCGAAAGCCAATCCAAAACCAGGGTGAAAAAGCCGAGCGGAAATTTAAGTTCTGCAGGCTTGAAATTTGGCAGGAATGTTCTTCATACGTCGTAGATGTTCGCTAAGCAGGAGAGTTCATAAAAAACAACTCCCAAGGGGGGTTGCGGCGGCGAAAAAGATCCGAAATTTGAAAGTTGGGATTTTATCGTTGTGAAATCGGTTATATATATATATATATATATATATATATATATATATATATATATATATATATATATATATATATATATATATATATATATATATATATTTGAATTATTATTATTTGAATTTGATTATATTAATATTTGAATATAAATAAGGCATTTGGACAGAACGGAAAAGGAATCCTATCTATTACAGTCGATGCTAAGCTATCACAGTCGCTAAGCTATCACAGTGCTAAGCTATTACAGTCGATGACAAGGTCCATCCTATTTTGTAGAATGAAATAGACAAACTATCTTTCTGGCGCAGCGAATCGAATTGCAATCTTAAAACGGAAAACAAAAAAAGAAGTTCGCTAATTTAAAACAAATAGATTGTAGAACATTCAAAGGAAATCCAAGACAATAACAAATTAGTTATAAATGTATCTAACCACCACTTATCCACATATGAAGAATCTATACTAAACAAAGGCTTTAACTTTGCCATTACCCCAAAACATATGCCAATAAAAGAATTAATTTCGAACGTTGAATCAACCCTAGACGACAAGCCAGATGAAGAAGCGGAAATAATCAGACAAGATATAGCGCGAATACTACGATCGAAGAAAATACCAAAACCAAATGTTAATAAGACTGAAATCAGAGCGCTTGAAAGTTTAAAAAGAAAAAACGAGGATAACACCATATTACCGCCGGACAAAGAAAACGCAACAGTCATAATGAACACCGAAGAGTAAATGACAAAGATGACGAATATTTTACTGGAAACGACATATAAACCAGTGAACAGAGATGCAACAACCTATCTAGAAAAAACGGCCGAAAGTAAAATCAAAGCATGGAAACTAGAACCGGACATTGTACGAAGAACAATTCCAAGGGAAAAATCAAGCAGATGTCCTAAACTTTACGGTCTACCCAAAATACATAAACCAGAAATCCCATTAAGGCCCATAGTAAGTGCCTTCGGTTCTCCAACACAAAATTTGGAAATATATCTAGCAAGTATCATGCAACCAAGCATCAAACTTGCGGAGTCCTATATTCAAAACTCAGAACATTTGATAAGGATGATTAAAGATTTCCAACTAGAGAATACAGACATACTGGCAAGCCTGGACATTGTCTCACTGTATCCAAGTATCCCCATAGACGAGGCCCTGGATCCAGTTTCGATGAACGAAGACTTTCCACCATTTGTGGGTGAACTCCCCGAACACTGCTTGAAGAATACATAATTTTCTTTCAACCAGGAGATCTACAAACAGACCGACGGTGCCCCAATGGGATCATCTTTATCACCCGTTATAGCCAACCTGTTCATGACCGACTTCGAAACAAAGGCATTGGCCAACGTTCCTTTAATACCTAAACTTTGAAAACGCTACGTAGATGATATCTTCATAATATGGCCTCATGGAAACGAACTTCTAAACAACTTTCTAACCCAGTTAAAGGAAATCCACCCTAGAATACAGTACACTCTGGAAGTCGAACAGGATAAAAAACTGCCATTTTTAGATCTCCTCATCACAAGGAAACTTTCTGGAACACTCGAATACATAGTGTATAGGAAACCAACTTACACCGATCGATACCTCAACGCTAAATCCCATCATCATCCTTCTCAAATCCAAGGAGTAGCGAACACTTTGATTTCCAGATCCTTTTGACTGACACTACCAGATACACGAATAGTGGAACTACCAAAAATTTCCACAGCCATTAGACAAAACGGATATTCAGAAAATTGTATCAGGAAGGCCATTCGCCGTCAGGAAACCCAAACAGGAAGAACAATAGAGGATTATGAACCAAATTCACCAAAGGTCCTGCTACCACACGTAAAAGGAATCACAGATAGGATAGGCGGACTACTAAGGAAACATAAAATCAGAACAGCCTACAGCCGCACAAAACTGTTGCAAACATCCTAAAAAACCCCAAGGACAAAGTTAGATTCGAAAATCATGGGGCATATAGTATATCTTGTTCCGACTGCAACAGAGCATACATAGGACAAACAAACAGACGAATATCGGCCAGAATACAAGAACATAAAAACGACCTGAAAAACAAGTAAACCACTTCCGCTCTGTTCCAGCACCATCTACAAACAGGACATAAAATCAATTTTGAAGGAGCCAAATAAATAGCGAATATTAAAAACTACAAGGTTCGAACAATCAGAGAAGTCCTTGAAATAGAAGAAAGAGGTGAGCTAAATACGCGAAACGACGCTCGCAACATTCCAAAAGTATGGAAATCCCTTCTGAAAAAAGAAGAAATGCGGCAACGTGACGGCGGGGTAAAAAAACAATAAGCGGATGCCCGACAGCGTTGCCGAGCGCTGCAAATAGTCCCGAACTACCCCGATATAATCTGCGCAGTCGCCGGCCGGCTATAAAAGCGAGCCCAACGACCCGTGCACGTCAGTTGGACTCTTCTGCCGAAGCGGACAACACTTGAAAATGCCAAATGCGATTTTGGCCAAACGTCGTGACTTCACAGAATCAAAGGATCGACAGCAAAATCTGACAACGAATTACCCCTCAGTCACGCCAGTTAAAGGCGGGGTAAGGCCGGATGCCTTCTGAAAAGTGTTTTACGTTGATCACTCGCCAGTCGGTAGGCTTCCTGATTGACTTATGGGTAGACACATAGGGTTTATAGCCCGAGGGGGGTGCTGGCCTAGGTTTGTCGGCAGCTGATGACCGTCGTTCGGAACCCACGTTAAGCTGTAGGTCCAGTCGCTAAATAGCCTAGTTGCTAATGCGCCTCTAACCCTAATACCTTTAAACCTTCTTTGTTACCCGCCCGCTACGCTGGGCGTAAGTATTAAACTTAATAGTAATAATTTATTTTTTATGACAAAAATTGCTTTTAGAGTTTAATAACTTTTACCTGCTATTGTACTTTTTTTCTATACATTTCATAAAGACAATATTGCGAGGGATTCAAAACGATACAAACCCAAATTTCGGATTTTTTACGCCCCCGCAACCCCCTTGGGAGTTGATTTTTATGAACTCCCCTCTTTAGCGAATATCTGTGACGGATGAAGATCATTCCAGCCAAATTTCAAGTCTGCAGGACCTAAATTTCAAAAAAAAATTATCTTTTTCGCCCCCACACACTCTTTGAGAGTTGATTTTTATGCACCATCCTCATTGGTGAATATCTACGACGCATGAGAAACATCGTGCCAAATTTTCAATTTGTAGGTCTCATAGTTTCGGAGAAGTCGCGAAAAATGAGTGGTACTTAATCGACTTCTATGTTAAATTTACTGAAGAGTCCTTCCCTTCGTTTGACCGCGATTGAAGGATAACCATACAAACAAACACACTTTCACATTTATAATATTAGTAAGATTATGGCAAGGCATCTCAGCATGTGGTACATGGCCTCGAGTTCGTTAAAAGTTGGTTTTGTCTGTGTAACCATTCAAGAGTTCGACTAATGCTACCACATGAGAATTTAATCAATTCAGCTTGCTATTATATTTCACCTTTAACCTTGAAGATATTTGGCCCTACATATATCATCATTACCTGAGCATTCTAAAGTAGTCACTAAAATATATTCTACTTCTCTCCTATTACGAGACAGCCGTCCCCATCACAAATGTTAATTATCAGTCGAAACAAAGGGCCCGACAAGCTAGAACATCGGTCCCCAATGCGGGCGGTACCGCTCCCCATTGAGCGCTGGAACCTTCTTTGGGGGGGTAGAGGGTTAGAAACGTTCTTGAGTATTCGGACGTACTTCCTAATAACATCTGCGAATGTATAACACCCATGATACCCAAAAAAGAGAAGGCAAACAGTCTCTGGACCTTGACCGATTATTTGCCTATCTAACATATACAAACTAATGACCAAAATTATATGCACCAAGATTACCAAACACTTAAACACCAATAAAATAATTGCTGAATAACAAAATGGATGCAGAGAGAAATCACGGGATGCCAAGGAACCACTGGTCATTGATACAATAGTTGGAAAACAAGCTCAGGACAAACCACGAAATCTATCAATCGCCTGGATAGATTATCAAAAAGCGACTCGGTTCCCCATTCTTGGCTCATTAAAGTTTTGAAAGTATACAAAATTAATGAAAATTTATACAAATCTTACAAAAAGCAATGAAGAATTGGAGCACAAAATTAATAGTCAGCACATTACATATGAGACCCTTCCAATAGATGTAAAAAGATGAATTTTTTGAAATGTTAATTATCAGTCGAAACAAAGGGCCCGACAAGCTAGAACATCGGTCCCCAATGCGGGCGGTACCGCTCCCCATTGAGCGCTGGAACCTTCTTTGGGGGGGTAGAGGGTCCAGAAGCAAAATGGGGGCCATTAAACCCACCTACTTATATACCTAGTGTTTTCATGAATAAATATTTTATCTAGCTATCTAACATTTTTATCTTATTATAACCTAATTAGGTTTAGTATTGTCGGTGGCAAGTCTTTTGCAAGCCAGAGTAGCTGAATACAATGCTTACTTACAAAACGAGAAGATGCGCATATAAAATTAAGCACACAACTGGAGACTAATCTAATGAAATATGAAGGCATACAAATCTCTAGCAGTCTACGAATACCAAAATGTCAAGTCACTCCCAGTATAACAATGATATAAAAATTATTGATAGTATCCTAAAACTTACCAATTTCCAGACCTTAATATAGAAATGATCTCTCATACCATTTACGCAGCAGCTATAACTGTATGTGAAGCAAATAATTTGCAGATATTAGAGAACAAGAATCTTATAGTTAAACATGACGTATCAGATATAAAGCCGGCATGCGAAATAAAACTAGAGAAAAACATTAACAAAATCCGGAAACGCATAGGCATTCTCGCTTGCTATACCGATAATAATAAAACCCCATCAGTGAAAATCCAAGAGAATGCAAAAAAAATCCTAGAGGAAGCTAAAATACCCACTAAGGCTAAGGACAGAACAAATGATATAAAACTGCATATTGATCTATTGAAGCAAACCACTGCAGTTTTAGGAGTAAGAATACGAAGTTATCACGAAAACAACAAAAAAAAAAGCCAACTGAAGGCTTTTCATAACAACCAATAACAATTTTTTAGTACTCTGGAGCAGAGAAAATCCCCGAGTCAACAATTTCCAAGTAGCGTCGCAATGTACCAATTTTGGAGCAATATCTGGAGTACAGAAATAAAACATGAAGCTGATTACTGCTTAGGTAACGAAAAAGAGTACACTAAAAATATAACAGCTATGGAGAATGTCCTAATTAGCGAAAAACCCGTTAAACTACCATTAAAAAACACCAAACTGGAAAACTCCAAAACCAGATGGAGGGCATAACTTTTGGATAAAGTACATAACAAGTATACATGGAATGTTACCACAACTCTTTCAAAACGTTCTTGAGTATTCGGACGTACTTCCTAATAACATCTGCGAATGTATAACACCCATGATACCCAAAAAAGAGAAGGCAAACAGTCTCTGGACCTTGACCGATTATTTGCCTATCTAACATATACAAACTAATGACCAAAATTATATGCACCAAGATTACCAAACACTTAAACACCAATAAAATAATTGCTGAATAACAAAATGGATGCAGAGAGAAATCACGGGATGCCAAGGAACCACTGGTCATTGATACAATAGTTGGAAAACAAGCTCAGGACAAACCACGAAATCTATCAATCGCCTGGATAGATTATCAAAAAGCGACTCGGTTCCCCATTCTTGGCTCATTAAAGTTTTGAAAGTATACAAAATTAATGAAAATTTATACAAATCTTACAAAAAGCAATGAAGAATTGGAGCACAAAATTAATAGTCAGCACATTACATATGAGACCCTTCCAATAGATGTAAAAAGATGAATTTTCCAGGGTGACAGCCTCAGCCCTATTTCTTTTTGCTTAGCAGTAAATCCCTTAAGTAGTAGGCTTAAAAATACAAAATACGGCTACCAAATTGCAAAGCAAAAACACTGCCGAATAATACACCTAATGTATATGGACAATCTATAGCTTTATGCGTCTAGTGAATCACAATTACAAATCATGCTTGAAATCGTAAAATGATTCAGCAAGAAATTTAAAATGAACTTTGGGCTTAGCCGATGTGCTACCATGCACTATAAGAAAAGGCAATTTATAGAAGCTTCAAATATGAAACTCATGAGCAATGAAGAAATCCAAACATTAACAGAATCCACCTATAAATATCTGGGAATGGTGCAAACAAGGCAGATTAAATATACGGCAATGAGAAAGATCACTAGAGAAAAAGATCTCTTAAGAGTTAAAAATGTCGCAGAAACATTTTACCTGCACGTCATACAATAGGAACAATAAATGCTTGGGCGGTACAAGTACTTACCTATATATATGGATATCTAAAATGGAGTGTTACTTATATGGAAGAACTAGATAGATCAACCCAGAGAATATTATCAAAATACAGAATACACCACCCCTCATCGACAATAATAAGAACAATACAATATTAAGAACAGAACTAGTGGAGGCAGAGGACTAATTAACTTAGAAGAAATATGTTATAGATAAACTGGTAACTTAAGGCAATACATTGAAAGCAAAGAAAATCCCCTCTGTAAAATTATTCGTGAAGTTGACAAATTATATTTCATATTAAATCTAAAACACCCTGACACTATCATACCAAAAGAGTCCAACATTAATGAAATTGAATGAATTGAATGAACTTAACCGAAAAGCCCTACACGGGCCATGCTTTAATGATCTGGAATCTGAGAAACTTGATAAGGTACGATCGTTAAGATTTCTCAATAGCTTGACACTAACAAGAGAAACCGAAGGATTTCTGTGCGCTATTCAAGAACGCAGTAAGCACAAGAAGCAGTTCATTCAAGAAGCAGTAAGCACAAAAGCATACAGAAAACATATTGTAAAAGATACAACTTTAAATGGCAATGCATATAAGCTCTGGGTGCTCTGTTCTAGCACCACACGACTATCTAGAACGACATATCAACATAGCAAAAATAGTACGACTAGAACTAAGCAAAAAACTAAAGTTAACAGAAAACCAAGAAAGGTACTGGAAATATACACCACGATCATTAACCGAAAATAATACGTATAAATTATACTGGGCCCCATAAATGATAACGGATCGCTTAACAACACATAATACGCCTGATATTTTGTTAATTGATAAAGAAGATAGACGATTATGGATTTTGCAGTGCTTTTGGATCAGAATGTAAATAAGAGCTTTGCTGAAAAAATTCAAAAATATCAAGACATAGCCAATGATTTAAAACGACACAGTGTAACAATACTACCATTTATTATCTCAACGAATGGATTAGTGCAGAAGAACTTTATAAAAAACCTGGATAAAAAAACTCAATAACTTTTATAATAAAAGTGATAGATAACAAAGTAAAAAATTGCTTTATTCCTTTATTAAAAAATGAACTAAAACACAAAGTAACGAACAAATCAATCAATAAATAAACCTGGAAAAGCTAAGATTGAATACTAAACTCAGCGATCGATTCTGGGAATAATGCGTACGGTCCGAAGAGTGTTTGAAAGAAAGCCCTGAACATAGTTCTGGCTCTAATTTTTACCTACCGAACAAATCGTGTTAAGTAATAATAATAATAATGAAACGTAATAAATAAAACTAGACTACTGAATACATACGTCACAAACATAAACACAGTGATCAGGGCATACCCAATTCTACACTTAGAACAGGATCTTCTTGAACCGCATGATCTGTTTTCTTGTTGATTACATTTTAGAATATCTACCTTGAGTAATAGTGCACGTCTTCCCCTGATTTCGATGGCACCTGAGAAATTTGTATGTGTCTTAGTATTTGAGGTCTAATCAGATCCCAAGAAAAAGTTTCGAATTCGTCTCTTAATTTTTTAGTCGTCTCTTAATTTAGTCGTCTCTTAATTTTTTTTAAATCATTATTCACCGAGAATATGCACATCGCATTTATTTCTGACAAATTTGAAAGGTCAAGGAATGCAATAGCAGGGCACCTCTTTATATTCCTGGCAACGGAATTATTAGCACAAACTACATCAACTCCAATTTTCGAGTGATTATAAAAAGTGACTATATCAAAAGTTTTCTTTTTTCGCCAGTAGATACGTCTATAGAATCGTCCTCATGCATAGAAGATACCAAAATTGTTGCTTTATTTTTCCTGTGAGTATATGACAAAAAGTTGTATTGCGTCCATTTCTGTTTTAGCATATTTAGTTTTATCTTTAGGCCCCGATAAGCTCTATCTATCTCTGTTTTTAGGTTTATGATATTGTGTGAACCAACTTTCATTTCTTTCCGGGGTGGTTTTTTACTCGATTTAGATCGTCTGCCACTTCCTATAAATACATCTGAATCACTGGCCTGGCTTCCTGTTCTATCTGTGAATTATGGTTATCTGCTTCTAAATAATTATAATCATAGTCACTATTGCCATCGAGGGGCTCATTTTCTGGATTTCCCTCTTCCAGTCACTGTTTCCAGACAGAATGATCTGAACTCTTCTCCGCCATAATGGAAATTACAATAATCTCTGCTCCCGCGATATAAAGGCTAAGTTGACAAAACAAATAAATGAATAAAACTTACCTTTGTAGGGGCTACCTTTGAAAAAGTAATGTTCAAAGTATAAATTTGCTACATATAAAATAACATAAGTAAATCAGAAGTGATTGTCAGACATGTGTAAAAAAAACCAAACCCACCAAATTCAGAATTAAAAGTTACGGGAAAGGTCAAATAGATGAGAAATTAATTAGATTTTACAAAATTACAATTAAATATAACTAAAATTACGATATGACTAGAAACGTACAAATGATTCACAAATTAAAGGAAGAAACAAAAATAAAAGTACTTACATGAAAGGTCACGCGAAGGACTCATCTACTCATTGTAAAGTGTCACTGAACATCAATGAGGCCATATACCAACTGACGGATGTCTCCAGACTCTACCCCCACCTCTCCCTCGCAGACTCCTGGCGCCCTAATTTCATTGCCACCAAAACAAATGCACAGTAGTTAGGTACACCGGGTGTCTAATTAATGGTACACAGCAAAATTGCAATTTTTTTGGGTAAAAATATTGTGATTTAACCCAACTTACTTTAGTCCGAAAATTAATACTAAGCAAGATACAGGGTGTTAAAGTTATAATTTTATTTTCAATTTTCGTAAAAAAATATTTAAATAAATTTCTGAAAAAATATTTTTCTTGAACAAAATTTGGTTGTGGGGTTTTTTAAGATAAGAAATTTAAATGTCTCGAAAATTTCTATGTAGATTGTAGCGGACGCTGTCTGTGACACTTTTCTACGCTTGAAATGTCAAAACTTTTTTGCGCCTTAGTGTATTTGCATTTTTAATGATAATATTATTTTGTCCACCTTTTTTTGTCCACCTTTAAATTGTTCATCCCACTCTTTTAGATTGCGCTTTTAAAATTTAACACTTTTCTTAAAGTAGGTAGGCTATGATTAAAACAAATACATCAAAACGCTCTAGAAATGCAGTTACTGTCAAACTTTTGCATTGATTATCAATATTTAATATTGTGGGTATTTATATAGTTAAAATAGTTTTAAATAATAGTAGTAATAACAATAATTTGAATACATTATAGTAAAATACTTTTTGAAAGATTTTCACTTAAGTCAAGAACAAAATGTCCAGAAATAAATTGTCTTCTAATATAAAGATGCGAGATATGATAGGCATATAGGCGTTGAAAAATATTAATGGCCGCCGAAGTCATCGAAAATATTTGGAAACGTATCAACGACGAAGGCAGCCAGATTTTATAGATTTTCAAAAATCTTAACGACAAACTGGGTAAAACAGGTTCATTCCATCCTAAATGAGATTCTGCAGGTCGTCTGAAGACTCTAACCATCGTCCAGGAAGAAGAAATTGTTTTTCACGAGGAGGGACGCTGTATCCGTTTCATTTCACACCTGTGTAGAATCTACTGAAACTGATTTGTCAGCCAGACTGGAATTTGCCCGTTTCTGTCGTACCCAGCAAAATGCCGACCACATATTTAAAAAAAAAATTACAGACGAAGCAAACTTAGTATACGAACGTCATTTCCAGCACAAATTCAAAATTAACGTTTGGAGTCTTATTGGCGATTATGTATAGGGTCCATTCGAATTACCACCTAATTTAAACGGCGAACTGTATCTTAATTTTCATCAAACTCAGTTATCGGAATATTTAGATAACATACCTCTAGATCTAAGACGAAACATGTTGTTCATGCAGGATGGAGCCGCGGCACACTTTTCTAGACCAGTCAGAGACTACCGAATTCCCGTTTTCCTAATTGCTGGATAGGCCCTGGGAGTCAGATATCTTGGTCTCCTTGAAATCCCGACTTCAATCCACTTGATTTTTGTGTGTGGGGGGCTATGTGAAATTATAAGTGTATGAGGAAGAAGCGAATACTCGAGAAGAATTATTTCATAAAATTGGAAATGCCGTAAAATCGTTTCGAAATGAACTGTTAGTATTTAAAATCAGAAGGTCGTTTAGCAAACGGGTATTGAAATGTATTGAGGTGAATGGAAATCACTTTGAGCATTTATTGTCGAAAAGAGACATCTTTCTTTATTAATTATTCAGGAATTATTTTAAATTTTTCAACATTTCTAAAAACATTTCGTTTGTACTTTCTTTTACAACGTTTATAATTGTTATTAGGGTGTAATAGTTTTATATTACTAAATTAATTTAAAATTATAATTTGTACATATATTTTTGGGATATGTCAATAATATGAAATTCATTGTCATTGTCAATAGAAATATTATTGACATATCCCAAAAATTAGTGTATAAATGTGGTGAGTTTTTTGAGTCTCAAGGCACTTGTGATTCCTTCTGTCGTTATACATAGGGTCTACAACAACCTCCATCGCAAACACGATACACCACTGAGCATACTGTACGCCACCCGTTACGTCACCAGTTATGTCACCAGTTACGCCACCAGTTGTGACGATCCAACGTAATTTGCATCGCGTGATTTACATTATTACATGATTACTGTTGCCGTATTAGCCGAACCGAACATCCGATACCTGAAGGTTGTAGTACCGTAGATAAGTACTTAGAGAATAAGCATTTACTTATCGTGGCTGGCCTCCACTGGCGCCCAAGTTCTGATTTTCTCGTAATTATTTCTAATCTTTCTTCTTTCTTAATTCTTTCTTTTTTCTTATTTTTCTACACTTATTATAATTAGTTCATTAGATAATATGTACATATAATTTTATTTCAACGTTGTTTCTGTGCACGACCTAAGGCTCTCACCTACGTACCCAGCCCCGTCATAAAAAGCTAGTCCGGTAAGTTACAATGTTATTGACGAAAATTGAAAATAAAATTATAAATTTAACACCGTGTATCTTGATTACTATTAACTTTTGAATTAAGGTAAGTTGGGTTAAATCGCAAAATTTTTGCTCAAAAAATCTACAGTTTTGCTGTGTACCATTAATTAGCGGATACCCTGTATAGGTGTGGATAACTATTGTCATCCATGCGACCACTCGAGGGTTAGGCACTTTTTCCTTATAAGGATAGCTATATTCAATCCATTTTTCATCTCCAGTAATACTACAGCAAAGGTACGCTGTAGATTGTTTGGTAGTACACGTTGGTGGTTTGGTACACGTTGAATTTTTAATTCAACTGAAAATTGATATGGAACCCACATTCCTGCTCTTTGCACTTTGTTCAGTTATTTTAAACACCGTTGTATTATGGATCATGTACTATTAAGCTTTCTGGTTAATTTCTTGATGGATTGTTTGGGATCAGCTTTTGTCTTAGCCAACATTTCATTATACAATTCAACAGGTCTTCCAGATATTATAACGTCGAAAAGATTGAAATCAACGTTCTTAAATTTTTCAAACCAATATTGACATATTGTGAAATACAAAGCATTATGATAAACAGCATTAATTCATTGCATTCACAGCATTCGTGGCATTGACATGCTTTTGAAAGTGATAAAGCATTAAATATCTAATGAAATGTATCTACAATTTGGTGCTTTGTTCTTATAGGGTTCACCTTTTTTTTTAAATTTAGCAATAAGCGCATTAAATATCAATATATTTAGTTAAAATATAGGATATATTTTAAAAAGGTATATTATTGTCAGTAAATTACAATGCTTTTAAAATTTGAATTACAACATTACTTATTAGTACATTAATATATTTCTTTTTAAACGTCTTCATGTGGATACGAAATTTCTAGGAACAACTCAATATTTGCACTTAAAAAACGTAAAAAGTCTCTTATGATTAAAATTTTAAACAAACACAGTATTTTATCAAGACGTCAAGCATGCAAATTTTATTCTTGCCTTTAGAAAATGATATTTATGTCACAAAGGAGAGGTAAAAGTAGCGACGAAACAAGATGACTCGACAAAATGTAAATAAAGCACTGCACACAGGACATAAAAGCTCGTCTTATTTCCGGCGCACGCCACGTCTTCGCCTTATCAAAAAATTAAACGCCGTGTTGAACAACGTCTCGCAACATGTTCCCTTTTAAAATGGCTGTGGGGATCTACGCGCCATGCATTATCTATCATCGGCGAATTATCGGATCTGATCCTCATATTTTACCTCACAATCTCAATAATTTCTCCTTTAAAGAACACAATAAGAAAAAGTGGAGTTGAGAAAAACGAGTGTGATATATATTCAGTTAATCCATATAATTATTAGAGTAAGGATATTTTTCAGGCAATGAGTAGAGCTTATTACTGGATGAATCTGCATAATTCTTATTTTTTAATAATCCTGTGCTCCCCGAGACCATTTATTGCAACCGTTTTAAATGTTTTATTACCCACAAAAATGTATTTTTCAATAACAAAATGTATATGACTGGTTGCATACACAGTAATTACACAGAAAAATCGTTAGTAAATTGATTGCTATAACTAAATATTAGATTTGATTCAAAATGTTTTTAGCATTTTAATAACAAATCTGCAATAACCAATCTGATTATTTGTGCAGTAGATAAGACGTTGGCACAAGTACTTAATTTATTATTTAACATTACTGTATTGGACAATTATATCTTGACGTTCAATGTTAGGTTAAGATCGGAACTAACAAAACCCGGTTGGGTATATTTTGAATAATCCAATAGGACACATTTAAAAGGGTAAAGTTTGAATAAATTAATATGAATTAAGATTGTATGAGAGTTAATCTGCATATGGTCATTCTATACTAAGTTTTTCATTCTCCTAAAATTACTTGAAATAAAGACCCATATTACATTCATTCCACCTAGAATATTCCTAGAATATTGGCTTACACAAATATAAACTATCTATTATTCATTTCCATTTTAATAAGGTAAAACTGACACACAATTCAGATTACATAAAATACATTATCACTTATCATTATCACTATCAATATCATTATCATTGTCACATATAACGTTCTTATGAATTCAGGTTCTAATATGGGATATATTTACTGTAGCTGAAAGATGAAATAATTTTAAAACCAGCAAGCACAATAACTGGAGAGTACACCTTCTATAGAGCAGCAGCATTACTGTCTCAAAATCTACGTAACTATGTCATACTACAGCACTTGTTTTAGAGTATTTGATAATCAAGGCATTTGATTATATCAACTACGATAACTGTGTAGTGTAAGATACTGTTTTCGTGTTATTAGGTTTAGTTTTGATAAAACCGTTAATTTACTTTCTTTGAGACATATAATAATATTTTAATTTTATTTTTGGCTCATGCATGTGTTTGATATAAAGTTTAAGATTTTTGTTTTCATATGTATATAGTATTTGTTGTTTAATACATTTTTCTTTTATATTCTAACAATGGAATGGCGGGGAATGGGAATCATTCCCATTTTAGGCCATGGCAACTGTTTATTTGGGGCAATATCTTATTGTTTATTTAATAATGAAGTAGTACATTATCAGGAAATGCGATTAAGGGTTGTGGAAAAAAAAATAAATGAAAAGATTATGAGTTCTTTATAGTTGGAGATAATTTATACAGGTTGCCGTTTAGTAGCCCAACAGATTATGAAGATCTGCTATCTCGGGATGGTGAATATGCTGGCCATGTTGAATTATGTTATATTGTTCAGTTATTTCCCTATTATTTGTTTAGGGCGTATAAAATAATAAATATAATTAGGGGAATATAATATAATTAGGGGAATAAGAATCAATATCAAGACTTTGATACAGGAAATATTTGCAATCTGCTCTTTTCTGACAATCTTGATCGGGGTCAGTATAGTGTTTTTCGTCCTACTAATTTTGCAGAAAACGAAAACTCCAGTACTCTTCAATTTTCCACCTTTAATGTATTTCAATAAAATACAAATTATAGACATAACTTAAGAACGACTTTGATTGGTTATAAGAAAAAGCTGATGAAACGTTCCTAGAAGCATTTTAAATATCAAAAACAAATCGAATTAAAAAGTATGAGGAGATGTGATATTTCCGATGTCATGCATTCTTTCACTTTAGGTAATTTAGATCAGAAACGTGATTATTGTTTTGCCCTATATTTTTCATGCTAAATAAATTCATTTGAATATTTTGGTCTTTGTTGCTCCAATAAAAAGTTTCAATAAACTAATTTTCGTACTCCTGATTAAATAAAGAAGTTGTTCACTAATAATGATGATTTATCAAAGAATTTTAGAGAATATATTCGTCAATATAATAATTATTTTTCCTTTATTTCTTTTCAAATATACAACTGTCATCTGGAAAGGGACCATACAGTTTTAGAACTCTTTGTACGGTGAATTACAACATTTACATTACAACAGCTGCTTACGGTCAATTATATATTAAGGATTTGTCAGAAGGCCAAACCAAATGAGACTTCAGTATCCAGCAAACAGTTATCTATGCAAGGATTTCTAGAAAGTTTGAATAACATTCTGTGTCAATATAATTCTTATATGCGACCATACAAAACAATGTAAAACAGCTAACTCTAAAAAAAATCGAGAACTTTTGAATTTTGTTATGCGGTTTTATCATGAACCTCTGAAAGGGCGGATGGAGGCCCTTTCTCTCATAGGCATATTGCCCTATCCTCAAACGAGGGAGGATTAAAAAATATTGATTATGATTGTATTCATTACTATTCTATGTCATAGGTAGTTTTATGGTCATGTAGAGAGCTAGGCTCGCATATTTATATGCTAACTTGCGGCGAGCGAAAAACTAAAGTACTAGTTCGATGCGAGAATATATCTCCTATAGGTTTGTGATTCGAGGTAATTCTCGTTGAGGGAATTTTAATCAATTAATAAATGCGGGAAAATTAACTCAACAGTCAATTGTTGATTATTACTGCCGTATTAAAGGTGATAGATTAAATTGTATCTGCAACCAGCAAACCAGTTGCAAGTTGATACATATCGGGTGTACAAACAAGTTTTGAAACTTATTTAGAGAAATTGGTACAATGTATTTTATTCAAAGTATTGTCCATCGTTAGCTATGACTTTTTCCCATCTCTCAGGCAGCATACGGATTCCGCGTTGAAAAAATTCCTCGTCTTTTTAGGCGATCCAAAAATCGATCCAATTTTTGATTTCTTCGTAAGAAGTGAAATGCTGTTCGGCCAGGCCATGAGTCATTGGCCGGAACAAGTGGTACTCAGAAGGAGCCATGTCTGGTAAATACGGTGGGTGAGATAGGATATCCTATTGAAGCGCCTCTAAAGTTTCCTTGACGATTTTTACAACATGTGGCCGACAGCGCGTGTTGAAAGATCACTCCGAGCTGATCCAATCAGATGCACTGCATTCATGCTGTGCATATTCGGTTTGGTCGTTGAAGTTGATGCATGGCCGGGCTTACTCCACGATTTTCTTCGCTTTGGATTGTGGTAGTGAATCCACTTTTCTTCCCCCGTCACGATTCGATGCAAAAAACCCTTCCGATTTTGTCTTTGGTGCAGTTGTTCACAGGTGGAAAAATGGCGTTCGCCGTCTCGTGGAGCCTAAATGAGCCGTCTCTCAACGGCTTGAATTTAAATGGAACCCAATTTCCCTGTTTTTGCACCATACCCATGGCCTTGAGACGGTTTGAAATCACTTGTTGAATTACTCCCAGCGAGCTCCTCTTGAACTTGGCTAAATCATGGTCTAATAACAGCTCCAACTCAGCATCTTCAAACTTTACTGACATCTCTTTGCGTTATTTTGTCACTATCAAAATCGCCAATTTTAAAACGCCGGAACCAATACTCACATGTTTTTATTGATGGAGCATATTCCCCATATGTCCATCACATATACACTCAGCTACTGCTGTCTCATTGGACGCAGTCCAAGAAAAATCTTACACTACATATACATACATCTATATTTATATATATATATATATATATATATATATATATATATATATATATATATATATATATATATATATATATATATATAAGTTTGTACATCACCAAACATTTCTTTATGTTTGTCAAGAATTGAACAATTCTTATACATACAATTTTAAACATAGTGGAAATTTTTAGATCTTAATCTTTGCTTATTTATTTGAATGTATATTATTTCTTACTTCCGGCCATAAAAAATTACAGGTAATAGTTTAAAAAATATCTGGTTTGTGGATGATAATTCTTCATTATATTACGCGACTTACCAATAAAGCTAGAAGGTAATATTATAATTCGTCCAGCTATGAGTTTTTCATTCTAGGCTCTCGCCTACAAGGCTATACAAAATTTACAAATCAATTTTAAAGGATTTACAAAACATGGCGTACTTAGTATTAAATCCTATATATATATATATATATATATATATATATATATATATATATATATATATATATATATATATATATATATATATACTGTAGAGTTCCAAAAGAGAGATTTATCTATTTACATTTATTATTAGCTTTAAAAGATAACTATAAATTTAGGAAAATTTCAGATATTAATAAATGTATATCTGCAGAAATTCCGGAATCCACTAACCCCTAATCCATTATATAATGTTTTATAATTTAGTTACATATGGTCCACGTTTTATAATTTAGTTAGTTTAGTTACATATGGTGCACGGCCCTTGTGGTTATCTGAACCAATGGTTGAGGGTAAGTGTATGGTTGAGGGTAAGTCCATGGTTGAGGGTAAGTGTACAAACGAATTTCCAAAAACATTTACATACAAAACAAAGCAAAATGTTTATGATTATCCTCTCTATCGACGAAGAGATAATGGTATATATTATAATTAAATATATTAATGGAAGGTATATTGAAATTAATTACCGATATATAGTTCCATACAATCCATGTATTCTAATATATTTTCAAGCTGATAATAATGTTAAACTGTGTGCAAGTCTTCATAATGTTAACTATATACACAAATATGTGCACTAGGACCATAATTGTGCTAATATACAAAGTACTAATGCAGAGGAAGATATACTTCATCATGATGAAGTGTCAACATTTTTGAATACCCGTTACGTCAGTTCCAGTGCAGCTGCCTACAGAATATCCTATCCAAGGTATGAAAAATCTCATGTGTATCCGTATACAGGCTATTTTTTAGTTTATTTTAGGTTTAAGCCTCTGATGATTTGATAATTAGAGTTAGCATACTGTCTCTTGGAATGCATAGCTGGTTTCTATTTTAAGTTATTCAATCTTTTTTCTTTGACTATTGTTGGGTCATGTTTTACAGTATAATTATTTTTATACTTAAATTTGAAATCTTTTTGTACTTTTTTATTGTTTAATTTTGGTTCAATGTTCCTTTTGTCCTTTACGAACAAAAAAATTGAAGATCTTCAAATATTCCATCAAAGTTTATTTTTAAATATTCTTTGCCATCGAATTTCGACGGGATCAAGCTAGTTACACTTTATTTATAAATGGTTTTTGTTGAATAAATGGGCGTCTGTAGTTTCGAAATATGAATTATTGAAAATGTATCTGCCTTCTCTTTATTTGTGATTAAAATCTGGAGATTGTATAGCCTGTGAGCATATCATAAGTGTGAAAATGCTTCTATTGCAATTACCGTTCGCGGTGAACAGGTAAAATAATCACTGGACTGGCAACTGTGAGGCGCAGGGTTCCAATACTAATTCGAATATGGTCTATTTTCATTTACATAGCGGATAGTAAGTTTAGGGACGTGTCAAAATGCAAAAATATGCGAAGTCAATAAAAAAACTTAACCTAACACTAGTGGTTAGATTCAAACTAGAATCATCGACTTTAATTTTAGAATTGTCACTTATTCATATTTTAATGCAGTAATTTGCGAAGTATACTAAATAATGTGATAAATAATATATTAAATGACTTTGACTATGTGACGGGTACAAAGTAAGCCTTAAATTTGAAATAGGCTTTTATTTAAGTTAATTTTTAAACATTAAGGCGGGAGTGGGGGGGGGCGGGAGCTACATTACATCGATCAGACTACAATCTTTAAATAGAAGATGTATATCTATATTTGTATTCTCTCCAAACCGATAATGACGAGAGGAGACCAGTGTTCTATACATTTCCGCCCTTTTCTCATGCTCTTATTTGTTTTATAGCTACGTGCATTTTATCCTAAAAACAAGAGGAAAAGGGAATGTTTTAGTAGTCAGATAACATTTTATCACTTTAAACGTGTAACACCACCCTCAATTAAAAATAAACTTATTAGTTTTAGTTGAAATAAAATTTTGGTCACTGTAATTACTATTTAACCTTTCACTTAACGGCTTAAATTGATAATTATCTTATTTAAGAACTTCCAAATCACCTCCGCCATTAAGCATTTATATTCTGCTTTCTTTCACTCTTACAACAACCACTGTATCCTAAATCCCTTAATCATTTACTTGGATTTAAGAATCAGAATTGTGCCATTATTCCTCTATTTGATAACTTTTGCCTGAGCGATGATTGATGCTATTCCTTGCAGTTTTCACAATAATTGGTTAGATCGTGTTGATTCTATATTTGTTACCCTATTTGTATGGCGTGGCGGCAATTGTCCAGTCTAGGACTGTGAGCTTAATTATCCCCCGTTCTAAAAAATAAATTGTAAAAATAGTTGCTCATCAAGAGTTGAAAAAAAAATCGTCTATAAGCCAAGAGTCGAAAAAGGAAATAAATCTTTTTGAGTTTAGTGTTTTACACCAAAGATTTCAATAGAAGAACTGATCAGTTATTCAGTTACTGCATAGATAAAGTATAATTTTACTATCTAGAGGTCTATTAAAATGTATATTATTGAATATATTATATTATGAATATATATATACATATATATATATATATATATATATATATATATATATATATATATATATATATATATATATATATATATATATATATATATATATATATATATATATATATATATATATATATTGTTGATTGCGATGTGAGTGTCCAGGTTTCACTTTCTTATATCATAACAGACAGAACGCAGTGATCGAAGATTTTTCTTCGAGGGGAAAGTGGTAGTTTGCTCTTAAATACCCTGTTGAGCCTGTCAAATGCCTGCCAGCCACATTTAACATGCCGTTCCACCTCCCGGACAGTAACTCGGGGGGTGCTATCCTGTGCCCAAGATATCCAAAGATAAGGTGGTCCACAATCTCTGAATCTCTTTCTAAAACTGAAATTCTTCTGTGCTCTTCTGTACAAATTTATTGAACATTTATTGACTCTTTTCAGGTTTATTTTTAAGCCAAATGGCTCGCCAGCTATTTGCAGCTATTGTATGCGTCGTTGCAGCAAGACAAGGAGCTGCAGCGCCGGAGCTAAAACTCCCACTTTCCCTGAAAAGAAAAATCTTCGATCAGTGGGTCCTATCTGTTATGACATATGGAAGTGAAACCTCGGCACTCACATCGCAATCAATCCAAAAACTTTGAGTAGCACAGAGAAGAATGGAAAGATGTATTTTTGGCATAACAAGACGAGACAGAAAGCCCTGCACATGAATCAGGAAAAAAACGAAAATGAGTGACATTACTGGAAGAGTAAAGAAATTGAAATGGAGATAGACAGGCCATATATATATATATATATTGAAACTTTCGTTGAAAATCAAAATTATCAGTAAAATATATTTATTGTAAATTTATTGTAAAATATATTGTATAATAACAATTGAATATATAATAAGAACTTCTTAGATTTTGGCTTGTGTAATTTTACTAGTCTCAAAATGTAATGGTAAAACCTATAAATCATAGAGACAGTATGTTCATTTTAATAGGCGGTAGTGTATACAATAAGATATTTCTTTAAGTATTCCAGTAGGGGTTTTTTATATTTCTACTCTTAAATCGATAACCATCAAAATAATACCCCTAAAGAACCCTTTTGTTCACTAAAAAATAATTATTACATTTAAATAAACGCTATTTTTTTTAATATTTCATTTACATTCTTTTAGAATTACATCCCAATTGTTAATCATGTCAAATAATATTACAACCATTTTAAAACATTTATTTTCAAACTCAGATTTATGTAACACTCTTTCATCGACACTCTATCCACTCTGATCCCCACACAATTCAAATAATCTCTCTTTATACGAATGGACCAAGTCAATCGGAAGTTTGATTGCATAAGAATGGGAAGTTAAGGAACTCATAAATGACGAAGCGTTTCGACAATGAGTGTAACAAATTTTGTTATTCAATTAGGTAGGGTTTTGTTTGCAAATGCTTTTAAATCAATAGACGGATATGTGAAGTTCGGAAAGCAAAGCTTTACGGTTTTTCGTTAAAAGCTACAGTTAGATTAATTGTTTAAGTTTCGAATATGTAATAGAAGGCAAACTGTTTTAATCATACTATCTGACATTATTCAATTAGATATAGATTACCAATTTCTATTTACATATTTTTTGTGTTTTTAAACATACTTTCTTTAAACATACGAAGGTAACACGTAAACACAAAAAGTAAAATATTTTTGTTTTCAAATATCGTTTTTTTGATCGAAATAGATTTATTTTTTAAAAAGTAAAGGATCGCTTTAAAATGTGAAGATTTCCTTGAACTTGATGATAGTTATTACGGCTCCCATTGACAACTACTTCATTACTGTCATTATAATAAATAATATAACTAGTGTTATCGTTCAATTTTTCTAAAAGCTTATCATTTCTGTATATATATGGACATGTTATACCATATATATTTAAATATCATACCATTTCCCCAGAAAATCAAACGTAAATTTCATTTTAATATTAAAATGAAATATCTTGGGACCATTTTTTCTAACATTGTTTACAAAATGGCAACTACAGACCAGTGAATGTTTTGACGGTTCTCGATCTAGTCGCCTAGAAATTACGCAATAATTTTTAAACGTCCATGTCATCTTATAAATATTATCACAGAAGATTTAATCCTTTTTTCGCTCAGTTGAATCGACAGGAAATGTTAAAAAATCTACAAATTTTTTTGTTCACTGTAATGTTTACAGTCTGGCACAAAACACATCACCATTTTCAACTAAAACAGACACACCAATATTGTTAATACAATTTATATAACAGATTTTGTAAAAAATTAACTTACCAATAATAAATTCAACAAAATATACTTGAAAATCCTCCCAAAAAACTGAAATTGAAACTCATAAAGGGCAAAGTAACATAACCTTAAATTTACTTCCACATAAAAAAAAGTCCGAATTAAAGATTTTACGAGCAATTCAAATATGTTAAATGTAAAATGAACTTCGAAGATTACGATACTGTGAGAGAAATTGTTTATTAAACTTGTAAAGAGAAGACAATGACTAACAAAAATTCTCTTAGGAGAATTTCAATGGACATTTTCTTTGTTTGGAAAGGTTCGATAAGCTCTATCCATCACTGACGTCAGCGCTTAGGATGTCAGAGAATGGGGCAGCGCCCAAGATATAATGTTATAAATGCGTTTAATCTCCGGGTTACTGCGAAACGATGCATTGCTCTCTTTGTTTTTCGCACGCGATAGTAAAGAAAACAGTAGCGGCACAAACTTGTCTGTGCCCAAAGCACGTGTTCTCTAATCGGTGCGCTTCTGTAACCCACGACCTATTTAATTACCGCGAATAACATTATGGATGTTAGACTATAGAAGTCGCAAGAAGCGTGATCATATACAGAACAGAGAATAAATTAATATTAAATCTGAAATTATTTTTTCCACTTAGTTTTTTATTTTTTTAGGTAGGGCACGTGCCCACATGCCATTAAGGACGAACAGCCACTTCTAGTAACTAACGCTGTATTTATGATATTTGGATCAACCGCCACTGCTGCCACGAATTATCGCAAAAACTTCTTCGGGTTGCGTCTTAACATCACTGTGAAGTGGTGACCCGACTCCGATTTTGGTCCGCAGTGGCCAAACGTTGCTTGCGTTTGTCCACGTTACGTCCGCATTCGTAGAAGATGATTATCATCTCAACATTCACATACCCGCCACTTTTGCGATCGATAACTACTTTAGCATTGATATTTTTGACCATTTCACAGTAGTGACCTCAACGGTGCGTTCTGAGCATGGACGTGCTGGTACGACACATCGAAACTCAGTAAACCACTTTTGAACCATGAAGTTGAAAGAAACACAGTCCCCGTAATACTTTTTAAACTTTTTTCGGTGTGCACGATGGTTTTTCCACGCAAAGGTAGTGTTGACACACGAAATTCACTTTTTTCCATGATCAAATGATCAAAGAAAAATATCAAATTTATCCGCGTTAGAACACCGTCAAAATAAAACTAAACGTCACACCATCATCATGTCAATATCATCATCATCATCATTACCAATGTTTCTATAACCCTAATCGAGCCTCGATTTTCCCAACCATTCCTCGCATCCTGTCATCTCTATCTATGGCCAGACGTTGACAGTTGGCTGAATCGGTTCTTTTCAGGTCCTCCATCACACATCAGTTTCGATCTGCCTCTGCTTCTTGGCTCTACTAGTTCAGACAGAAATATTTTTTTGAGCAAGTAGTTATCCATTTAAACGTTTAACATCACCATTGTAGCATCAGATCATGGAGCTTTCTCTTTTTGGTTTCTGTGCGCCATTCTTTTTCCTTCGTTAAAGTGATATTGAACAGAGAGTGGTTGTCTAATGGAGTGTGTATCGATTTTGTCCCAATTAACTAAATGCATATAATTAATTCAATTTTTGCCTCGGATCTTTCTTGGGCTCACTGCTCAGTTATTTTTCGTTACAGTTTTCGAGGATGTTATTTTGGTGGCAGATCACTGGATTTTCGTTGTACGCATTGTGGAACTGAAAGGTCACTATTTCCTTTGAGCTCTGTGGTGAAGGGCCTCCATGGTGTAATAATTTAATTTATCATATTTTTACGGACTTACAACTCGAGGTCTCAGCCATAAGACCGAATTCCTTTAGTTTTGTGTTAGTTTAATTAGCGGTCTTACAGGTACTCCTTTGGGAGGATACCCAACGCACGCGAGGGTTATTATCACCCCATCATGGTGCCCACTACATCGGGACAGCATTGAATCCTTTTTACAGGTAATTTCCTTGTTCTTTTTTCTTTATTTCTGTTTTGTTGTTTGATAACTCAATGCTAGAAATATGTACGTTATTTTTCTTGCTGGTTACTTGAGGTTTAAAGCTAGCACTCCACGTGCGTGGTCCTTCACCAATTTGCGCCTTCTCTTGGCAACGTGGACAAACCACAAAATTGTTTACTTTGTTCAATTTTCTTTTTTTTTTAATATCTTGGGTCCTTTAGGATCCTTTGGGAGCGGAATTTAGATGACCCGCACCGCTCTATTTCCCTTACCACTCTTATGGGAAGCCTGGCTCCGATATCCACGGTTTTCCTTTTTTAATCTTTTTCTTTGTCTTATTATTATATTACCTTATATTAACTTATTTTTACTTTTATCTTTGACCGATTTAGACCAAGCGAACGAATGCTCTTTCAATCCGTGCTCTTTCAAATTTGTTTTGTGTAAACAGTTATAGAGCATTCTTTCGATGTCCTATGTTTATGTATATATTTGACGGCAATTCTCTAGAATGTTCTAAGAATACTCGTTAGTTTGATGTAAAGGCTGCAAGAGAGTGAAAAGAGTGGCCTAGAGCGTTCTTTTGTGCTCGGACGTGCTTGCAGCTTGATGCGATCTCTTCAAAGTGTTTTTATGTTCTAATGACTTCATTGGTGTAAAATATAAATATAATTATGGATTGGACTAATGAAAAGCGTCTACAAATGATAGAAGTTTACTAAAATTTTATATATCTGTGGGATCCGACATTTAAAAATTATAAAAATAAAGAGCACAAACAAGATGCTTGGCAGGATATCGCAACTACAATGGAATGTAGTGTTCAGGAAGTTAAAAAGACAATGGAATCTCTTTTTACATCTTACCGCCGTGAAAGACAGATAATATTGCTTTATACAAATACGGGCAGCAGTGCAGATATTACTTATAAATCAAGCTGGTTTGTTGACCTTAATGTCACTTCTAGTCTGTCATATGAAGGAATTGAATTTCTATAATTTGTGTTACTTTTAAAAAATTTGCCATTAAACAGAAACAATAATAAATGGTGAAAATCCTCAGATGCCATTCTACAAAATCTTTTGCATTGACGACTTTCTTCGTGTTGTTGCATATCTATTTGGGTGACCTCTTATTTTCTCTTTTGAAACAAAATAAAAAATATATAGATCACAGCGACGGCAGCTGTTCGCCGGGAGCACCGGGAAGAGGGTCCAGGACAGAATGAAGCCACGACAAAAGTTGAGCGCCACCCGGTTACTTCATATATCGGAAAAGACCCTGGAACCGGGAAGGGGTCTATCTTAAATAAAACGGTTTACTAGAATCTTATACATATATATTATAAAAGCACACTCAAAAAAGAACGACACAAAGCACACAAAAAAAAGGAATAACTAAAACTATCAAACAAAAGGCACGGGAAGGTTTAGGGAAGGTGGTTCTCCAAACCTTACCGTGAAAGAAATCAAAAATCAAATACACACCTCTGAATTATACCAGCTGGTCTCTATGTCCCTATACTTACAAATTAGAGGTTATTTCCTCTATTCTGACAATAGTAAAAAGATGGATATATAACGCTAGGGTAACCAAGAATGGTCAGACGGCAAATAGATACAAAATATAAGATGATAACGTGACCATTATCAGTATAAGAAATTATGGTAATAATGTATTTGTGAAAAATAACTGGTAATTGCAATCCTTAACGGTACATGAAAATATAATAAAAAAATGTTTATCCGGCCTTATTTCCTGATGTTGTCTATCCTTGCCTATCAAGTTACTGGGTGTCCAAAAAGACTAAGTACGACTGCGGGCAGTCCGGTATACTTATGCGGGGTCCCGAAATAATCTCGATCTGACCAGCCGGTTACTCTGCCATGTGGCCCCAAAAAGGTGTAAGGTTTCCACGATGGTCGGGCTCTGTAATAGGTGGTCGTTCAATGGCCTGGTGTCTGTTGATCGGATTCTCTGCTGCCGGGTCGTAAAACCCTCTATAAGAATATCAGAAAAATCAACCCAAGCGTAACTTGGTCAGCAAACCTACGTACCTCGGTCGGAAGGGTAAGGCGCGAAAACGTCCGCTCACCTGAAGATTTGGAGTTAGACTATCTTGCCTTGTCCCAACGATACCGAAGCTCTTTCAGTTAAGAATTTGTCCGAAATAAACCTACCAGTGGTGATCAACAATTTACGAATGCTACCTGTAGCGATCAAGAATTTGTGAACGCTACAGTATCTCCCACATTATCTAGTCTGCTTTTTAGTATTAAATTTGTCATCCCCAACGTCTCTCTCTTATTTTCTTTTTAAGTAAATGAGACATAGCGATAAATGCAGCACTTGAAATCGCAATATCGCCCCCATTGTCGGACATAGTATCGTGAACTCTAGTGTAGTGAACTGTTCAAGAGTGAGCACTGAGCGTTTGTGCTTTAATTAAACATCCCTAGGGCATGTTCAAGAATTCTAGTTCTACTGTTCCCGTTTTTGTTCGTTGAGTATTATTTTGATGTAAATGGTGCTCAAGAATTATCGTTTACATCTCTTATCAAGAAAGAACGTTCTTGTTCTTGCTCTAGTTCTATGCTCTTTTGGTCTAAATCCACCCTTAGAGAATGAAAGATGGATCTTTCTGCTGTGAAATACCTTTTGTGTGAGCCTTTTTATTTTATTTTTACTTTTACTTCTTTTTTAACTTCTTATTTTGGGAGCCGCAGTGGCGACGAAGCTGAACATCAATATTATTGTTGATATGTTACTTATATGGTTTCTATCGATAACTTACATAGTACTGTAGTTAGTATGTTTCTCTACTATATAGTGTATCTCTCTACTATATAGGCAAATCTCCACTATTAAGTACTAATATTTTTAACATAAATATAGTTAGAGCGTTCACGTGCACGGAAGGTTATTTTTGAGAAACCATGACGACGCTACATTACATTCGGCTTACGAGCTGGAATTAGTGTCGTTTGAGAATATGGTATGAGAGGGGGTCTGAAACTGCAGTAAATTTATGATGTATAATATCTAGATGAGGTTGCAAAAGGAAGCCTTGTCATGTTTTAAGAGGGAAGTATGAAAATGTATGTGTGTAACTGCTAAGGGGAAAATGAGTTAGTACATTGGAATGGGTTTGTGTAAAATCTTAAGCTTTTACGATACCACAAGTCAACAAATTTAAACTTTTTTGAGGTAAAATTGATGAAAATAGGTGTATCAAAAGTATTTTATAGTTCGAAATCTGAAAATGATAAACTAATTAACAGGAATGTAGTGTCAAGAAGTTAAAAAGAAAATGAAATCGCTTTTTACATCTTACTACCGTGAACGGCAAAAATTGCTTTGTACAAATACGGGAAGGAGTGCAGATATTACTTATAAATCAAGAAAAAAAAGGGAGACGATATATTTTCACAACTACATTTTTACAATCTAATATTTATTTAATATAAGCATGTAAAACGTGTTAAATATATGCAAAGACGGATTATGTGCTTAAAAATATGTTACATGATATGTCATACAGCTACAAAAATTTTCACTTTTCTCCTTGAGTTCTGTAGCATAATCTCTTTTTTAAAACTAGCAGTAGTCGCCCCACATAGATGGGTTCCAGCGTTTCTGGTATCTTGCTTCCATCATCCTGATGTCCTGGTGTAACCTTTCTCTTTATTCGTCGGTTACTGCACCCACATTTTTCGAAAAAAAATTGAAATGGGAGTGAAAAAAGCAGCATTTTTAAGGACATGCAACACCCTAGTATTTTATAGGGTTTTAATAGTTTATCTATGATGTTTTTATAGTTTTTATCTTTCTTGTTACCCAAAAATCCTTTCAGTATACTTACAAAACACTTCCAAGTTGCCAAGTTTTAGTTTTACATCACTTTATTGGGGAAATATTTCTTCTAGATCCTTGAAACCATTACCTTCTTTGTCCATGGCTTTGACAAAGTTTTTTGTTAGACCAAGCTTAATATAATGAGGCGAATGAAGTACCTTTTTTGGATTGACAATGGAGCACTTTTTATGTTTGAAGTATCAGGTTCGAAAGAAGTTCTATGAGGCCAATCTTTCTTACTGCAATGTTCTTTTATTGACCTGCTATAGTACACACAAAACAGACACACAAAACACCTTATCTTTATACTTCAAATTCTGGTACAAATAATTTCAATTATTCCTTGATATAAAGGAGCAGCAGGTCCTTGAAAATGGGACGTGCTAGGCCACTTCTGTGAAAAGGTGTTTTAATAACTACCTAGATGAAACGCAAAAAGATCACTCTCATCATTGTTACAAAAATTATGTCGGCCTGTGTAATTGACGTAATGAATATCTAATACTAGTAAATGATAGATGAGTAATAGATTGTAATTGAGGGAGGAGTCAAAAAGAAAAAGCATCGATAGATAAATTATGCCAAAGACTCCAAAAAAATTATAATTTCCTATAAAAAAGGTTGTTCTATTGCAGCACAATGCGAAACTGCGTAGTGCTAGATGAAATAATAAAACGTTCAATAATTTAACACAATCGAACTTTTATCATATCTAGAAAAAAAATCTTATAAGAACGTTCTCTGACTTACACCTTGCCATACATTAATGCACTTCTTGCTAAATGTATTCCGAATTTCAACAATCTAAAAAATCTGGGCGAAATCCAGTTTCGGGTAAAATCTGGCATATGCTTCTGAACTAAATAATATAAATCATTTAAACAGAACATAGTTTAGTTTTAGAATTAGATTGAATCATCTCCTAATGATTTTAACATAGTTAGGGAAACGCACTTCCGGAAATTTAAAAAAGATTTAATGTGTAAATCTCTTCAAGTTTAAAGTTTCAGACCGAAGGTTCCAATAGAAGAATGATTTATTCCAAAAACTGGTTTGTTTTAGTTTTAAAATTTAAATTACAAATATTTATAAAAATCGTATGAACTGATAGATAGTACTAACAATAAAATATTTGTTTTAGGTAAGTCAACACTATATTTGGAACTGCAATTTTGAAGTTTTTTCATTGTGGATATTGAAAATGTAAGTATGTTACTATATACACTAGCTGCTTCAAAAAAGAGATATGCCATCATATAATAGGCATTTCGATTAATAATGTCGGTTTTGCGAAGAGATGGCGTTATTAATAAATTTGATGTTATAGACTATTGCTGCCTATGGTGTTGTGAAGGGTAAACATATACCATCCAAAGCATTATTAATTATCATTGTACAAAAAACATAGTTTTTTATAGCTTGGAATATGTCGAATTTTGTACCAGAAAAAGACGTTTTGCGCGACGGTTTAATGACTTTCTTTTTTTTAAAGAAAACAGCTACAAGTTATCGACTGTTGGGTCTAACTCAAAAAACTTGTAAACGATGGTTTAAATGCTTCAAAAGTAGCGATTTCAATATGTTCAGGGCAGCCGAATATGCACATTTGCAAGCATTATTGAATGTAGACTCAACTGATACGTTCTGCCAATTAAGCAGAAGCATTGAATGTTGCCCAATCGATCATTCCCCAACGTCTACATTGGAAAGATCCAGAAGGAATAAAAAGGGGTTCCATATAAATTGAAGGAACATTATAGGGTGACAAAACATTTGTGAAATTTTGCTTCCCGGACAGAAAAGAAAAGGATTTTCGGATCGAGTTATGACAGGCGATGAAAAGTTGATTTATTTTAACAACCCAAACCGCAAAAAATTATGCAGAGATCCAGGTCAGCCTTCAACGACACAATCAGTGCACAATATACATGAAAAGAAGGCTTCGCTGTATATTTAATAGGATAGCAGGGGAGCTGTGTGTTACGAAGGCTCACATCGATCAGCTCTGTCGACACCCCCATACAGGCATTGTAATCTTTCACTGCCATTGGGTAAGTTACTCTAAACTTTGATGCATTTTTTTCCTTACTGGACACTGTGGCCTCCTCGACTTGTCCATGAAAATTTGATACTCAATATAGCATGTTGTTATCTTTCCATTTCCAATATACAATATCTAAGTTTGAAAATCAATAATCGCTCTTTCTTTTTCATTTTAGCATCAGCAAGCAAATTTTCGGAAAGTCCCTTTCTATTACTTCTGATTGTCCCTCAAGCATACGTATTTTCAGTTTTCAATCTTTCTAGAAAAACAATAGATGAAAAAATAATGCCAAAATAGACAATTGTACCCTTTCCCCATTCTTGCTAGGTCAATTCTAAAACGACTCGTTCCGCTAGGTTGCAGTTTAAACATTTTGAGCTCATTTCTTCGTCTTTTTTTTTGATAAACATGATTTTTTTTTTTCTTAACATGGATCGTTTAGATCAGATGCCGATGAGTAATGGTCTGTCCAAGCTGGTCGAGTATTGTATCCCATGTAGAAATTTATGCCGATAAATGTTAAAAGCTCCTCCTTTTTTAGATTCAACACTTTGTCTTTCTGTGTAGCGTAAAAGTTGTTTTCGTACACGATATCATCCGTCAATCAATAGCAGAAATATATCAGTCGGTGTGGCACAGTGAGCAAAACATGGTTGTAATACTTCGGTATCTGCTGAATATTACGGTAAATTTGTTTCTAAGTTTCGCTTTTTCCACTTACGAACTGCTTAAACCTGGTAAAACAATAACGGGCGATCGATACTGATAACAATTAATAAAATTGAACCGAGTCTTGAAGAAAAAACGACCAGAATACGCCCAAAGACACAATAAAGTAATTTTTCAACATGACCATGCTCAATCCCATGTTGCAAAATGTTAAAAACTATTTGGAAAACGTTAAATGGGACACCCCACCTACATCTGCCCTATTGACCGGACTTAGCCCCCTCGGACTACCACTTATTTCGATCGATGCAGCACGGACTTTCAGAACAACACTTACATTCTTACGAAGAGGTAAAAATTTTGCTTGATTTGGTCTCGAAAAACCCAAAGTTCTTTTGGCGCGGAATCTATTATTTGACAGAAAGATAGGAAAAAGTAATAGCTAACGATGGTGAATAATTTGATTATTAATGTAATTTATTTTGTTACTAAACAAATCTGTAAATTTTCGGAAAAATCCACATTATTACCCGAAACACCTATTATATCTTTTAATAATAGCTTGTTTTTAAAGTGCGTTTAAAGTTGTTGCCAAATTTTACTTCATTATATCGCATATAACTATTCATGGTGTGTAAATAAGTAATGAGATTGGTGGCGTTGCGTTCGATTTGGCAATACTGTTGGCTTGCCTTTGGAAGGTAAACTCATACTGAAGGTACATCTGAGGCGTCTTCAATACCAGTTTGAACTTCCTAGAGTCACTTGATGATCCGTATCAATTTTTTTTCCATGAACCGGATTCTAATACGTCCTTAAAATGAGTGACAACAAAATCAGATGGATGGTTTTCATATGGTTTAAGGCATTCTCAGAAGACTGAAGCTCGATTGGAGATGAACCTCGCAGCGAAAAACTTTGAATTACAAAAAATGTCCTGGGAATCTGGGATCAAATCAAAATATGGGATCTTTTCCATTCTGATTTTTCTTGATGATCAGAATGATCGGCGAGGAATAGAATTTGGCTCACACATCCATTCATCAAATTTTGACCAATGAATTGGGGATGAAGAAAATCTGCACGGAAATGATTCCAAAAATCTATCGAGCAGAAATGGGAAAGTTCGAGTGTGCCAGGAATGGCTCACACCCAAAATAACAAGACTCAACAAATCAAAGATTAAGAGCATGACTTCTAAAGCTGATTGCAGCTAAAGTTGTTGCTGAATGCACTAGAAAATCCGGTTCACGGGAAGAATTGCTACGGACTGCCAAATGACTCTAAGGAGTTAAAATCGGACTGAAGGTTCATCCGATATTGGCTTGCCTGCCCTCCAAAGGGGAAGCCACTAATATTGCTAGAACGAACGCTACGCCGCTAGTCTCATTACTTTAAATTCATCCTCATATATGTATTATATATGATCTTGGTAAAGTGATTTAATATAAACAACACTTTTGTCGTATTCCAAAACATTTTTTTGGTAATATTTGATAGTTCTCTTTGATTTTTATATTGCGTATTTTTTTAATTTCTAATTTTATATAAATAAGCAAAGATTATTATCTAAAAATTTCCAATATATTTAAAATTGTATGCATAACAATTGTTATACATATATGTTAGCATAATTTGTATTTGAAAAAGGCACTAGTGTCGAAACAATTGTTATACATATAATTTAACTCTCAAGAGAAGTACTGGGTATGGGATAGGGGTGAAAAGTGCTACTGAAAAAAAATACTATCCCCACTTCAGATCCCCCACCATAGCCATCTTAAGATGTGAATACTAACAAAAAGATAAGCGACCGTAGTCAGTCTATGGGTATACGCCTAATGCAGTTGTTGTATCAGTGTTTTGTTAATTTATTTAAATAGCCTTTTTGCACAAATAGTGTGTTTTTTTCGATCTTGACACAGTTTGTTGTAAGTAAATCATAAATCTTATCGCGTTCTCGCACTAGCTGTGCGTCTGAAGTAGAAGCGTTATATGAGGCAGCTGATATTTTCGACGACAAAGAACTTAACCTAACCTAACTCAATAAATATATATTTTTAAGTAAAGCTAAATTATGTAATAAATTATGTAGTATTATTATGTAGTATCTGAAAGTACATTAAGTTCCCTTTTCTTTTAAATGCCGTTGGAACAAAGTTTTTATTTACTAATTTCACCTAGATATGATAGTTTGAATAGAACACCCCATTTTAGCATTTTTCATAAATGGTATTAGCAATACTATTAGTTTTTGGAACATTCTGTAGATATAGTTTTTTCTATACTGATTGAGGTTTAAACTACAAAAGAATATATTAAATTGGATAATTTAATCAAAAGATATTAACAATCAAAGATGTGTGCTCCTGAATCGGGAGCTGCTATAGTGCTTCAGTTGAATGTTAAATATAGTGGAAATTTTTAGATATTAATCTTTGCTTATTTATTTAAAATGAATTTTAATCAAGTATCGCTACCTCAGTTAAATTTCAAATTTTATTTTATTCTTAATTATATTACTATCTGGATGAACTCGAAACCTACTAAATCATTTGTCAACGAGAGGAGGTTTTTTATTTGGTGACATCACGAACAATTGAAATCACAGGATTTAACTATAGGATGTTAAGCGTGATTCAAACAGAGCCCCATTGTAAGCGTTCAAACGATGTACCTCCATATAAAATCATTCAGATTACTACATTTTCGGCTCAATCTTGAGCTACTTCTGACTTCTGGACATCGACGCCAACGATTTCACTAATGTAGACAACGGCAATATCGAAACGAGAATTTTGATTCAGGACTAAAAGATCACCTGGTGGGATCACTCAGTTATAATATATATGTTTTACTAGAAATTATTTATATATGTATGTTTCTTAAGCAATGGTTTCGGTTTTGTGTTTCAAGACACAACAATTCCTTAGCATCTCTTTTCCTTGAAAATTTTTCTTTGCGTGACGGAACCTCGGTCCAATCAATGATTTTATACAGAGTTTCCATTCTCTATTATATTTTGTTGCATGTTTAGGAGTTGTTCGACTATCAGTTATTTTCTTTGCTTCACTTGCAAATTGGTGATGGCATCTTATATACAGTCCTGAAGAAGAAAAAGTAGATAAATTAATTGAATATAATAGAAAGTTGAAAACTATTTTTCGATTTGCTTTCTTATAAATTTATCCTTAATGTGTGTCCAAATTAATTATATTCCTGTTAAATTCTATGATCATAATATAACCACTATCGATGCATTTGCTCTTTGTATATACTAGGCTAATTAAAAAGCTATCTCAGCGACATCTATAGAGCAGTTAAAGAATTATATAATCGACTACATTTTGAAGTTTCATCCTTCATATGAACATACATCAAGTTTCAAGTCGAGTGTCAGTTCATTCGTACAAATACAGCAGCTTAAAGTGTTATTTTCACGTGTTAATCAGTGTTATTTTTTAAAATGGAAAATATTCAAAGTGTAGTGAATAAATTATTTGTAAAAAAGGCTCAAAGGCAATGAAAATTCATAGTGAAATGGTAAATGTATTAGAGGAGTCTGCTCCTTCAAAAACAATGATTTGTAAGTGGGCAGGTGAGTTTCAACGTGGTGGTACAAGCCTGCATCATGATTTTCGTTCTGGACGTCCAATAAGTGCAACTGCTGAATACATAATTAATTGTATACACGATATAGTTATGGATGAGATGGAGGCACATGACTTTGGGTGAAATTGCTAAGGCCATGGACATCTCAACTGAATGGATGTTTGATATTTTGAAAAAGGAATTGGGAAAAGTATGTTTGGATGTTTGTCCTTAGTACGCTAGAACGGATGGAAGAATTCTAATGAAATTTGGCAAGTACCACTCACTTTTCTCGAATTCTTTGAAACTGTAAGACTTACAAACTTAAAAATTGGTAGGAATCTTAATAAAAAATTTAAATTCACTCATAAGTGGAGTTGTGTGGGCCTAAAAGGTAAATATACGCTTGTTTTCGAACTTAGTCTACTAGTTAACTGGGTCGTTAGATGTTGGCTATGGATGAGGATTCATAAAAATCAATTTCTAAAAAAGGTTGGGTGGCGTAAAAGGTAAATATGCTCCCATTTTTGAATGGTAGTCCTGTGGACTTAAAATTTATTTTAAACTTGAAACTTTTAGCCCTATGGATTTGAAATTTACTAGTAATTTTTCTCACACACTGTAGATGTTCTCTAAGTCTCTCTCTCTCTCTCTCTCTCTCTCTCTCTCTCTCTCTCTCTATATATATATATATATATATATATATATATATATATATATATATATATATATATATATATAATCTTCAAATACCATGTAAAAGCTATGGAATTCTAAATGTTATTTTAATCATAAAAAAATCAATATATATATAAATATATATATATATATATATATATATATATATATATATATATATATATATATATATATATATATATATATATATATATATATATATATATATATATATATATATATACACATATATATATATATATATATATATATATATATATATATATATATATATATATATATATATATATATATATATATATACACATATATATATATATATATATATATATATATATATATATATATATATATATATATATATATATATATATATATATATATATATATATATATATATATATATATATATATATATATATATATATATATATATATATATATATATATATATATATATATATATATATATATATATATATATATATATATATATATAGAAAATACTAAATATTTCTGCAAAGACGCGAGTTGAACTTCCATCAAAACTTATTTATGCCGAAAATAAAAAGTTCGCAAACATCAGACTTACTTAAATTTGTTTCAATCGCGTAGCAAAAATTGATAAAAAGTCCTAAAAATAAACTTTTCCATTAAAAACAAAATTAAAAGTTATTTCCGGTTTACTTCAAAATTATGCTTAGATATTCGCACTGTCCAGATCAAATGAAACATATCTTTAATGTAGTTTGGGTCTGGTAGTGACAAATTCGCCACAAATATTAATTTTTAATTCTAGGCAAATTAAAATTTATTAAAATGAGAATTTATTCTTCCGTATATTCTCCCCTAAGCTCAATACATTTTTTCCAGCCGTTCTCCAATTCATTTATTCCTCCGAAGTGATTCTCTGGAAGTCCTTCAAAATATTCATCTACGGCTGCTATAACTTCTTCATTTGATGAAAAATGCTTGCCACGTATAAATTTTTTGAGGTTTGAGAACAAATGAAAGTCAGAAGGAGGCATATCTGGTGAATATGGTGGATGCTCCTCCAACTCCAAAAGAAATATTTTTTAAACCAGGTCCGCTAAACCAGGTCTTTTCTCACGAATTTTGCAGTCAATTGATCAAAAAGGTTTGATTAATATTATCCTGTTATTGTTTTACCGGTTTAAAGATAATCAATTAACAAAATGCCTTTTGCATCCCAAAAATTTGATGCTATAACTTATTTGGTCGATTTTGACCATTTTGGCTGCTTTGGAGCTGAGCAACCGAGCTCAGTCCACTTTGCGGTTTGTTGTCGCAGTTCAGGATCATAGTGGTAAACCCAAGTCTCATCCAAGTTACAAAACGGCGTTTAAAATCGTTTATTCTTTCGAAAAGAAATCCAAAATGTTGCTTAGAAAGTTATACTCAAAGTTGTTTTTGATCAAAATTTAACAAATGTATCACCCATGTTCGGTATATAGTTTGCTCAAGCCCAATTCTTTTTTCAAAATATCAAACATCGGTCCAGTTGAGATTTCCATGTATATATATATATATATATATATATATATATATATATATATATATATATATATATATATATATATATATATATACATAAATAAAAAGGGACATTAATCTGGTAATGGGTGATCTGATCGCACTAATAGGAAAATAGATTACAATCAATCAAGAATTGAAGGAAAAGGAAGAAGTGGAGACACAAAATTAAAACGGAAGCGTTCTTGCAGACTTCTGTGAGACCAATAAACTGATATTATGGTATATTCGGTAAAAAATATTTTAATCAGAATAACCAGGTTATTATAGACTGGATATCCATAAGATGTTTGTTAAATGTGAGAGCAATGAGAGGTACAGAGGTGGGATTTGACTATATTTTAATTAGATCAAAAATACCGATTAAACTGAATACAACGAATAAATTTGGGAATAAATCAAAGAATTGACATGCAGAGGTAAATAGCAAATAAAAAAAAGGTAGGCAGTCATGGGGACTGCTGACAGAAGTGAAAATTTGAAACTTTGGAATAACTGTGTTTATTTTTTGAATTTTTAAATTAATTATTCTTTAAATGTATGTAATGTAATGTAAATGTAAACAAATATAAAAAATAAACATTTAGAAAAACTAATTATATTACAATAGTTTTAAGTAAAGTTCTAATAGCGAAATTGAATGATATAAGTTTATAAATGATCATTTTGCAATAAATAACAAAAGTTATTTTATTTCTGACAATTTAAACCAATAAACAATAAATTTGAGAAACCAAATTTATTTTAAAATTTTATAGAATTTTTTTTATATGAATTTATTAGAATTTTTAATTTTAAGATAACTAGAAATATAACAATAATAAATAGAAATCAGTTTTACTACGCTAGTAAGATACTTCCTATGCCACTATGAAATATTCATTGCACGATGTATTGCAGAGATTAAATATTAGAAAAATAGATAATATCAAAATTTTCAACGATACTAATATTGGAAATATTAAAAAATAAATGCCTTATTTTAGTTATTCATTTTTCTACATAAAAATATTAGCCATATTAAGTACAAACTACAGGTAATTTATCAGGCATTGTGTTTCCAGTCTCTTGAACTTGCGCACCCAATGCTTGATTAAATTCACACTTGGAACATTTCTCATGGTCGCTAAATTAAAATGGGTCCTGTACTGACGGCGAACAGTATAGGAATAGTTGTTTTTATAAAACGCTATAACGTAAAATGCGCGCTGTGATCCCGTGAAACTATCCATCGCTACTAAACTTAAAAGGCCCGTCAAGCGTTTGACATCACTCCCCTCCCCCTGCTATCAGAGTTTGGTGCGTAACAGTCAAAACAAATACGAAAAACATTCTGAGACACCTGTTATAAATCAAGTTTGGAACAAACATCGAAACAATAATAAATGATTTCGTAAAGAAAATATTATAAACAACCCGAAAACCCACCAGAGATTGGATATAAAAAAAAATGAAAAATAAATGAGGAAAGGAGAGCTAAGAAAATAAAAATATAAGATAAAACAGATAAAACAAATGAAAAAACAACAAATACAAGTCGCCTTAGTTATCAATGTAGATATCAGGTGTGGAGGTTAATAATTCGTAATTTTTTTAAGACACGTTGCTGGAAACAAATGTCGGTTCATAGTCTAATCTCTTTTGTAATTTTGATGCTACGACAGTTCCTTTTAAAACGCCATTAATGGCTTTTCTTGTTCAATCAAAAGATAAACGCGAGTGAAAACCGTCGTATACTTGTGGAAATTTATGGTGACGATGATCCAAAGCAAGACGCTTGCTTGCGGGCGTTGATTTAAATGATTCAAAAGGGGTATTTCCACTGAAAAGATAAAGCATGCCCAGGTTACCGAAAAAAAATTGAAAATGGCGAATTGCAAGCACTGTAGGAAGAAGACGATACGCAAACTCCACTACAAATAGCAGAGAAGTAAAATGTTGGTCGCCAATCCATTTGCGATTGCCTTGCCTTGTAATGCCTTGGAAAAGACACCATATTAGCAGAACGACAGACAGACGGAGAAGCGAACAATGCTGTGCGAAGTTTTGCTTTTTCGACATGAAAAAAATACCTTTTTACAACGAATCATGACTGGAGTTGAAAAATGGATATATTTCGAGAATACAAACATCGACCGCAAGATCAAATTGCTTTGGAAAGAAAGGAATACTGTGCATTTTGTGGGATAAGAAGGGTGTTGTATACAATGAGCTTCTGAAACTAGGTAAATCAGTTAATACCGTTTATAATCGAAAAACGACCAGAATCGGCTACAAGGCCCGGAAAAGTGACTTTGCAGTACGACAACACCCCATCACACACAGCCAAATCGGTCAGAGACAGCGTTTCTGTACTTGGTTTGGAACTCTTGCTTCACCCGCCGTACTCACCAGTGTTGACCCTTTTCGACTACCACTTGTTTTTATCGATGACGCATTTTCAATGAAACACTTCGACAATTACAGAGATGTCGAAAAATGCCTTGACGACTGGACCACCTCAAAAAATGTACGGTCTTTCTGGGAGGGCATCCACAAATTGCCAGAGCGATGGGAAAAATGCGCAGCTAGCGATGGCGCTTACCTTAAATAAACCATTTTTTACCGTTCTCCCTAATTTACGGTGTTTTTTTTCAGTTCCCTTGCCATATTTGTGGGAAGCCTGACTCCAACACCGCGTTTTTCCTAAAATTTTTCTTTTTTCCCTGCTTTATTTTTTTTTATTACCTTATATTACCTGGTCTTAACCTTTGTCTTTGATACTGAAAAGGTCGATCCTGTGAAAGACATTTTATGTTAGCCATTTTTTTATATTGCTTTTACTTTTATTTAAATTTTTGGCCTTTATTTCTTTGTTACTTTTTATTTACAATATTATTGATATATTATTTATAAAATTTGTATTGATAACTTACGTAGTTCTGCCGCGGTAGCAAATTTTGCCGCGGTAGAAGATCTTGGGAATTTCCTGGCCTATTTCGTGGCAAGGCCAGTGGCGCTCATAACCTACCCCTACTCTCTGGTTGGTCTGGGCTAAGGAGAGCATAATTTGCACGCACGCTTAACAATCCGCTTTGGCTAGCATCCGCTTCTAGCATCCGCATCGGTTGCGTATAGCACTAAACAATATTGTAAGTTACGGCCACTTTTTAAATTATAATGAATGTATTTGCTTTTCCTTTATTTTATTTTTCTTTCTACGTACTAACAGTTCGTTGCATCATGGAAAGCTGTGGCAAAAAAATCTGGAATAATACAGAATACCACAAATATTAATACATATGTTTAAACTCATATACCAAGATTATGGGCTCAAAATGAAAGTAAATTGACAACTATTAGAGAAGATTGGCATTAAGTATCAAGCTCGTCAAGGTTTTGTATTGGTTTTGGTTTTGTATTTTATATTGGATTGGGTAACGAAAGGCCAAAATTGATTAGTTTGATGATTTGGACAATACATCGAAAACTCTGAATTCGCAAACCATGTATATCTGATAACAGAAAGAATAAATGACATACAGTATAACCGTAAATATTTTAACCGTCTAACGAAGTTGGACTACAAATGAACTCAGATAATATCAAAATCATCTTCATCATTAATAGCAGACAAGTCAACATAGAAATTAACGAGTCAAATGTAGAAAGAGTGAGACTATATTGAAGATATTTGGGGAGCATTTTAGAATAACAGTCCCATTTTTAGTAACAGTCGCAATAACACACAAACCAGAATAAGTAAAGCTCAAATAACATATTAAGAAAATTATGGATATGGGCAAACGAAGTGATAGCGAAGACCAAAGTCTACGAGGGTTGCTATTTATGTATCCGGAATAATAAATAAAAACAAATATTAATCATTGAAAATGATTTTATTGTTAGTCAAAATATTCTCCGCGATGATTGATATACTTTTGTATAAGTTTGAACCGATTTTCATCGCACTTTTTTTCCATTCCAATTGAGGTATCTCCAAATCATGCATTTTGAACGCATCAACCGCTTCTTCTCGCATCGAAAATCGTTGAACGCGTAGTTTATTTTTCACAGACGGGAACAAGAAGAATCATTGGGTGGCAAATCAGGACGGTACGGCGGATAACCCATCAATTCGATGTTTTGACCGGCCAAATATTGAGTTGATCGGTCCGATGTGTGAGAGCTTGCGTTGTTATGATAAAGAATGATCTTGCGTCCTTCAAAAAACAGGCGACCATTTGTTTCAAAGTGCTGCTTGCGGGAACAATTTTTGTTGAATTGGGTCATTTTGAAAGATCCATACAGTCCACTGCTATTTACTTTTAAGCTCATAAGCGTCGATTCAAGATTCGTCATCTGTGTATATATTATACACGGCTTTTGACGCACCACAATTGTATTCTTTTGAGTATTTCATTGTATCAATCTTTCAATCAACACGAGCCTTATTTGTGCGATTGTCAAATGATGTGGAATTCAACACGCACGAATTGTTTTTAGGGCTAAATGTTTATGTAAAATGTTGTGTATGTTTGTCATACTAATGCCCAGGGATGCCTCAATCTGCTGGTTATTACATGACGACTTTGCTTTAACAGTTCGCGCACAGAATCGATATGTTCTGGAACAACAACCGATTTTGGACGAGCTTCTTTAAATTCGCCCGTGAGCGAACGACGACTAGGATTGAATTCACTAAACCAGTAATATACAGTGGTTTTAGTTGGGGCTTCATCGCCAAAAGTCGAAGTCGTACTGAATTATCGCACGAAAGTTTTCACGTGTTAATTCCATCTTTTAACTGAGATGAAAATTTCAAGTCCCTAAACAATACAAATAGCGTCTATATGACAAAACGTTCTGAGTACGTATGCAGTCAACAATGTCAAACTTTACGATCTATATGTCAGATGGCGTCTAGCAACATCACTGTTGCCTATCCTTAAACATACATAAATAGTAACCCTCATACTGTTCTGTGGCATTGAGTCATTAGTATTAAATAATAAAGGCTCCAGGAATGTACAAGTTTTCGTTAAAAAATGCCTACAAACTGGTCCAATATAATTTCAAATAAGGGACATCACCAAACAAGAACCAATTAGTTATAGTCAACCGCGAAGAAACAGGAAAATGGAAATAACTCTGACATTACCAGACAAAACTTTGACTATAACGTGCAGGAAAAAATAATTGGAAGATAATCACTCAATCGCACTACGATATCACTAACAAAACTTGTGGTGAATTAAAGACACTATCTCAGATAGAAGGGAACAAATTGCGTTAGACTGGTGATCTATCCTTTAAACAAATAGCTATAACATTCTAGGACGTCATATACTCCTCGAGAAGTGAACAAGATTCATTAGTGGTACATCTGAATTATTAGTTGTTATTATAATTATTATCTTAAAATTATTTTAATGTTACCTAATATGAATGTTAGGTTTTCAATGTTTTTACATAAATACTCACAACTAAATTAATATACTAAATTTAATATCACACATAGCTTCTTTCCTGTTACACATTTGTTTTAAAAATTATATTAATCCTGTACATTAGAGAATTTCAATGAAGCGACAGTAGGCAGTAAATCTGCACGAAAATTGGAAGATATTTCTCGAACGTAACGCAGAGTGAGCACTGTCGATGCCAGCAGCAGGTGTTATTATTGTCATCTATAAATTATGGCCAGAACTTTACCTGAACATAATGTGCCTCCGGTACTTAGAAATTACGAAATTCAGTGCGCGGAAACTAACTACCCGCAAAGACATAAGCTCCTAATTAGGTCCAAATTGTTTTTCAAGCTTAATACTAAGATATATTGCCAAATTGTATGAGCTTTTGATACTTCATTTGACATATACATACACGAATGTATTTTGGAGAGTGATTATAGAGAAGTTTGAAAGCACATTTCGATATCTCTTTAAGTCTACATCGACATAAATTTTGTCCTTTTGTATGCTTAACCTTGTAACTAATATCTCTCTTAAGAAATATTTACATTATGTTCAATTACAGTATTTAAGTTGTATCAGTGTGGTCGAACCTGTACGAGTGAGGCTTTGATTTGATTTCTTGTTGAGGGCACCAGGAATGACACCAGGGGGGGAACTGACTTTGTTGGTGAAATGGGGGAAATGTTGGGGAATATATATTTATATAGACGAATGGAATAAGAGGTTACTGGAAAAAATAACACATAACTGTAAAATTTGAAATCGGGTGCATCAGAGAAATGGATTGGCACAGGTTATTTTTAACATAGTATTGAACAAAGTTACCAGCGAAAGATACTAGGGTATGCAGATAACTTAGTTGTAGCGAGAATTTTGATAAAACATTTTCAAAGCTAAGTATCAGCCGACTGCTGAAAAATGCGTAGAAATGGAAGATCTAGAATACAAACTGGCACGTTCAATATGTTTACAAAGCAAGAGCAATTACTGGTTTGTATGAAAAGTGCGCACAAAATATACCTCAGAGATATTTAGGGCAAAGTAATTATTGACGAACAATAAATACTGCTGAGAAACCGACGATATAGAGATTTCTTCATCGACTCATTTACGATGAAAATAAAGAGTTCCAGTACTACCATAAGATGGTTTACTTTTGAGTTATCTATAATTTGTCCAGAATAAGGAACGACTACCCCCTTAAAATTTTTATTTCTGGACCGATTTTCATAAAGTTTCTTTTGTTGAATAGATCTCGGAAAACGGCATTAAGAAAGTGTATGAGATATTTTTCTTTCATAATATCATGGCTAACTGCGTCAACTTTTATGGCTTCCATTTTCGAGAAGTACTATTAGGGCTTTTTTTAAAGAAAAACTAACAAAGGATTCTTGACCAGCACTACTATAAATCAACCAAAAGGTACCGATTTTTATGATTCTAAAATTCTGGGTGTTCTTGGTATTATTTTATGATATTTTTACAATAATAATTATTAATTAATAATTTTTCTAATAATTACAGACTATTTTTTAACAAAAAACATTATTTATTTACAGGTTACAAGATTTACAGGTTAAATACTAGACATTTCTATCATTCCGCAATTTTCTATCAAGCACTTTTCAATACGTCGTCGGGTATTGTTCACTACTTTTCTCAATTGTTGTTTGGTAATGCTACGGCAAACCTGCCTAATACGATCACAAAGATCGTCTCGAGTTTCGAGCTTAATTGTCCCCCAGAGAAAAAAAATCAAGAGGCGTGAGGTCGGGGGATCTAGGCGGCCAATTAATTACAAGATTGTTTAGCCCAATCCAACGATTTAGAAAATTATTATTTAACCAGTTTCTTACGCTAATTGCATGATGAACGGGTGCGCTGTCTAATTGTAAGTGTAAATTGTACCGATAATTAAGAGGCAACGCATCAATTTCATCATCAAACTCATTTTGTAAAAATCTAAGAAATCTAGCTGCATTCAAATTTCCATGAAACAAATATGGTCTAATAATAATGCCATTTAAAATTCCGCACCAAACGTTTACCTTAGTATTTTGATCTCATAATCTAATACACCATTTGTCGTAAATGTGGCTTCATCTGTGTACAAAATATTTTTAGAAATATTTTTTAGAAATGTAGGATCTTGTAAATGCATGCCTTGTAACCATAAACAGTGTTCCATTTTTCTGTCAGTGTCACCAACTTCAAGTGTTTGAAGAAATGCTGGTTTAAAAGGGTTCCTGTTATTTTTCTGCAAGCATAATCGGATAGTGCTTTTCGGGATATTTAAAATGCTACTAGCGCCCCTAACGCTTTACTGTGGATTCTCATTAAAATAATCAAGAACTAAATGATAAACTACTCAACCCACAATGTATAAAGTACTCAATAATCTGTTTTATGTTTATAAGTTGCTCCCTTCTTTCTCTACCTGGAACAAAGCGAGACTCTTCCTAAAGTTTGTGGAAACACGTGAGGTTTAAATCATTCTTGTACTATATACAGTATGATTTTACTAACATAATTAATAACAGCAAAGCCTGATAGCCACACCCAAAATCCCAAATGTCGCTGCATATCCGATACATTATTGATAATCCATGTTTGCTTGAACCTTTTACCATTAGTTTTGATTGATTGCGCGGTTGGCTCTTGGTGAAACATAGTAACAATGATAATAATTAAAACACTTGGTATTTGTTTATACATACCTTTTTTATACATGCTTGGTTTATACATACTTGTTTATACATACATGGTTTATACATACTTGGAGTTTATACATAACTCTCTTTGAGAATGGTCGCGAGGCCGAAACATGTTAGAGAATATCTTGAATATATTGTGAAACAAATACCAAGTGTTTTAATTATTATCACCTTTTACCATTCTTACACATTTCTCACAGCGTCATCGACTCCAGTTACTTTTCGATCTTTTAATCTTTTAAATGCTGCTTCTACTGCGCTTATCGCAATTTCTGCTTTTAATTTATCGGAAAGTTCACAGGGATTATTTAACATGAAGTTGTCTTCAGTGGCCATGATGTGTTGACAATATGTCGCCATCTTTCCATAATTACGATTAATTTTATTAGTAAGTGTTTCACCACTGTTAGCAGCTTGACTTTTTTATATAAGTTTCTGAGTTCAGTTTCATAAGATATCTTTGTATTTTATTACATATTATCTGAGCAGATTGATCAAATATTCTGCTACGTGTAATGAAAGGCAAGATACAGGGCCGTAGAGGCAGAGAAATAAGGCGGCAGTCCTGGCTTAAGAATATCTGTGTATGAACCAGAATACGAACAGCAAAACAATTTTAAGAATGGCCGAATATAGAAAGAACTTGCCAGAATATTTGACATCTGTAGATTATTATCTAGCAAGGCCAGAGAAGAAGAAGAATTGATAACTTTATTTCTGTCGTGACTTATGATCAAAAATGTACACATGTTCTAATTAATTACATAATTTCATTCTTCTAATTACTAGATATTGATTTATCATTGGATTTCCGCTTACCCTCTCTTTGGTATTACGTATCGAAAACATAGACATAGTTTCAGTAAAAGGCAAATATGTTATACACGTAATAGCAATCTATCACAATATTCTAAAATAAAGGTCTGCAATTTATATACACTATTTTATGAGACACTATTTCATCCTATATACTCATTCGATAAAAATGATTTACAGAAATATCCTCGAAAATAATTCATGTCCTTACATAAAATTTAGAAAAAGTCAACTTAAAAGATTAGATTTGAGCTAGGTAACCTTCAATAGTAAAGCAAAAATTGAATCAAAAATACAGGTTGTAATTTGGGTTCACCAAACTTACTTAGAATATTCAGCATACACAGGATAGGATTAAACAGAAATATATCCTAGAAGGAGTATATAATTGTGTTTATTACACATTACACTATAATACATTGTAGAAAATGGATAATGAAGTCAAGGGCACATTGAAATCATGTAACAATTTTCTTTTGCCTTCTTTGAAATACAAATTAATATATCAACTATAAAATTACCAATTTTGAATGTTTTACCAAAAATGCGTAAACCAGGACATTCAATAAGAATCATTCTGTAGTTTCAGCAGTTAAATCTCAACAATATCAGCAACAAATCTACCAAATTAACTTCCTTTCTGTTACGTTATCTATTAAGCAAAAAAGGAACGATAATGAGTAATCCTCTGTCACCATTCCAAACCAACTTATTCATTATTAAATTTGAAATCGTGGCCATGGCTTTCAGTCACTTTTCAAGGTTGTGAATGGAATTCAGAGGATTTTGTTAAAAACAACCAATAAATTCCAAACAATACCCTTTATAAATGAACTCGAAAACAATGGGAGAGATTGCCATTTTAAAGCAACCCGATGGCTGGTTTATCCATATAGGAAAGTTTTTTTTTCTTTTATTTGGGTTTTTCGCAACTATCTAAAACTCAAAAAATATTAAAAACACCTGTTCTTATGTAAAGAAAGAATCACTGGGTAAAAACAAAAAACCAAACGGATACAGATTTCTCAGTGATTCTTTTTTGTAATAAATTTACCTAACGAACAAAATTTTAAGGATATAAAAATGTTATAGAAAATTTTACAACTTTTAACGTTAACGTTTCGGAGGGTCCTCTCCCACCGTTTTCAAAACTAAATTAAAAAATAAATTATATTAAGTTGTAATATATAAAGTAACGAGTACATTATACGATACTTACATTGATAACAATTGTTGGCAAATTTATTACAAAAAAGAATCACTGAGAAATATGTCTCCGTTTGGTTTTTTGTTTTTACCCAGTGGTTCTTTCTTTACATAAGAACAGATATTTTTGAGTTTTAGATAGTGGCGAAAAACCCAAATAAAGGAATATATATATATATATATATATATATATATATATATATATATATATATATATATATATATATATATATATATATATATATATATATATATATATGAACATACCACAATCATTCACACCTTACTCATATAGGAAAGTTGCCAACTTTGAGGACCTTTTTCTCAAAAACGGTTGTAGCTAGCGACATTGCTTTTTTCAGATTTTTAATCTTTATTAGCAGTTTAATTTGACGTTTTTTTTATTCAATTTGGAATATCGCAAAAGTTTTGATAAACTGATACTAAAAGTTTTTTCTCATATACTTTTAGCCATAAAAAAATCAAAACAAACACTAAACAAGGGTTGAATGCTTAAGCGAAAAACGCGCTACAGTAGCTTTAGTAGCCTTGGAAAAATGGGAGCTAAATATGAAAAAACCTAATCGGACGGCCGATTTTCTGTCACGGTTTGAATTCATCGAGGTGAAAATGAATCGATATTGTATCGGAACCCTGAGAGTATCGTTGCTATATGGTTTTTCATTTCGATAGCAATGAATAACTCCCCAGTTTACCTCATTTACTTTAGATTATTGTCTTAATACGTCGTTAATTTAGTCTGGACTTTACATTTATTTTTCTCCAAGATGAGTCATAGTAAGAAAGTTTTTCATAAGCGAAGTTACACAGAACCCTAATGAGTCTTTCAACAATGTAATTTGGCAAAAGATACCTAAATATTTTTTCTTTTTATTAGTATTATGAAGTTCAAGAACTTCAAGTTCCTACTATGAAGCCGTAGGGACTTCTAATGAAGGAGCTATATTTCATCTTCAAGTGTTTGATGGATTGATCATAGATCCCGGAAAACATTTCACAGAAAAAATATACTCATAGGCTAAAATGTGCTGAAAGGGCAGTGACAGCCACAGCACAAAAAACCAGGTCCAAGACGACAAACGCAAGGCGAACATTGGACCGGCAATTGGAAGAAGTTGAAGCAGGTCCATCCTATTCAAGAGGCAAATTTTAATTTGTAAATACATTTATATTTGTAGTATCTGTTTAATTATATTCTTATTACTCAGTTATTTTTAATTTTTTAATAAAACTAATACATATTCCTTCCTAGATATTAAATTAAATAGTTGTCTTTTAGTTATCCTATATGAAACTGCATAAATATACCGTAAATAAACAACTATTTTATTGAAGATAAGCCTATTTTATTATTATTAGCAATAAGAAAAATGATTCCGTAGACAAGTCAAAGATGCTGCCGAAACCAACTTTTTTGTAAACAATTTTTTATACATTTTGCAGTTTTCTAACCCTCATGATATCTATATAGAAATGATCAGAATTGAATGTAGAATTTTTAAGACAATATATTTTTTTTTTATTTTCCGACCATCGGGTTCCCGTAAGGTATTTTAGTAATTAAGAATAATAAAATTGGATAAGAATTTGATATTTTTAGAAAAAAACATTATCACTTCGAAATACATTCCTAACGATTCAAGTCATAACAAGAATAGTTATAATCAAGTGATAATATTAATTAAGGAGGTAGCCAAAGTGAATGGATAAAATACAATTAGTCACTCAATCTAACACAGGCTTGAAAATCTTAACGTAACCTTTCCAGCACAAGTGTGATGGTAGAATATCTAGGATGTTTGCTGGATAACACTGGTCAACAAATTACAGACTTTGTAAGCCCATACAATAACTTCAACTAAATTTGAGAAAAGGTTAAAAAACCTCCACAGTGGTTATTAATTTCAAATTCTGGTTAGCTCAAGTTTTTTGTGGATATTAATACTTAGATATATAATCCAGTTAAGGATTTATTTAGATTAATAAATTTTAATAATTTTAAAAATGTACAATTAGAGTACTTCTTTTATAATTAATATCTACAGTTTCTCTTCTTAATATCTAACAATATTCTGCTAACTAGCAGAACTCCACCTTCCTTAGTACCCCCGGCGCGCAGTTCACGGTCCACCTTCCGCCCGATGTTATTTCTAAATAACCCCGAAACTGCACTCAGGTAGATGGGGCAATGCTCTCCCGCAACACAAGACCGCTGTGAACATTGTCTTCTCTTCCTTGATATTTCCACAGTTAGATCTACGACGGCGGTTTCGGATAGAACGCTTCGCACCACTTCCCTCTGCAAGACAAGTAAACAGAGGGGAGGTTGATCTTAAGATATTGCACATATTCATTGTATCTGCCAAACTCACTTAAGGTAGTTTAGCTATTATTTATTACTATATACACCTACTGTTGTACTTTTTCCTGGTACCTGAAAGAAGAACCCACTTCACTACGCTGCAATTCCTTTATTATTCCCCAAACGAGGGACATGGTGTCCTATCCAGTGTTTCCAACATTGGTTACATAAATAAATTATCCCACGTTGGACGCAGTCAGTCTAGTCTCCCAATAGCTAGAGTTTCGGCCTTCTACGCCTTTCGCCACCCCGTTCTGCGATTTCCTCTGGACGATGGTCCATCAGATGACGCAGTTCTTGATTGGGATGAACCGCCATCATCAGGAAGGCCTTTTTCGAATTCTCTCGGATGCACTGCTGTAAGAAGTTCATCCTCTATCACGATGTATCTGTTTGTTGTTAACGAACCATGGGGCACCCAACGTCCGTCTCACTAGTCTATTTTCCATGCTCTCTAGTGATTTGATGTAGGATTTTACCGCGTAACCCCACTTTCAACCCTAGTTTGCTATTCCAGCATATCATAAGGTTGATTATCTGCATGACAGATGCACTTTCTTTCGTGGTAAAATTACCACACATATAACAAAAGTTGATAGGATTACTTTTGCAAATGCAAGGCATTATTATGATTACAATATTATGACTTAAATACAGAAATAGTTAGAAATAAATCAATATAAACGAAGACAAAAATGTAAAACCACAAATTTGTTAAAAATAGATACTTTATATACTATTTGAACTATTTATTCACAAAAGATATAACAATCTACGGGTTCAAGAGTGCTCTATGAATTTATCATACTCGCTAGAGATAGTAGTACATGTTTCTACCTGCATGACTCAATAAAGTGGAGCTAAGTCAACCGCGAAACTTCTTGATAATATCGCGTACTTCTTGATAATATAACTCATTATCGTTAGACAAAAACATTGTTGATTAATGTATTGGGGTTACCTTGACATGGAAAGAATATTTATATATCTGACATGTGACTTCGTGTTTTTCGTTTAATCTAGAAGATTTTTTTCAAACGAACTCTTGCAAATGAAGCATAAGCTTTAAATAATGTTCTTTATTAACTGTTTAATTAAGTGGAAGCAACTATTTGTCGACAATATCATGGCAATCGAATAGTTAACATAACTTTCATTTTTTACCGGCTCTTACGTGTTTTTTTTTTGACTTTGGTTTATCACTAGAATGCAACTCGCTTAATTAGTAAGATGTTTCTGAGTCATAGATATAAAACCCTGTCTCATCATTAATAATTATACATTCCAAAATGTCATCGTACGAAGAAAACATCAATTAAGCAATTTCAACACGACGGGGTTTCGTCACGAAAAGTTCATTTTAACCGGAAAAGTAATTCAAAATTGACTGAATTGACCCAAATAATGTTCGTGTAGTATCTATGATGACTCTAATAAGTAATCGGCTATTACCCAGCAAAATACGTTTATTTTGGTAATGTCTTTTTCATTGATTGACGAGAAAGATCTTAGTGAGGATCAATACTAAGGATCATATTAAATTAGTTATATTCGTCACCCTAATACTTTCTTAACATTTTTGATGAATCAACACAAGAAATTTTGTTTTTTAATCAAAATGTAATGTATTTTTTTGCACAATAAATAAATCTATAGTAGAAAATCGATGACAAATTTACAAATTACAAAAAACGGTATTACTTTAAACTTAACCTGCGAAATAATATGAAACTTCCGTCAGATGTCAAGGATGGTCATACTAATTTAAATTGCAATTGGTTGAATCGGTAAGTAAAGCGCGCGGATTTATAAAAACAAATAACTAAATTAAATATTCACATATGGATAGCACAAGATAAAAATTAATGATCTCGGGTTCGAATCCTGGTTTGGGTATGGATATGTTTACGGTCTACTCAACTTTAATGGGGCATTGTGAAAACTGGGAAAAGTAAACACTAAATAGTCAGAGTAGTTGATGAGTCTTTAATAAAAACCAAAAGAAAAAAACTAAGATTAAACGATTTAAATATCATTGTGCCAAATTTTCTGATATTGTTATATTTCAGCTATTACATAATTTACCATCTTTAAGTATGATACAACTGAAAACTTGAAATATAAAATATAGTTTATTTTTGCAAGAAATATGCAATTTAAACCTCTCACTTTATTCCTGTTTCTTGGTGTAATATGATCTGCGACCTAATAGTGTTATAACATTTCCATTTTTCAAAATACATTTTTAGAATACAAGTATTTTACATTTACGCCATCCAAATATATCAAAAAATATTTTTTCTATTCTGAAATATTCAGTTTTTTTTTGAAGGGGTGAAAACGAACGCCACATTTCATTTTATTTATATCCAAAACGTTAGGTAAACTTAGAAACGTAACGTTAGGTTAGAAAATACATCTATATCAAATTTGACTTAAAATATCATAAATAGTTTTCATAAGATAACTCGAAAAGACGTTAGAAATATTTTTTTATAATATTAACTAAAAAGAAAAGTTTTAAAATAAACTAAATGGTAATTCTACAATTATACTATGGATGCAAATATTGATATTTTTTAGAATATAAAATTGACAATAGCGATATGTGTATATTATTATATCTCATACAGAAGATCCCATACGAGGGTTGTTATATATGTATCCGGAATAGCCGGTCGCGTTGGTGCGAACGATAAGAGCAGCGGCCTGCCGCTGCTGTGCCGAAACCGCACTGGAGCGGTAGTTGGTTCGATTCCAGCGCTCGGATGGTTGTTTTTCCTTCTTTCTTCTGTCTGTTTACTTCCTAAATGTTTGACATTTTTTCTAGGCAAGAGTGTAAAATCCGTCTACGAATTACCCCTCAGTCACGTCAGTGAAAGACTGGGCAAGGCCGGATGCTTTCTGAGAAGTGTTCTACGTTGGTCACTCGCCAGTCGGTAAGTTTCCTGATAGACTTATGGGTAGGCACATAACCAAGGGTTAATAGTCCGATGAGGGTGCTGGCCTGAGTTTGTCGGAAGCTGATAACCGTGGTTCAGAACCCACGTTAAGCTGTAGGTCCAGTCGCTAAATAGCCAAGTTGCTGATGCGCCTCTAACCCTAACACTTCACGTTACTTTGTATCCGGAATAATAAATAAAAACAAATATTTATCAATGAAAATGGTTTTATTGTTTTTCAAAATAGTCTCCGCTATGATCGATATACTTTAGCATACGTTTGAACCAATTTTCATAGCACTTTTTCCATTCCGATTAAGGTATATCCAAAATATGCATTTGGAACGCATCCACTGCTTCTTCTGGTGTCGAAAATCATTCACCGTTGACGTACTTTATTCTTCACGTACGGCAACAAAAATAAATCATTAGGTGACCCATCAATTCTCCATGACAACTCGCGGTGTCATGGTGAAGAATGATCCTGCGTCGCAGGTTGTTTTTTCTTATTTCTTCAAAGTCTTTTGGCAAACAAATGGTTGTGTACCATTCGGAATTGACCGTTCTACGATTCCCTAGTGGCAATGTAGCCATATTCCCATTCATCCCAGAAAACAGGCGACCATTTGCTTCGAAATGCTTCTTGCGCGAACAACTTTTGTTGGGTTTGGCTCATTTTGAAAGACCCATGTTTACTTTCATGCTCATACGCATAGATCCAAGATTCATCATTTGTGCAAACATTATAGTACGTAGTAGTACGTCAAAAGCCGTGGTAAATTCATCCGCGAGCGAACAATGGCCGCTATTGAATTCACTAAATCAGTGATAAGCAATGGTTTCAAATTGAGCTTCATAGCCAAAAGACTCGTGGTTCACGACATCTTTCTCAGCTTTGCGGTCGATGTTAATGGTTGTCCTGAGTCAACCCATGATTTTTTGCATTTTGGGTTCTCAAAATTTATCCATATTTCATCTTCAGTCATGATCCGATACAAACAGTCTTTTTTTCATGCCGAGAAAGTAAAACTCTGCACACCGTTTTCGCTTTTTTATCTATCTGTCGTTCAGCTTATGCGGTACCCATTTTTCTGTCTTCTGGATCTTTCTCATGGCATGCAGATGATCACAAATGGTTCGGTGATCAACACTTAACGTTTTTGTCATTTGTTGTTGATTTTGTAGATTTTTGTTGATTGTCTAACCCAACGCCAGCAAGCGTTGTGATATTGTTACTGTAAGTTTCCACAAGCAAACGACGGCTTTCACTCGGATTTCGTTTTTCCTTTGATTGAACAAAAAAAGCAGTACGTGGCGCAAATGCTCTTTATTTGGCTCGAAACTAGACATGTTTACCACACGAAAAAATATCACGCTAACTTGAAATCGTTTAAATGTCAATGACCTTTTGAAAGATATTTTCGTAGCAACAAAATGACATAAAAGATTAGACGGTGAACCGACACTTACGGTTTTTTCCAGCGGTTTCACGGTTTTAAAATCAGTTGCGGGAAAAAACCGCATGCGCGGCCGCTTGTATTAGTTTTTTTTGACTCACAAATTCACGCAGTTAAAAACCACGGCGTTTTAGCCGTAGTGCGGCCGAAGGCTTAATTCGATTTTTTGACTCAGATGAAATTTTTAAGTTACTAAGACAAAACATTCTGAGTACGTATACAGTTAACAATGTCAAACATTACAATATATATGGTGTGTCAAATAGCGCCTGGCAATACCATAATTGCCAATTCCGGATACATAAATAGCAACCCTCGTATATCATTGAAAGGTAAGAAAATTTTAGCTTTTGTTTGATAGATAGAGAGATGGATAGTTTGATAGATAGTTTGGGAAACAGTAGGGTGTCGCGTAGCTTATCCGCCATAGGGCAACTGGTTATAGTAGAGATCAAAATAAGAGGATTTATTTGTGTTGGCAAGTGTTAGCTATTAAAAAAATACAGGGTATTGAAAGTGAAACTAAATTTTCGAAAAATTTAAATAATATAAAATTGGTTGAAGATATCAGGTTCCAAATCGGGGTAGTTGAATTTTCAAAGGTGACAAATTTGAATTTGGTAATAGGTTGAGCCTAGTTTCTAGAGGGCTCTTCTAGAAACTTTATAAAATTCTTATATATTTAGTATTTTATTATAATACGCAACTTCGAAAATATTATGCATTTAGACAACAGATTTTATATTTTAAAATGTTGTTATTTTTAATATTGTTTTTTAAGCCTTATAATTCGGTAATTAAAAAAAAAACGTACAAAAAAATGCGACCATTTTTACATTTCTCATTGTGTCACGCCTCTGAATGAAATTTTAAAATTTGAAATACTCTTTTCGTTTCGTCGCCCAAAGTTTACAACACTCACCAATTTTCATTATTGTATTTTCAACGGTTTCGAAAATGTTTGGGAAAAATCATCTTCACGATGCTCCTTTTGGGGGAGGGAGACATAGCTCCCTTAGGACGCAATCTTGGCTAAGATTTATACAACAAAGTAGCTTTATTTTTAGCCGAAGAATATGCAGGTAAAATTTCGTCCATAAAATTCGGGATACAGGGTTTATATCTATATATAAAAGAAATCACAAATCGGGATATGGAACATAATCCATATAGTCATTTTTTTACTACTGTAACCCTTGGATAACTTTTTCATATTTCGTGATTTCACGCATGCTTCATTAGATATGGTTTTTGTGACTCAAAGTGTATGGGTCCCTTCCAATCCCACCAAATGTGGAGCATAACTTTCTTCGGATGAAGGCCGTTTTTCGCCGTATTTAAAACCGGTGATCTTGACGTTTATGATTTTTTTTATTGCACATTATTGTAAAAAAAATCACTTTTCTTCACCAGTTACTATCCGCTTCAGAAATCGACCCCCAGATTTTTTTTTAAGCAAAAGATCGTCTAAAGAATTTCAGATCAGCAGGTTTCGTTCACTAAGTTTATTAGTGACCCACGCATGGATCTTCGTCCCTTAAGGACTTTGTTTCCTCGACATCAGTGCCTGAAGGACGACTTAAACGATGCCGGCCTTCTAGATTGATCATCTCCCAATAATGTTCACATCGTTAGCAAATGCACATTGAGACTATACTATGAAGTTTATTATACATTATCTCGGAGAGCAGAATGAGACATGAACCTCCGATATCAGTAGTACTGCGACAATAGCTAAATTCACTGCAATATATAAAAATCAATGTCTTTATTCAATGGGTAATATAACTTAGTTTTGATGCTATTCCTTTTGTTATCGATGGGGTTGATATTAACAAATTATTAAAAATAGCCCTCAATGTTAAAACGATGGAACCAACCTAATAAAATTATAGACAAACTTGTATAAACAAACTAATTTAAAATATATGATTAAGATTTTTTTACAACAGTAGTTCTGTAATTTTTAATTTATTAAATTATCCATGGATAAAATGTAATTAAAATAGTCTGGATAATTTCAGCAGATTGAAAAAAATGCCATGTTAACTTTCAAAGGTTGAAAATTACAATTTTATTCTGCTGCATATAATGCATTTTAGTAAAAGCCGCAAATTAATTTACGAAAGCGGTACAAATTTGAATAATTTCCGTTTTTCATAACATCATAAAGCTTTAAGCATAGTATGCATTTTAAATTTGAATAATTTCAGAAATACTTAAATCTGAAGCAAAAAAGCGTTCATAAATGAAAACGAGCTTGAAGAAAGATGCTGAGAACACATTTTTTTGAACCATATTATTTTTAAGTATTTAACATTCTTAACTCTTCTTAGTCAGTTTGGTTCTTTATTTGATAAGTCAGCAGTAAGCATTATTCTGAAGTCTCAAGAAAAAAATTGTGCAGTTTTGTTGGGGAGACCACGGTGCAAAAGTGGTCAGTCGGTGGTTAGTTCAGGTGAAGCATTTAATTCAGAGGCGAAAATTTTAATCTAGAAAGCCGACATTCCTCAAGTCGTCCTTCACGCACTCATGTCGAGGAAACCATAAGGGACAAAGACCCATGTGTGGGTCACTCATGAACTTAGTGGACGAAACCTGCTGGTCCTTAACTCTTTGAACGATCTTTTGGTAAAAAACATCTGGGCTCGATTTCTGAAGCGGATGGTGACTGGTGATGAAAAGTGGAATAAAAAAGTATTATAACGTGCAATGAAAAAATCAGGGGGTTGACAAGGTCAGGGGTTTTAATTCCGTCAAAAGACGGCCTCCGTCCGAAGAAAATTATGCTTTGCATTTGATGGAATGGGAAGGGGTCCATAACTTTGTGTTACCAAAGCCATATCTAATGAAGCGTGCCTGAAATCACGAAACATGAAGAAGTTAACCAAGGGTTACAGTAGTAAATAAAAAGTTAACTGGCTATATGGAATAGGTTCCATATCTCGATTTACAATCATTTATATTTTGCTATTTGAATTATTTATAGATTAACATAATTTGACAAATCTTAAAATTCGAAATAATAATAATTGAATGTTCTAAAACGGCTACTCCATATATGATTGTTTCAAAAAAATTGACTATTTTTGTTCTTAAAGTTATCGAAAATATTATTAGAGATGAAGGAAAAATACTGTGAAAGAGGTGTCGCAAATTACAATTTCCTATTTATATAACATAGGATTTTTTTTCTATGTTGTTATATATATATATATATATATATATATATATATATATAGTGTATTTTTTTTAAATCTGACATAGGCCAACTTTTGTATTTGAGGTGATAAACTAGTACTTCCAAATGCAAAGTTCTAGGAATAACTTGACTAAGAAACATTTACAAATAATGCTTTCCGGTGTTGCCAGATTTTTTCAGTACCTACCAAAACAATATATTTTACATAATTTGACTAATCTTACATATCGAAATAAAAAATGTTGTGTGACATTTCTTTATTGGAGAAGACATTTTAGAACAATCAATTATTATTCAATAACAATACAACTTTTTTTGCTAAAAGAAACTAGTTTAATATATCAATAAAAAATAAGTCTTATAAGCTAATCAATGATTATTTTTTGAATAAATAAATAAATATTTTTTGAAAAATTCAAACTGGTGCCTTCCTTGTAATATACAACAATGAACTCTTTTAACAATATTATTACTAACATTTTCCAATATATTGGGCATAATGTTACTAATTTCTCGCCGAATTGATTGTTTCAGTTCATCAACAGAATTAGGAGCGATCGCGTATACTTTGGTTTTTCAGAAACCCCACAGGAAAAAGTCTAAAGGTGTGAGGCCAAGCGACCTAGCAGGCTACTCAACTGAACACCTTCTTCCTATCCATCTTTCTGGTAGCAGTTCTAAAAGATAATCCTGCCCATTTTACGTAAAATGGGGTGGTACCCCATCCTGTTGTTGGAAGTAGATCAACTTTCTTTTTGCTAACGCTAGTTCATCAATAAACAACTCAATCTCGTTTCTCAATAACTCTAAATAGCATTTACGATCACTTTTTTATTAATTTCTTCTATTGGAACCTTCGGTGTGAAACACTAAACTCGAAGAGATTTACTACTAAACACCAAATCACTTTTTGAAACTTCTCGACGCACATTTCGCTAACCATGTTAGCATCATTAGGAGATAATTTAATCTGCGTCGAGAAGTTTCAAAAAGTGATTTGGTGTTTAGCGGTAAATTTCTACGAGGTCACTTTTTTATTGTAGATTCCACACAATACGTTAACTCTTTTTTTAAATATTTTTTTACTTTCACCTAGGCAGTTTTTGGCCAGCGCAGGTATTATAACAGTCTTTTTATGCACCAATGGGCCGACAAATACATCCTACACGTGCAAACATCCATACCTATACCAGGATTCGAAACCGGGACCATTGGATTCACAGGCGAGCAGCTAACCCAGCGGACCACCGCGGTCGGCTACGTTAGCTTTTGGATTAATTTGTCTTTTTTCTCTAGCCCAACAAGGATTACTGTCAGACCAATATCTGTAATTTTGTCTATTGACCATGCCATTTAGATAAAAAATTGCTTTGCCGCAGTAAAAAATGTGCTTCTCGAAATTGGGTTACTGACGTTTCTTGTCCAAAACCAGTCGCAAAATTCCATTCTTCTATCACAACCATCATCATACAATTCTTGTACGCTTCGCATTTTATATGGATGATAATTGTTCCCACATTGTTCCAAGGGGCCCACACCTTTGGCTGAGAACAACCCACGTCTTGGACAATTTTGTGCGTTAACTTGTGAACATTTGATAATGAGAGGCCCAAGGTCAAAAAAGGTCCCATTTTTTTTTAATTACCGATTATGAAAACCAGTAAAAGAGGTACATGTGGTCAACACAATAAAGCTCACGTTTATAATATAGCAATAATAAATGTGCCATGATTGCAATGTTTCAAACAATAAAACTTCAGTATGCCATGTCAAAATGACATTTATTTGTTCCACAATTTCCTTTTTTGGATGTTCTTAATTTGCAAAGTGTTAAACTTAAATAAAAATGGAGATTAGTAAGATATTATCATGTTTATGTTAAATAATGTGTAATACGCCGATATTCATTTTATCTGCGTAAATTCTAATGAAAAGGCAAAGGCCGCAGTTCGCGAACGATTTCCTGATAGAAGGTTACCTTCAAAATGAGTTACTTAAAAGAGATCAGCGAAATGAAGTAACGCAAAATGATAGACTTACAAACCAAATTTGGACTGAATTCAACAACAATCATAAATTAAGCATCAGAAGAGTTGACCAACAGCAGCGCCATCAAGCGATACAAATTTCAAAAAATTAAGTTGTCCGAGGTTTAAAAAAGGACCACAGAGAACAAAAAACTTTTCCGTATGCAGTCAATCCAAAATATTCAACCAGGTAATGCTGAAAGGCGAATTCATTTTTGTGTTTCATAAATGGTTTTCAAATACCTTGGAGGAAGATCCTAATTTTAAAAATATAATTATTTGAACTAACGAAGCTACATTTACCTTCAATGGATCGGCAAAGTTCCAAAATTTAAGAACCTGGAGTCATGATAATCCTCACATAATCCGCCCTATGGCTTTTTAAGAACAGTTCAGTATTAATGTGTGGTGCGATGTCATTAACGGGACTCTTTGAGGGCCAAGGTTAAATGGAGCACTATTTAATTAATTTTAAAATATCAATTTTTTCGAATGTCTCGAAGATCAAAGTTCCGCGTAATTTAATCCATTAAGTTCCGATGATGTAACTGGCGTGTCAGCCTAGTATTCTCTGGGTAGCCGTTCACGCAACTCTCGTCTATTTTACCTGCTGTTTATCCCTCTGCCGTTCTGGTCCCCACCAATGTATTTTCCTTTCCTTTAATTTAAAACCCAGCTGCGTACTTCAGTTAAAGTTGAACTTTCAAAACTGTGAAGTGGTCTCTCAAATACGAAGTTTATTTACCAGTCAATAGAAATAAGGCCGGCACTGAATGGGTTTGGTTTGGAATGCTCGTTTTAAATGGATGGTGCTACCGTACATTATGATGCTGAAAATCGTATGTGGGTAAATAATAATTTTTAGGAATGATGGATCGGTCGGGTGGGGCCAGGACCATGACCACCCCGATCACAGGACCTAACTCCCCTTGATTTTTTCGTCTAATGGAATTTAAAGTATAAAGAATATATAACACCCTATTCAGGGTGTTAGGTAAATATGCGGCAAAAATGCAAGGGGTTATTCCTTGTCCTATTCTAAGAATATTTTGTCCCATGATGATTTTTGAAAAACCCCTTTGTTTCGAAGACACAGGGCGAACAAAATTTGCGACAACCATATTCGATATGTGTTGAAATCATAAAAGTAGGGTGTTCGTCAATAAGTTTATCAAGTAAAAAAAATTTTTTTTCAATCTTGATCACTTGGTACGGCTGTTTTATCTAGTAAGTGGATTTCATCGGTCGCGTAAGTAGCGTCGCGGTCGTAAGTGGATTTCATCGCATTGTCATTTGTTTACATAGATTGAGTCACGTCTGGCTGTTTGACGTGTCTTAAATAGCGAGTGAGGTCCTCTATATTAATGTATACAAACGCCGAGATGACTTACATGCATTTCATGTATGGACTTGCTGATGGCAATGCATTAGAAGCTAGGCGATTGTACAGTGAACGATTTCCAGCCCGTAATGTCCACGACCGAAAAATCTTCGAAAACATTCATCGAGGTCTTCGTGAAACAGGCACATTGAAACGAACTGAAGGGTCAGGAAGATCACTGACTGTAAGAACGGTACAATTGGAACAGATTGTGCTGGAGATGATAGCGGAAGAGCCTGGTAGTTCTACGCGAAAAATTGCAAATACTTTGAATGTGAGCCACTGGACAGTTTGGAAAATTCTTAAGGACAATTTGTTGTATCCATACCACATTCAACGCGTTCAGGCACTACTACCTGTTGATTTTCCTCCACGTATTGCATTATGTCAATGGATATTGCAAACTTTACTTCGCATCCCTCTATTCCTGACACAAATTCTTTTCACCGATGAAGCCACTTTCGCAAGAAACGCAATAAGGAATTTTCATAATAACCATGTGTAGGTAAATGAAAATCCGCATGAGGTATACGAAGATAGTTTTCAACATCAGTTCTCGTTGAATGTTTGGGTTGGAATTGTAGGTGACTATCTAATTGGACCGGTATTTCTATCACAAAGACTTACTGGCGAGATGTATCGCAACATTTTGGAAGCAACGCTGCCTGAGTTTATGGAAGATGTACCATTGGTAACAAGGCATGAAATGTGGTTTATGCACGATGGTGCACCACCACATTTCAGTTTGGTTGGTCGTGATTTCTTAACAGCAACATACAGATATCGCTGGATTAGCCGAAGTGGGCCACACGCATGACCTGCTCGATCCCCGGACTTAAGCCCCCTGGATTATTTCTTCTGGAGATATCTGAAGTCATTAGTTTACGCTACTCCATTGAAGAATTTGGATGATTTGCGAAATCGGATAATTGCTGGGTGTAACTCAATTAGAAACGACCCTCGTGTGTTTGAAGGAGTTCGGACAACTTTACATATACTTTTTGATAATAAAATGTTATTAATATCGTAAATTTTGTTCACCCTGTATCTTCGAAACGAAGGGGTTTTTCAAAAATCATCATACAACAAAATATTCTTAGAGTAAGTCAACGAATAACCCCTTTAATTTTTGGCGCATGTTTACCTATCACCCTGTATATATATATATATATATATATATATATATATATATATATATATATATATATATATATATATATATATATATATATATATATATATATATATATATATATACGTTAATAGGATATCCATCTTTGATACTCTAAAAACGTTCTCCATAGGATGAAATGAGTTGTGTGAGATTCCGTCGTGACAACCCGTCATCAATATGGCAATTTAATGTGCCCTGACAATAACTGAGAATTATGAGACGTAAAGTAGCAAATCCACCATAATATTATTTTCCACTTTCTTTCAGTTTGTGATGATAGCAAAACTCTCGATCGATCGAGATCGATTATTTGCTTTTGAAGACTGTCAAAACAAATCTAAATGTCTCATCAGCTAAAAAATCATGGGGCATTATTAGAAAGGAAACCACTTCTCAGAAATGCAACCACCTTCGTGATCGCACTGCCATCTATCGGAAAAGTAACTGACTTTTCACTCTCTCTTCGTATTGCCAATTCCTAAGGTAAAAAAATGTCTATACTGTACTCGTAAAAGTACTAGAGATTTCTTATAGAGATATATCGTTAAACATTATGTAAGCAAAAATGTACATAATGATAATTAACAATTATATCTATTCATGCTATTCAACATATTATCATGTCAACATATTATTTACCTTTCAATATTAATTTGACACTTCTTAGTAGAGTGAATAAGTAGATCTCTTTAATTTTTCAGATTTAGTTTTTATTGCTATCGGACGTAATCTTGAAATTTACTTTGTAAAAGAGAAGCAGAATTTTGTCTACTTGATCGTAGTAATTATCAATATAAAATAATCAACTGTATTATTAGATGCAAGCAAAAATCATTATTTTTATTCAAAATAGTCTCCTTGCGCCACAAAACGCTTTGCACGGCCAATTAGGTTAATGAATGAATTTTTAAGCTCGGTGAAAGATATGTTCTTCAAGATGGCGGCCGACGCTTTTTGAATAGCTTCAATGTTTACATAACGCTGTCCTTCCATCGGCAAATACAGTTTTTCGAAGAAGTAGAAGTTGCAAGGGGCCAAATCAGGGTAGTATGGTGAATTATTGATAGTGAAAATGCTATTTTTGGTAAAAAGATCAGTGATGAGCGTCGAGCGATGGGACGGTATGGGCGATGGGATGGTATTTTGGCTACCCCCGGCGAATCCGCGACAGCAGACGCTTCATAACACCAAGATAAAGCACAGCATTGATCGTTTGACCAGGTGGAATGAACTCCATGTGCACAATTCCCTCGGATGGTGGAAACAAATCAACACTATCTTGATTTTTTACTTCTCCAAATGGCTTTTCTTCGAATCGGGTGCTTAAATTCGGCACTTTGACGCTTGGTTTCTGGATCATATTGAAAACACAACGTCTCGTACAATGCTGTACTTAAAGTGTTCATTATTTTTCGACTCTTTAATCAAGTTCTTGCAACGTTGAATTCGAAGCAATCTTTGGTCCTCAGTTAACTTGTGTGGAACAAAGCGTACACAAACTTTCCGAAGTCCCAAATGATCGATCAAAATGCGATAAATGTTCAGTTCCTTTTCCATGTATTTCATCGAACGTTTTGATTGATCTTTTATAAATTTTATACACAATTTCAATATTACTTGGAGAACCTAGGGAATTTTTCCGACCAGGATGTTCGTCGTCCTTGATATTCTCACGTCCTTCTCTGAATTGTTCAAACCACTCATGGACTCTGCCACGAGATAAACAATCCTCATCAGAAATTAAATTCCTCAATTTTCAACCAATTGTATAACCACACTGACACTTTAAGCACGATAATTTGGCTGCTGATGATCCGAATAGAAATTTTGTCAGAACGTCAGTGAAGTAAGCGATAGAAAGGATGCATCTTTCTATCGTTTAGCCCCGTCAAAAAAAGGCGCCTCTAGAAATAGTTATTTTTAAAAAGTCCTGTTTTCCATGTAACGCAACTTGATATACACATATATCCAAAAGTTTGGAATATTCCAACATTTCATTTTTTTATTGATAAGTTTTTTTTGTCTCGTTTACGTAATCGTCATTTTATTACAACCCTTACTGGTACCAAATAAAACTTGACACCAAATGACCAATGTGTATTAAATTGATTCATTATTTTGTAGTCAAAAAATTACAATGTACCAGTTGCCTTCAGATTTAATTAGAAAAACAAATAGAACAACTTTCAATAAAACTAATAAGCGATAGTTGCTCCATGCATGCCTGTAGGCGATTTGGCATACAGTCGACTAAATGATCAATTTGGGCTTGTGGAATTCTCTCCCATTATTTACGAGCAGCATATTTTATTTCTCGTATGGTAAGAGGAGTATTGTTTCGTTTCTTGATGTGGGTTTTCAGAATGTCCCAAGCATGTTCAATGTCCAAGCATTCACGAAAACAAATCCGTCACCCACTGCGTCTCGGAACAGATGCACAACAGGATTTAAAACTTTCTCGATGTACACAACACCAATGACTCTTTTCTCCTCGACCAGTAGAGATGTCCTTGTACCCCTCATAATACTACCCCAAAACATCACGCTCCCACCTTCAAATAGGATACGTGGTTGAGCTGTTTCTAGGCGGGCTTCTCGACCTGGAGCTCTCCAAACTAATATTCTCCGTGAATGCGAAACCAAACCAGTTCTCGTCTCATCAGAGAACATCACGTTATTCCAGTTAGGACTATGATCCACCATTTCTCGAACCCATTGCAATCTTGCATTTTTTTGTTGAAGGGTTAGTTTGGGAACACGTAAAGGTCTTCTGCGATGCATATTTACTGCTTTCAGCCTGCGTGTTATCGTTTGTGGTGATACAATTATTTCTTCGAGCCTAATAAGCTCCCTTGATATACCACTTGTAGATTCCGGTCGATTTCTTCGAGCTATCACTGATATCTGTCGATCTTGTGCAGCTGTTGTACATCGTTTTCTACCACTTCTCGGGTAATCCTTTACGTCATTTGTCTATTGGGATTTTTTATGAATTTTCGATACAACACTTTGGGAAACACCTAAAATGTCCTGCTTTGATTAAAGCCCAGTTATAACAAATCAATCACTCTTGATCTGTTAAAATTAAATATTATAATTCTAGGTATTTTTAAATGGATTGATTGCAAATTGAAAAAGAACTGAAATAATGTGTAAATACCAGTATCAACGGAATGGGCAAAAATCGAAAAACCTGTGTTATCAGTGTGCTTTTGTTTTTATCATTTAAAAACGGTCTAAAATAAATATCCATCACAATATATAATAATGTTATCATAAATAGATATCTGAAATCTGAAAAACTAAAAAGATCTATTTATTCACTCTACTAAGATTTGTCAAATTAATAGTGAAAGGTAAATGTACAACAATATGTACATCATTTAGAAATATCCAAATAAGCAAAAACAAAAATAAATTCATAAAAAAAAATTATTGAATGGCATGGATAGATATTATTGTTAATTATCATTATGTACATTTTTGCTTACATAATTTTGAAGGAAATATCTCTATAAGAAGTCTTTACTAGTCTTACGAGTATAGTATAGACATTTTATAACATTAGGAATTGGCAATACGAGGTTAGAGTGAAAAGTCAATTACTTTTCCGATAAATGGCAGTGCGATCACGAAGGTGGTTACATTTCTGAAAAGTGGCTTCCTTTCTAATAATATCCCATATTAAAAGCAGTCGTTAAAAGCACATAAAATCGATAGTTTTTACTATCGTCACAAACCGAAAGAAAGTGGAAAAATATTATGATGAATTAGGTCCTTTACGTCTCATAATTCATAGTTAAGGTCAGGCCACGTTAACTTGCCATATTGATGACGGGTTGCAATTTCACACAACTCATTCCATCCTATGGAGAACGTTTGCACCAGTTAAGACTGCGCGTAGCGCAGTACCCACAACCAGGAAAATGTTTCCTTCAACAACAGAAATGTTCCTTTCCTTGCGTTCACCTCAAGCCCGGCTGATGACAGCAATAATACCAGAAACCGGTTCAGTGAGAGACTTACTGACACTATGGTAGCGACTGAATGGAAACGGACAGGGCAGGGAAAAATCTCTGTTAATATATTTATCTCTATCTATTATATTGTTTAATTTAATTTTCGTAGTCTGTAAAGTACCACTACATATTACATAGTAATATCTTTTGTCTTTTGTCTGTAGAATATATAAACCGACAACCTATTCTTGTAAGTAACAAACGTTTAATGGTCATGAATATATTTTCAGATAAAATATTTTAATTGGGCCATAAATTTAAGTTTAATGTGTCTAGGACCGCCACCTCAACATGAAGAAAGCGTTCCATTCTGTAATAGTAAACCTGAATGGTTTAAGGCCGTTCAAAAATATTTTTAAGAATTTATTAATTTGGTAAATATATTTTCACAGTTTTTGGAAACATATTTTATATTTCGACAGTTATAAGATTTTCTCTAATTCAATTTTGTTTCGAAATTATCATTAAGATGTTAGGCGAGTTTTTTCGTGGGTTTTTCTAAATTATAGTCGAAACGAAACTTGTACGGTAATAAAAACGCGGCAAAACATTTCTATCTCGTTTAGACTAACGACAGAAAAGGGTTGGCGCACCATGAAACTTGGATGACACATATTCTAGCTTATACGATGTTTGAGAAAAATCTTCAATTACGACGATTGCTTGAATGGTGTAGTAAAAGAGCCTGCCTTCTGTTGATTAATTCCATCCAATTTCACGAAGATAGAGTGAATATTCACATACTTTTTCGATACGCAAATTTGCAATCGCAATTACATTTCCAAAAGTAGCTTCCTTTCTAGTGACACTAATAAATTTGGCTAGTAACGTTGAAAAAGTATTATAGAGAATCTGCTTCTTTACATTTCTGATTCATAAGTGATTTATGAAGTGGTGGAGCATTACTAGAAAGGAAACTATTTTTCAAATATGCAGTCACCTTTGCTACTACACTGCCGTTGTGCGGATGCTTCTTCTTACAGCGCACTATAAAACATGCAAACCTCGCTTAACACTTTCAGTCCCAATTTGTTTTTTTTTATTTAATTGACTTAATTTTGTTATATACGCATCACATTGATCACAAAAAGAGAAAACATATAATTTCAAGCTTTTTTTTAAAGGGGGGTATGTTGAGGGGTTGGAACATATGGTATGGTTTTGGGGTTACAGACGCATCAGCAACTGAGAAGACTATTTAGCGATAGGACTTACAACTTAACGTGGGTTCCGAACCACGGTCATCAGCTACCGAAAACCCCGATCAGCACCTCCCTCGAACTATCAACCCTTTGTTTTGTGCTTAACTGAAAGTATCTCGAGAAGCCTACCGACTGGCGAGTGATCTACGCAGAAAACCTCTCTGAAGGCATCCGGCCTTACCCAGCCTCGAAGTGGCGTGACTGAGGCGTGATTCCTAGTCAGATTTTACACTCTTGCCTAAAATATTTACAATAATTTTAGAAAAACTTTTTTGCTTAGTACGGGAATCGAATCCGCTGCATATTAACTGCCGTATCGTAAGGCTGACGCCTTGGACACCTGAACATATGTGTCCTATTAGTACTAGTTGTGGGTACATAACAAAAGGAAATATACAAAAACTTTTTTATTTTATTTTTCACCTATTAGGTGTGATAAGCAGTAAAACATTGTTTGCATAGTGATAGATTGCAAGCCACACAAATTGTTTTTGTTATTATTTCTTGTTTGTTTCCTATATTCAGTACCCTAGAATGCATACCACTTTTACATATAGCCCTGTCATAACTTATTAGAGATTCAGCCAGCGAGACCACCTAATCCAAGAAACTCTTCTTATTTTTTCTTGCTCTTTTAACTCACTAAATATGATCCAGGAATTGACCGCTGCTGTTATTAATAGCCGATAGAAAACTCTTTTCCACCATTTGCCGGTATTTTTATCCATGTCGTATAGGCCAATGAGAAGAGAATCTAAGAGATTAACTCCCCCCATATATTTGTTATAACCATCTTTGGGCAAGGAATTTCTGATCGGCTTCCATCTTGCGCTTTTCTGTTTGCTATAGTAATTTCTTCGTCATGACAATTTGAAAGGATTGTTACATCTATGGTATCCTTCGTACATGAGACTGCACATGTACCATACTGACTGCATAAAAACTGAGCTTCGTCTCTTTGACGCTTTCTGTCAATATCGTTTTTTTTTGTAATTATTAATGTACCATCTGCAGCAAAACGTAATTTATTTATAAGTTGAGTAGTAGTAAAAAATCTGTCAAAGCATAGGTTAACATCAGTATTTCGAATAGTTTCTGCTAACGTCATGACGATATATTCTCCTAGAGTTGGATTTTGGTTTCTATTTTATCTCTTCCTGAATGTATATTCAAGTCGTTTGTGTCACACTTCTTTTAATAGGTTTTAGAAGAAGGTACTGTTTCAGGCAACTTCTTCCCTTGAACTAAGACATAGACATCGATACTCTAAAATGTACCCTCACTTCTTGCTTATGAAAGAGTTTGCTTCAAGCACGGAAGCACTTTTTCCATATAATATATTTTATGAGCACCATCTGGCTTTTGGTGGCAATTGAAATATAGTTTGTAAAACAGTAACTGAAATCTATTCCTAGAAATTGTTTGTTTGACCATTGTGTTGCTAAGTGAAGTATTAGTAGACTAGTAATGTCGCTGTGCAGGAACTTTATTATAGGATATTACGAGAAAATATTCAATGACAATCATTATTTCAAACTGATCAGTTTTGAGTATAGATAATTTCTTTACGCGCAAGGGAGCGGCGAAAATTGATGTCATAAAGACATCATCAAGGAGGAGCGTTATCGGCGAGAAAAGTGAAGACAGAAAAAAAAGTGTAGTTAAACAACATAGTGAAAAAGTCAGGTGTGTAGACTTTTAGTAACTATGAAAAGCTGAAATTAAGTTACGTTAAGTGCGATCATCGCGGCGCGCACTTTACGACCCACATTCCACCCGAGGTTATTTCTAAATAACCCCGAAACTGCACTCAGTTAGATGGAGCAATGCTCCCCCGCAACACAAGGCCACTGTGAGAACATTGTCTTTTCTTCTTTGGTGTTTTATCAGTTCGATCCATGACGACTTAAGTGCGATCGGCACGTGAGAGACAATATATCTTAGTGCTACTCTCCTCTGGTACTTGTCCCCCAAAGGGGAGACGCGGGCCAAAGCGCTTGGCCCGCCCCACCTGGTGTCCAAATAGCGGAAACACCAAGGAAGAGAAGATTATGGTTTTGTGAGTAGCTTTCGAGTATGGAAACCTTATCCCATCTTACCAGCAGTGAAGTTTCGTGATTATTTTAGAAAATAATCTGGGGTGGATGGAGGACGCGAACGATAAATTTTCATTTAGTTCGACTTTTCTTTTTACTTTGCTTGTAGATGATCTCAAAAATTCATCACTTGAACCCACTGAGGACGACTGGACATATTCTGAAACACTACCAATGAACGCGTTATCATCCATATCGGAAATATTGTCTGCCAACTCCATAGACCAAATACAATGGTTTATTTCCGAAATGGAAACAGCGGAATCTTACTGGAACATATATGTCGCGTCAACAAATTTTAGAAAAAATTATCTGTATGCGCAATATTTACACGCAAAAACACTTTCTATAAATAATATACAAAACATAAACATATTTCCCTAGACATTTTTTTCATAAATTAGTCGAATAAACGCCAAATACACCAATATAAACATATAGCACGTGGAATACGTTTAGTAAACATATTCACTAATCCACCACATTGAAAAAAATCACAAATATTTTCGATTGGGGATATTAGAAACAATGCATATTACCAGTGGGGCATCGGTATGGATAATCGTTGGACTGCCTAATTCTCTTTATGTTGCATTAAACACCTTCTGCGACTTACATCACCTATTGGAACTGAATCGGTTAAAATCGTACCTAGTTATAATTGAATAGGATCTGAAATGGGACTCTATTGACACTAGGGATCAGTCTAGATTGTGTTTAGATAGTCACTATTCTCATAGAAAAGTCAAACAAATTCGGAAAGTTAAATTTGACTGTCACATTTATTTATCACTCCAATGGTAGGCTATATTCTTGCGAAGTAGGTGACTTCTAGTAATCATTACAGAACTTTTAAATGCAGTTAGTATGTAATAGCAATTTTGCAGTATATCGTATATTACAGGCCGTATCTGCAAACTCATCCAAATTCCGTCACATTTCAACAACATTGTGACAGACTTCATCCAGCTCTTCAAACGGTATATTTTTAAGAAAATGCAAAAGCTACACTTGGCTGATTATACAAAAGAGCATATATGGGACCGCATTGGTTGAAAAGCTGAGTGATTATCCCGATCACCGGCAACTTTACATAAACTTGAAGTATGTATACAACGCGCCTGGTATACATTGCTACAATAAGACATAAATCGTCTAATTTTATTTTTGATGTATTAATTTGGTTCTTCTAATCGGTTTATTATCATTACATGATATCATTGTAAGCACAAAAATGACAACATTTTGTTTTCGTTTTCTATTATACTAGTAGAACCTGGCAAACGTTGTCCTGCCAGTATATATTTATTTACCGCTATATATCTAAAATGGATGGTCTGTATATAATGTTGAAATTATAAAGCATTCTAGAAAATTATGGAAAATTAAGAGCTACTCATATTGATAAGATTCTATTATTTGTATTAGTATAAATTGATGATAAATTATATACATTTTTTTACTAATAATTCACGCAAATTAACAATATTTTTAATATTCCATTCGCTATGTAATTAACTCAATTTAAAATAATTCAAACTAATACTATTATATAACATAACGCAAATAGATAAACAATATTTTTGGTTTTCTGATTGGATGTATATATTTTGGAGTTCCTACTCTGGAGTAAGCAACATATAATTGACCATGCGAAAAACATGGATTTTCTAAATTTAATCGGGCAACGCGCAGCAATTGCCCCTTGAGCTTTGTTGATTGTCATCGCGAAACCAAGATGCACAGGAAACTGAAGTTGTTTGAATGTTGAAGTTGAAGGGCAAATCAGTGGGAATCATTGGAATGCGCGGAATCATTACATCTTCTTCTTCATATTTGCCTTAAATTATTGTTGATTCAATCGCATTCGGCATCGGTTTTTTCACGCAAAGTTTGGTTCCCTTGCAAAACATTGGCGTATTCAGATTCCGAAGGAGCATTATTGTTGAGACAATTTTCAACGTCAGTTTGTGTGGTGGGATTCCAGGTGGCTCTAATGAATTGAGAAATTCGACTGGATATTAATAGCTTGATTCTCTTCTGTAAATGTATCAATGGATTTGTATTCCGTAACCGCACCAGGAATTTTCAATTGAATCTTATTATTGATTCGATTGACGTCATCATTATTTGGAGCTATGTTAGCACGCTCGCAAAACCAATCGTGATTCCTGAAGTTGTTGGCGATGTTCGGAAAAACCTTATTTTCAAATTCTTCAATGAATGACTGAAATTGTTCGGTGGAAACGATATCTCCTGTGTTTCAGGATCAACCAGAAGTTTGCCGTCGCCCATATCGAAAAGTTGCTTGACAAATGTTCATGCAGAATCATCATTAAGTAAATGCACACGCATATTGGTCGACAGTGTTATTTTCTTCACGTATCTCCAGAGAGCCGAGTTCTTCAAGCAAGTGGTCAGCTCATCTGCTGGTGTTGATCTTGGAATGAGGGGCAACGTTTGATGGAAATCACCAGCGAACAGTATTATAACTCCGCCCAGCAGGGAAAGTATGTATACAATATATATATATATATATATATATATATATATATATATATATATATATATATATATATATATATATATATATATATATTATATATACTATATTTGTCAAGAATACGTGAAGCGTTCCAAACTTTACGTAGAAGAGATGAGGCAAAGGACAAAATGAGAGAAGGAAATGGAAGGAACCTTATCGATGGGAGTTTAATAGATAAATTGAGAAAAAATTAGGATAGTTCGAAGTGGAACTCGAGCCCAGATCGTTCGATTACATGTTGGGAGTCTCTGTCCAGTTAAGCTACCTGCCCTATACAAATTTCCATTAGATTTTACCTATATCCATTGAGCCAAATTGTCTGTCGTATGGTAGCATTTTTAGATTTAAATATTGTAAGCAGGGAAATATGTAGTTAAGGTGTAGAAGTTGATGCGCTACAGTTCCATCTAGTGGCGAGTTACGACAAAGTGGATAGCGCGAAAATATTCACCGTGTTCAAATACCTATGTATACCAATTTTCATAGCGATCAGTTATACGGTGTAGAAGTGACTGTCCTGCAGCACCATTAGTGGAACTACAGCAAAATTAATATATATATATATATATATATATATATATATATATATATATATATATATATATATATATATGTATTTCTATATCATTCCGGGTATATATACATATATATATATATATATATATATATATATATATATATATATATATATATATATATATATATATATATATATATATATATATATATGTTTATTTGTTGGTTGATGACTGGAGACGAGCCCACCCATCCCGATCCCCCGATGTTTCCTCTCTTGGTGTTTAGACTTTTCAGGGTACCTACACATGCTCCCACATCCAGAATAGGTAGACCCTATCCACAGCCAACAACCAATGTTTTCACCGACTTCCCGTCGGATGGCGTATATATGCAATATCAGATTTCGTTGGACTGCGTCCAATGAGACAACAGTAGTTGAGTGTCATCATACACCCAACCAGCCACCCAACGGGAAGTCGGCGAAAACATTGGTTGTTGGCTGTGAATAGGGTCTCCCTATTCTTGATGTAGATACCCTGAAGAATCTAAACATCAAGAGACGAAACATATGCCCTCCAGTTGAAGGGATGGGTGGGGCTCGTCTCTAGTCCTTAACCAACAAAAATGCTCATTAAGGCGGAGACGCAGGTTGTTGTGTGTTGTGGAACACAACGGTTGGGTGTATGATAACACTCAACTACTGTTGTCTCATTGGACGCAGTCCAAAGAAATCTGACATTGCATATATATATATATATATATATATATATATATATATATATATATATATATATATATATATATATATATATATATATATATATATATATATATGTTTTTATATATATATATATGTTTTTATAATAAAATAATATTTTATCAGCTGTGATGGTTAAATTAATTAATTTAATTTTCTTTAAAAATAAACCGTTTAATTTAGTAGAAAAGTAATGGTTTAATTCAAAGTATACGCCATCGCTACCTGCACATTATTTCCTTCTTCCTGATAATTTACGGATTCCTTCCCAGAAAAACCGTACATCTTTTGAGGTGGACCGGTCATCAAGCAATAGTTGAAGCGTTTCAACTGGTAGTCGAAATAGGCCAAGTCTGGTGAGTACGGGTGAGGCAAGAGTTCCCAACCAAATACAGAAATAGGGTATCTGAGCGCTCTCGACGTGCGATGGGGCGTTGTCGTGCTGCAAAATCACTTTTCCATGCCTTGTAATGTCTTTATGCCTTTTCGATTAATGCATGGCTCAAATTAATCATTTATTGATGGTAATGAACGGTATTAACTCTTTCATCTGGTTTCAGAAGCTCGTGGTATTCGATATCCTTCCGATCTCACCAAATGCGCAGCATTGTCTTCTTTCCAAAGGGGATTCGGTCTTGCAGTCGATGTGGATGGTTGTCTTGAAGTGTTGAGTTCTCAAAATATATCCATGTTTCGTCTTCAGGTACGGTCCGATGCAACAATTCTTTCTTTCATGCAAAACTTTGCATAGCGCTTTTCGTTTTTCCTTATGTTTGTCGTTCAGCCATTTTCCTGCCTTTTGGATCTTTTAGATAGCATGCAGATAATCACAAGTGGTTCGGCGACCAAGATTTATCCTCTCTGCCATTTGCTGTTGAGTTTGCATATAGTCTTCTTTAAACAATGCTTGCAATTCGGCACCTTCAATTTTTTTAGGTTGATCAGGGCGTTCTTTGTATTTCGGTTGATCTGGGCGACTCTAAGTCTCGATACTCGATATGTTTACCACACGAAAAAATATGGCGCTAACTCAAAATCGTTTAATCAACAATGGCGTTTTGAAAGGTACTGTCGTAGCAATAAGAGAGTCGTAGCAACATAAGAGATTAGAATGTGAGCCGACCTTGTATCCAGCGTCATCTCTTAAAAGAAATAAGAATTATTAACAGCCACACCTAATGTACGGGACAACATTTATAATAGTATCCAGACATTTCTTTCTAGTTGGAGTTGGAGGAATTTATAATTAAATGAGCAATCTGTTACCGAATTACGAAGATAAAAGAAAAATCTCAAACGTCTTAGACCAATCAAATCTTATGCGAAACTGAAGGAATCCTCTACCAAAAAAGTAAGGTAAAAAGAAAAATGGCTTGCGATCTTATCTGGAGTTCACTTTTTATTTGAAATAGAGGTTTTTGCAAGGTTAGGGATCGGAAGATGGGCCTTAAATATCATTCTTTAACATTTTTTTGCAGCAGATATTTCTAGGCTCTCTAATTTTTAATCGATAGTATGAAACTAAATATCTATAGTAGTATATATATATATATATATATATATATATATATATATATATATATATATATATATATATATATATATATATATATATATATATATATCGGAGCAATTCAGATAAAAGAATCACTCTACAGAACAGCAACTTCTAAATATAACTAAGTGCGTTACAGAAGGTCTATCGAGGATATATGGAACAAGAATCATTAGTTGATGTCGAAAAAACTTCGAGATAACTTGGCACTCATAAAATCGGCAAGATGGGTTTTCCAGAATGGATCACCGAACTGAGTGAATCATACCTAATAGACGGAAGTTTTTATGTTATATGTAACTGAGGTTGTTAACACATGATGGATTTTTTAAATAAATTCTAAATAAAGCCTTTAAATAATTGTTAAATAAAGTCTACCTTTCCAGTATATTCGACAAATTGTATGACAATTGTTTTAGCACACTTATTTATAATTCACCAGATTTTTTGAGGTTTCCATTGAGGTTGTTTTTGCGTCATTTCTAACGCTGGATTGGGGGTTTTTCGTTAGCCCTGGAGGTACCGACTTGATCGGTGATTATTTAAAATTTATTTGGTTTCTGAGGTTAATGAAGAATTAATTTCGCTGCTGCGGAATTGGACCGCGAGGCCCGAAATCCGCTGATAAAGTACGAGGAAAATTACGTATCTTGGTTGATGTTCTGGATGTGGAATGGGCTTGATCTTTAAATCTTACAGATTCTTTCGTCAGCGTTAGTTTTAGTGTCGTTTTGACTAATGTTGGAGGAGTGGATTTAGTTGAGTCTGAATCAGATTCAGAACTATCTGGAGTTTGGATGCAAGCTGGGATGGTGCTGGTTTGGATGCAGAACTATCTGGAGTTTGGATGCAAGCTTTTGCTTGCAGGTGCACTTGGTCCGCTTCTTGCTCTGCTCTTGATCTGCTTGCTTCCGCTCTTCTTCTTGCTGATAACCGTCCGTGGCTGAGACTTGATTGTCTCCTTCTTCGAGGTCAGACTGGATCTAGATGACGGGTGTTTGGTTCATTAAGGTTGGATTCACTGAGGTTGGTAGTGTGGTGTCTGGAGTCTTTTATTTGACTTTTATAGAAGAACAATCTTTTAATTCTTTAATTCTAGTCAACAATTTTATCTTCCCTTTTTTTAGCTTTAGGTTTTCGCTTAGACACAATCCTAGAGGCTTGCTCTTCCAATTTAAGCGATTGCTCGTTGAGTTTTTCTTCGAGCTTTAGAAATTTAAGTGGAACGTCACTTACATCTTTCTCATCTTTTTTGGATGCTTTGGATTGCAAACTAGTCATATATTAGCACTAAACGAACACTGAATCACCAGACGATTAGCATACGTTAACCACACTTTTTCATGCTCTCAATAAAGATTCATGCTCTCAATAAAGATTCATGCTCTCAATAAAGTAAAAAAAAGAATTTAGGTTGCGAACTATGGTTTTCAGCTACCGATAAACCAGTTCAGCACCCGGGGGTTCTGCCCGGGTTTATTAACCCTAACTTGGGCTTAACATTTTATAAATAAAAACAAATCATTGTGGTTAATCATTTCAATAAAATAGGTTTCGAATTTCATGAAATGGCGAAACGATTGGACATTGCTGCTCACACTGTTATAAGGTCATAAATAAGATGGTTAAAAATCAGATTTAAGGAGGAGTGCGATCTGGTGCTTACACCAGTTACATCAACAAGACTATGTTAAATACTTGCAAATATATCTCAACGCTCAACTAACCTCGCGAAACAATTAGATCACAAACTAAATAAACGTTAGGTGTCAATTGGAATAAAGTGAAAAGTAGTTTCAAGAAAAGTAGAAACAAGTTTTTATTACGTAGTATACTATCAACTTTTGGACTTTTTTCTTTCTCTCTCTCGAAGAGTTCTTAGAAACTTTATTTCGGCATTCAACCTCATAATATTTCGTTCTCAACATGCTCCTGAAGTTATAAGACAATAATAATGATTCCGGTGTACGTGATCTAATCACTTCTTCATTCTATGTCATTCTAGGTCGCACTCTTCTTTTGTTTGATGTGTCCTCAGAACATGTTCGTCCCTTGCCTTTCCCGTTCTGCCGCCTCTTTCCTTCTTAACTTTCCATTCCACTCTTGTTTGCTTATCTTGTTAAATATATTCTCACCAGATTCAGCCCCAATCGAGCAATCTGCCTCCCCTCTATAACTTCTTCCAGTGCTATTATTTTTAGTTCCTCTCTGATTTTTTCATTTTTTATGCTGTTCTTTGTCGATGTCACTATTATCCTTCTCAAAAACCTAATTTCGCATGCTCTCAACATGCTTTTATATTTATTAGACAATAACCATTATTCCGACACATAAAGCAGCACTTGTAGAAGGGATCTTTTACTAATGAATAGTTTAGGCAAGCATAATAGATCTTGTTTACTGCATTTATTCTGTTATTCATTTCCACTTCCCTTTTTCGATGCCCACTAATCATTGAATTAAATTTATTATACCATTTAGTCACTGTATTTAATTTAGAAATTATAAGTAAATTTGGGAAGTTCAAAAAAAGTGATCTACTTAGTTATGCCCTTTGCAACTCGGTGGCAATGAAAAAATATTTATATATAACTTCTAGAGATTTCAGGTTTTTAATATTTGATAAAATATATACAAAACATGCGTCATATAATAAATTGTCGTATTTTAGAAAGATGCATAAATATGTTTAATATATCCCTTTAAAGGACGCCAGTGTTTACGGTGTACTATTATACCGATGTTGGTTAGTCTAGAAGATCGTGTATATATTATAGTATAAATTCATCTAGAGTATCATGTATATTATAGATAACACGCAAAAAATTGAATGACCGCAAAATAATACCTTATTTAGTTGGGTCGCGCCGGTGGCATTTCATTTTCTCCAAAAGAGCTTTTTGATGAATTTTAGATCAAAACTGAGCTTATTCCAGTAACCATCATCATTCCGTGTTCTTTGAAATTCTAGTCGAGGTCCTTATCCACTCTTATGAAAATTTAATTTATATTTCGAGTTTAGTTTTTGCAAGGGCTCGGTTTAATATCAGTTACGAACTTCTTTCCAGTTAAGTGGTTTTGAAAATCACTCACTATTCTGCATCAAAACATAAAATGCCATTCATTAGTATTTTATTTGGCTGAAACAATTAATATATTTTACAACCAAAGTAATTATATAAAAGTTTTATTGAGATGGATTTGATGATGTTTTGTACAAAATCCAAATGTACAAAATCCAGTATTTTGACCATCGTATTTGAGGTTATAAAAGGTTTTTATTTAATTATTGACCCAGGTTCATCGTCCGCAGAACGTATTTGGATCAGAATTTTTTCGACTGTATGGTTGTTTTAAAGCGACATCTCTCAGTATTAAAACGATTAATAATATACGAGGCTACCTAAAATATCAGTTGAGGCATTGCCTTCTTTTCGCCTTTCAATTGAAAAAAAAACCTCTCGAGATATGGTTTGCATGGTTTTAGAAGATAATCTTGTTTCTTATAGTAATTGTCAGTGGTTCCTGTAATTTCGAACGGATAATTTTGCCTATTGAATAACGCGAAACTTTCGTGAGCACCTAACACTCTAGAGGGTGAAGAATGTGAACCACTCTTGGAAGTTCTTGGCGGAAGGAATCTTTGTAGTACACTCGGACAAGCACATAGAGTAACACCGCAAGCCACTTCTAAACGTTAGCCAAGCTAAACCAAACGAAAACCAGCTAGCGAAAATTCAAAATTAGTATCAGTAGATCCCGTATGAACTCGCAGTTGAGAATGAGAATAGACGCTTAGATAAGGTAGTATCATTGCGCTCTAGATTCAAAAAAAATAACTTCCTGTATAAGACTGTGACCTATCGAACCCCTACGATTATCCACAGAGGCGAAAATCATGGGTTAATCCTAGTGAGCTATGAACCAGGACTACTAAACTAAATATTCACGTCAAAAAAGTGTTGCTGTATACATGGTGGAATCAACTAGGCTTCGTGAATTATGACATGGTCTGGAGGATATAAGGCCTTATACTGGCCATGGAAAAAGGAAAGTTATTTTGTTCCAGGACAATGTACATCGCATACAGCAACAAGGATTCAGGAAAGATCCCTGGATTAGTCTGGGAAAATTTACTACACCCGGCGTATATTCAGACTTGGCCCCTTCGGATTTTTTTTCTCCGAATCCTGGAACGTCATTTGGTTGATGCCACTTGATTACCCTTGAAAAAGTCGAAAAAACTTCAATGATTTTATCTCATCAAAAACACAAAGATTTTTTTTTTGATTTCGAATTCGATAGATGTCTAAAGTGATATATAAAATGGCGATAGCTTGTATAAAGTGAGGTAGATTACTTCCAAGATAAAGTTTCTATCATTTTTTTCATAAATAAATGTCAAATGTAGTCAAAATAGGCAGATAATTACGTTGGAGGCCTAATATTATAGGTGCAAAATATTTTATATTACTATAAATCAATTCAAATTACATGGTGCACCATCTTTATATATAGGTTTGCGGTTGGCGCCCTACTTCCAGCCGAGATTATTTTCTAAAATAATCTTGTAACTGCACTGCTAGTTGATGGGATAAGGTTTCGGTGGTCGAAAGCTACTCACAAAACCGTTATCTTCTCTTCCTTGGTGTTTCCGCTTTTTGGCCGCCGGATGGGCTGGGCCAAACGCTTCGCACCACTTTCCACTGGGGGACATATTATTGTATCGCACCGAAAGTGCTTCAGCTTTCCATAATTACTAATAGTCTACCCAGATGGCTATGTTGCCGAAACTTTAGTATACTTTTCTAAGTTCCAAGCAACTGCGTCCTTTTCGGACAATCTACTAATCCGTAGACGTACAACGGCCAGTTTCGCTGCCGGCTGTTGCACCAGAATGACTATTTTTCGTCGGTTAAAAATCCACACCTAAAAAAACGGCTAGTAAAACCTATTAATTCTGCAGTTGGCTGCATAATTGAGAACCAAAGGTATAAAAGTAGAGACTTCCGAGTTAACTAAACAGCCATGAAAGAAGTAGTAGTAGACGATTAAATATTAGACATGCGACTTAAGACCTAACGATTGTTTTCTTACACTCGGCAAAAATAATTTACCAATCTAATTATTATTATTTGTTACGATATTATTTGTTACGATAACACTATTATTTGTTACGATAACGGTCGCACGTAACATTAAAGACCTATTGAAGATTTTTGGGATTTAGAAGACAAATTAAATTGTTTGTTTAAAATTAATTGTTTATCCATCACAGTTTATTTATTTAGACAAATTAACTTTAAATTAGGAAATAATTTGATGACAAAAATGTTCCTTAAATATAAAATAAAATTGATTTTATAAAATTACACTGTGGCGAGAACAAGATATATAAAACAGATTCTATTTTTTACCTGTATTTATATTTTATTTTTAACCTTAGTGTATACGTTCTTTTGGATTACATTTTAGCAGCATGATTCTTACCAATTTGATCATAAGATCAGTGAAACAACAAGAACAATTTTTATTATTTGCCTGCATTTAATTCGTTATCTAAGGTTTAGTTTCCTTGATCATCGGTCTTTTCATCACGGTGACATCCATTGCAAAGAAATCTAGTGTAGTCCCGGCAAATATGCCTCAGAACAGCTGCATATTGTTTCTTGGATTGTCTCCTCTTTTCAGCAGGAAATATTTTTCAGCTTTCTCTGCATGTACTGGAACTTGTGCCTGGTTCGTTACATGACTTTCCATCACTTATGTTTAAGTGGTCCCTAATTTTTCTTTTGAGTTTTCTCGAAAGGTTGACCATCCTAGTTGTTCCCAATTCACGTAAATATTTTCGCTTTTTTTCTATAACTATTTTATTTACCCTCAAGATTGCTATGGCATTTATTACTGCAATATCTAGAAAACGAAAAGAAAGTCAAAGGCCATATGTAATTTTTTCTTGACTCCTCTTGTTTCATTATAAAAAGGTATGATGCTTAGCTTTTTTTTTCATTTGTACTTTTATCTATTTCAGCTGCATAATGAAGTGATGATAGTAATACTACAGATCTATTTTCTTTTTGGCACATATGACAAAAGTGTAGCTCTGTCAGAAAATCCAAGTTGACTAGAATATTCAGTTTTGCCTTTTGCTTGGAAGCAAAAAGGAAAATTAGTTTTTTTTACTCTTGCGCAACGTGCCCGCGAGTAAAATTTTATGATTTTTGGCTAAACCTTCTTCCCAATGAATGCTGATGTACCAACTATCAATGGCCAAATTTTATCATGTGTCTGAAATTGGTGTAATTAATCTCTTTACTACGTCCACTGCCGCGTTGCTCAACTGTTGCGGCCCATCTGGCTGCTTACCAGCATAAAGTTTATTATTCAAAACTTAAAATTGTTGCATCTACTAGTGGACAAAATTTGATTCCGTATTTATCAGGTTTTGATTTTATATATTGTCTGAAAGGACATTTTCCTCCAAAACCTGTCTTCATTTTATTAATAATAACGTCCTATCCTACACCATAAGGAGATAAATAGTTCTTTGTAAAATTCTCCAAAATTTTCCTTATAGGCTCTACTTTATCCTGAGCACTATTCGGTCTTCGCCTACGAGTCATTTTTGATAATAAAAAATAGAAAATATGAACTTTGTTAGACGATATTTAAAAAATATTATCGCGAAGACCATCGCAAGTAATTTTTTCGATGTTTACGCTGCAACTAAATACAAATTCTATCTGTAAGTTACGGACTGCGTACAGGAAGGGCGAATATAGTATTTTGTCTATGTGGTGAGGTTATAAAAGGAAAGATATATCTTATGGTTTCAGAAATGCCCAATAACTATATACATAATTTTTCTCGAAACTCAATTATGGAGATTTTTTTTGTGTAACATCCTTGAACAGTAAGTGGGCATTGACGACCGCGGAACTTAATAGTATATCAACGGCAAGTTTTCTGTACCACTTAGAACCTCGGCGTAAGCTATGCGAATAAGCTTTGATCTGATCTACCAAATCAATTTTTTCTTCACTATAATCCAAAATTACCTCAAGTTTCTCATTTTCTTCACCTCGTTGCTAAACTGTTTTCATATTGTCTTTATGGAGGGTGCTTAGAACAAGGACGCCCCTTTTATCACACCATTTACAAACCATAATTCCTGTGTTACTTTCTTTTGCATATATTTCTTTAGACTTAAGTTTTTTTTTGCACAACTTTCTTTGGATTGTATTTTCAATTATTACGCAAAGTGCCAACCAAATGCGTTTTTCTATTCAAAATTTGAGTAGCTAACGTGACACTAGTATAATAATTGTCTGTAAATAATTGATGACTCGAATTCAATCGGTTTTGCATGAGAGAAAGCACTACATTTGAAGACGCTTGTCCTCCTTCAGCTTTAGCAGTACCACAATAAACTTAGGAGTTGTAGGTATAGCCCCCCTCACAACATAATTTATACACTTTTATGCCAAATTTGTCTTTTATTTTTTATATACTGCCTAAATCTAAGTCAACCTCGAAATCGAACCATGATTTCATCGATGCAATCTTTCAAACCAGGAGTATAAAGATCTTGAAATATTTTAACAATTTGTGTGGCCAGGGGAGATATTTTTCGGAGTCGATAGCCGCGTTTTGATTATTGCTAAAATGCCACATAGCTAAGAGTAATTCAAATCTATTTCGAGGAATAATTTTAGAAATGTGATTTGAATATAACGGACTTTTTTCCAGTATGACCTCAGTGATGGCATGCTATATAATCCCATCCACGTAATCACACCTAGAAATTTTTCAATTTCTTCATTTGTTGTAGGAATCCATTTTTTTATTCGTAACTTAGGCTTGCTGTCTGTGGTCTGTTGTTATTGGGCGTAACGGTCTGTCTCTTTTACCATAAAAGCCACTATTTCATCTGTTATAAATAGTTTGAATACAGCGTAGGGATGTTTACTGATATAATATGTATATAAATGAGCTTTTACCCCAAGATCATTTTCAATAAAAGGAAATTGGTTGAAAGATGCTTCACTGATGGGGCTACATATCAGAAAGTTTAGTTCTTCGATACTAACGGGTTTATCGTAATCTTGCACAGCATACTTTGAGGTTACATCCTCTATAACTTGATCAATATCAGTATCGATATTTTGCCTGCTGGTTGAAGGCACCTCATTTTGATTAGGCACATTTTGTTCGATCCTATCAATGCTCACTCTTTTTTCTTGCAGAGAAAAATCCTCAGAACTACTGCTACTCCCAGATTAATCTGATTCAAAATCACTGTTTGGCGAATAGGCGTCAGACAAATACACATCACCAAATTCACTACGATTACTTTCGTTGTCATATAATATTTCATTTCATAAGTCTTGAAGTCCTTTTTGCTCTTAACTATACAACTCAGACATGGTGAAAACCAAATTAATATATGAATGTACGAAAATACGATGTAACTAAAGCTGGGTCCACACCAATTAAATTTTGCGTGTGTGTTGAGTTTATAGGAACAATTTGTTTGAATTATTTGGTGGACAACAGATGGTTCGTCTGAGTGATGGACGGCGACAATATTTGTTTGTGACTCTGTGTGTCAGAGCGTCTACATTACCACGCAGGCACACTACATAGAATACATACAGCCCGTACAACACGAATTTGAATTGATGTGGACCCAGCTTAAAGAATAAAACTAAACATTTAGTCAGGACAAGAAAAAAAGTTGAACTTAGAATATAAAATCATAAAAAAATTTATTTGTTTTTGATTCCTTTGATATAGCAGACGAAATAGCAAAGAAATAGTCTTATTAATATTTGATGTTTATAATCAGTAATCGCAAATACCAATCGATGAAATGGATGCCGCAAAAATTCGCCGCATTTCCATTTGATTTTAATATCAGTTGAGCCGGCCAAATGCCTACTAACCACACTTAATCCGCCGTTCCACCTCCCGGGCGGTATCACCCTCCATTGAAATACTTTGCCCAAGGTATATGTAGTAGCAAGATATATATATATATATATATATATATATATATATATATATATATATATATATATATATATATATATATATATATATATAAAGGGTGCCAAAGAAAGTATCATCATCATCAACCCATATCAATCCACTGCAGGATGAAGGCCTCTTCAGCATGATTCCAACTCTCGCGGTCCTGAGCTCTCTTCTGCCAATTGGGTCCAATATACTCAAAAATGTCATCGAGTTTTCGGTCTTCTCCGTGGACGTTTGCGGTCAAACGGTATCCAGTCCAGGACCGCCCTGGTCCATCTTTCGTCCCATCGCCTAAATACATGGACTTCCCACTTCCATTTAAATTGTTTTGTTCTTCCAATGATGTCACTGAGTTTCGTTTGTTCTCTGATCCATGTGCACGTCTTTCTATCCCGTCTAGTAATGCCAAGCATACATCTTTCCATTCCCCTCTGTGCTACTCGAAGTTTTTGAACTGACTGTGATGTGAGTGTCCAGGTCTCACTTGCGTATGTCATAATGGGCAGGACACACTGATCAAAGACTTTTCTTTTCAGGCAAAGTGGTAGTTTGCTCTTAAAGACTATGTTGAGCCTGCTAAATGCCTACCAGCCACATTTAACGCATCGCTCTACCTCCCGGATGGTATCCCCTTCCATTGAAACCCTCTGACCAAGATAGATATAGTGATCCACAACTTCCAAATCCGTTCCTAAAAGAGAAATCCTTTTGTCCTCAGCAAATTTATTGAACATGACCTGACTCTTCTTCTGGTTTATCTTTAAGCCAAATGGTTCCTCAGCCCTTTGCAGCTCCTCTGGGTCTTGTGAAAGAAGAACGATATCATCTGCGAATCTAAGATGATTTAAGTATGCACCATTAATCCTTATTCCATCCTGTTCCCAATCCAGATTACGGAACACTGAGCTTTGCTCCAGGCAGGCTCAGAAAAGAAGATGCGACATTGCGTCACTCTGCCGTACGCCCCGCTCTACATTTATTCCAACCTCAAGATCGTCAAGGTGGACTGTCGCTGTAGCTTCATCATATAGATTTACATAGGCTTTCTCTACACCTTGGTTAAGCAATGCATCCATTATGGCCCGCTTTGAGATTGAATCAAATGCCTTTTCATAATCGACAAAAACCAACCACAGTGGCATAGTGTATTCGTTGTGTCTTTCTATGACCTGCTGTAAAACCTGGATGTGATCCATTGTACCGAATCCACTTCTGAATCCTACTTGCTCCCTTGGTTGTGCGTCATTAAGTTTTCTTAGTATTCTTTTGGATATTATCTTGGTAAAAACTTTGTACACAACTGATAGGAGGCTTATTGGACGGTATATATATATATATATATATATGTATATATATATATATATATATATATATATATATATATATATATATATATATATATATATAGATAGATAGATAGATATAAAGTTATTTCACTGATTTGATTAGGCCTTGGTTATTCTTTCATCGTGAATATGCTGATATATTATTTGTTTATAGCTTTTGTAACGAAAGCTCAAATCGCGCAGTTTCCGAATATCAGCATCGTTTTTCGAATCGGAGACTGTTAGATAGAAGGGTTTTTAAACAAGTTTTTATCACTACTGTAGAATCTGGTTTGTTTCCAAGCGTCAGAATTGTATCTGAACGGCAATTGAAACTTGATCTTTAACAAGAAGAGACAATCCTTGACATCGTTGAAAATGGTCCAAGCGTAAGTACAAGGCGGATTGCAGATGTTCGCTAAATGAAAAAACTTGTAAGAAAATGTTCCACTTAATATAAGACAAAACATGTACTTACAACATTGACATCTTACAACATGATGGAGCCCTGCACACTACAGCTTATAAGTGAGAAATTTCCTTAAATAACAACTTTCCAAGACGGTGAATTCGAGGAGATGGTCGGCACAATTGACCAGCTAGATCACCAGACCTTAATCGTTTGGATTATTTTTTTGAGGGTGGGTTAATTCTTTGGTATATGCAATTAAAGTAGACATTAGAGATGCATTACTCAACTGGATAGTAAATGCAGCAGTAGTTATAAGGAACAGATCCGAATCAATTCACAGTGCAACCCGAGCTATTCATAAGAGAACTGACAAGTATTGGTGGTATTTTTGAAAACTACAAAATGTAGGCTAACTATATATTATTCTAATAGTATAAAGTATTCTAATTTTGGTTTACTCCTGTATCTCTTAACAGTTGAGAGTCCTACCCCAGAATTTCTTATGTTTATTTTCCTTTCCTGAAGATGTAGCTGAAATATTAACATTTTCTACTGAATCACCCTGTATATATATATATATATATATATATATATATATATATATATATATATATATATATATATATATATATATATATATTGAGTCGCATTTAAGATGAAGACACCTCCATATTTTCGTAATTTGAAGATTACAGATTTGAATTCTTGCACAGTCATATAAGTTGGTCGTATTTTTGAAGATACTCAACTGAAATCTGAACTTTAAATTCAGCTTACTACTAATTCACAAATAGGGTCAGTTCTAGAACTTTTGCTTCGCGTCAGAGATATATCGAAAAAGGTTATTAACAAAAGTTGAGAGTTTAAGAGAGAAGAGTTGAGTTTAACATGAAACATTCCCAACGTGCGCCCATTACTCATGGAAAAGCAGTCGCTGTAAATTCTCTTTTCAATAAAACTGGCAGTGTCATTAAAATCCATCAAAAAGGCCAATCTCGTCGAATACACCTGAATCCTGAGGATAACCAGATATTAGCATGCATGAGCCTCCGAGATTTATCATCCCAATTGAATATTAGCAAGGCTAAAATCAGAAGCTGTTTCGTTCGTCACAAAATCAAGCCCTATCAACAAAAATTCTTACATACATTGAAAGAAGGTGATGATAATAAAATATTAGACTATTGTTATTGGGCCCAAGGTAATTTTTTAAATGATAAACATTTCCTGATGAAAATTATGTTTACTGATGAGGCTACATACACAACTAATGGGGTTGTAGATCTCAAAACTGTAGATACTGGGCCAAAGGTAATCCTCACTGGGTTATAAAGTGTAAAGGCGAATATTCCCAAAAAATCAAGGCCTAGTGTGAGATTTTAGGAAACTGAATAATTGGTCCTTTTTTCTTTAATAAATTATAGAATACTGGTCGTTTAGTTGACTTCTTGGATGGGAAATTTTGGGATGCAATTGAAAATCTTCCTCTTAATGTGCGACTTGATATGTATTTACATCTAGATGGTGGATACATCTACAATTCAAGGATTGTTTGATAATGGTTGAACCAAAAATTTCCTCCGCGCTGCATAGGAAGAAATAATCCGTTTAAACAGTGGCATCCGAGGTCTCCTGATATTACACCATTGACTTTTATTTTTGGGAATGGGCAAAAGTAAAGTTTATAAAACAAGGTTCAGGAATCGAGATAAACTTTGTACCAGAATAAGGCAAGCCTGTTAATAAATCAGCATCCTGGCACTTAGACGAGTAGCTAAACACAATCGTAAACGAATCAAAAAATGTATTCGAATAGACTGAGAACTAGTTGAGATCGATCACATTTGATAGTTAATTATTTGTATTATGAAACTTATTGTTGCTTACTCCTTCTTAAATTTAATTAATTACAAAAAGTTGTCTTCCCATAACAATACAATAATTATTCCTTTGTAAGTACTATTTATTTTACGGAAATATTTGAATACATGGCACTATTAAACTGACAATGTGTCAAGTTTTTACTTTCCATTAGACACTAATTATCAATATAAAAAATAAATTTGAAATAATTTTGTGTATAGACCAAACTAATGAAAAAACTAAAAATGCGAATTTTGTCATAACACTCGGTATCTGGAGTTATAATAATATTCTGGACAAGTTTTTCTAATACTTTTTTCGATATCTCTAACGCGAACCAAAATATAGAGAATTGAACCTGTTTGTAAATTCGTAGTAAGCTGAGTTTAAAGTTCAGATTTCAGTTCAGTATCTTAAAAAGTATGACCATCAATCTGTATGATTGTGCACAAATTCAAATCTATATTCCTTCAAATAGCAACGATATGAGGATGCGACCTTAATTGCAACGCACTGTATATATATATATATATATATATATATATATATATATATATATATATATATATATATATATATATATATATATATATATGTATATATATGTATATATATATATATATATATATATATATATATATATATATATATATATATATATATATATATATATATGTATATATATGTATATATATATATATATATATATATATATATATATATATATATATATATATATATATATATATATATATATACCAGGTGGCCCATTAAGGATGGATCGCGGCCGTATCTTGAAAACTATGTATCCCGCAGCTTTGGGGAAAAAAAAGTTGTACTAAAAGTGATCATCAGAAATTCACCAAAAATATTTTTATGCTTCTAAAACGACCGCAAGAGGGCGTGACGAGCTAAACATTTATAGTTATAAATAAAAAAAGTTATAATTAGCAAACTGTCTCCTACAACTTTGTTTTATGACATTTTGTCGTAATTTCACGAATAGAGGGGTGGGGGGAGTTTTACCTATTGAGATAAAAGGTCGTCTAATATCCGTTTGCCTTAACCGATTTTCGTCAATTTGGATTCATTTAAAAGGCAATTGCTGGGACAATCAGATAATCTGGGAGATAAATTATTTAGTTTATAAATGAAGCCGCGAGTTGGCGTTACATTCAACAATAGTTTTTTTGAGGTTTTGTTCAGTTTTTCCAAATGGAATGGTACAGCTTTTACTACATGTCAAGAAAGGTAATTTAAAGAGGAATCGTCCAGTGAAAACCCGAAATCGATATCTCTGACATGTCAAGAGATATTTCGATTTTTCTGAAAAAAATCAATTAGTTTTAATTTTTACCGTAATATTAAGTTAAAAATTGGTGTTAATATTTAGGTCGCAATCACAACCGCAACAATTTTATTTAAAAAATAAAATTATCTATTCAGTATCAATCATCATAAATTTTCTAATCCTGCCTTGATAATATTTTCTAATTTAATTACATAAGCGGAAAAAATACCTTTCCCAATTGTTGAATTTTCTCTTTTGTGATGTTTAAATACTACTTGACAGAATATTGAAATCAGTCATTAATAAAAATACCTACTCTTTCTTTTAAACTAAATGAACGGATGAATGAAATTATGCGTTTTCGGGTTTCCAAATAAACGCATGCAATCCTTAGGTACATTGCACAAAGAGTGTAAGAAGGGAACCATGGAAACAAACAAAAACAGTCAAATTAACTTGTCAGTTCTGAAATGCATTACATTTTCAACATTGCATTTATTGATTATTAATAATTATTATAATAATATCTAACAATGCCTTTTACGAATAACGAGGCCTTTAAACACGCTCCAAATTAATATGGCACGAAAAATTTGGACTAGTCCTAAGCCTGGGTAAAGTGTGAAGGAAGGCAAACATTCGGTTAATATTTTTTTAACTTAATGCAGGTAGTAGTGAAATAATAACTGATTTTTTCAGAAAAATCGAAATATCTTTTGACATGTCAGTGATATCGATTTCTGGTTTTCACTAGATGATTTCTCTTTAAATTACCTTTCTTGCCGTGTAGTAAAAGCTGTACCATCCTATTTGAAAAAACGGAACAAAACTTCAAAAAGCTATTGTTGAATCTAACGCCACCTCGCGGTTTCATTTATAAACTAAATAATTTATCTCCCAGATTATCTGATTGTCCCAGCAATTGCCTTTTAAATGAATTCAAATTGAGGAAAATTGGTTAAGGCAAACGGACATTAGACGACTTTTTATCTCAATAGGTAAAACTCCCCCCCATCCTTCTATTCGTGAAATTACGACAAAATGTCATAAAACAAAGTTGTAGGAGACAGTTTGCTAATTATAACTGAAAATTTTTCTTACTCGTTTAACACTTGAAAATACACAAAAAAATGATTTTTAAAAATGTTTAGCTCGTCACGCCCTCTTGCGGTCGTTTTAGAAGCTTAAAAATATTTTTGGTGAATTTCTCATGATCATTTTTAGTACAATTTTTTTTTCCCCAAAGCTGTGGGATAAATAGTTTTCAAGATACGGCCGCGATCCATCCTTAATGGGACACCTGGTATATATATATATATATATATATATATATATATATATATATATATATATATATATATATATATATATATATATATATATATGTATATACATATATATATATATATATATATATATATATATATATATATATATATATATATATATATATATATATATATATATATTGTTGCGTGTCCAGGAAGGAGCCCCACCCATCCCCTACATTGGAGGGCACATGTTTCATCTGTTGGTTGTTAGACTCATCAAGGTACCGACATATATTCTCTTATCAAGAATAGGAAGACCCTATCCACAATCAAACATCCCATATTTTGTAGACTTCATGTCGAATGGCTTATATATACAGTTTTTTTCATTTCGTTAGACAGCGTCCAATGGGACAACACAAGCTGGGAATTATACACTCCCAACCGCTGAGTTCTACAATCTCATGTAGAACACACAACAACCTGCGTCTCCAACAAAGTGAGGGGATGGATGGGGCTCCTTCCCGGTCAAGCAACAAACAAAATTGGTCTTTTGGATGAGAAGAACTAGATGATCCACCTTATATTCCAAACGTTGCAACCAGCGATTTTCACTTGCTTCGGTACTTAAGGGATTTCCTTGATAGTTGATGATTCAACGACGGAGAAAAAGTTAAAACTGAAGCCATGGATTAAGCTTCTTCATAGGCGGCAGATTTCTTTGACGTCGGAATTCAGAAAACTTGTTGAGCACTATGACAAATGTTTGAACAAAAATGGAAATTATGTAGAAAAGTAGATAAAAGTATGTAGAAAATAAAAAAAATTAATGATATTTATAGTATTTTTCTTCTTACTAAAAAACGGATCTTATTTAAAAAATATACCCTCTAATAATTTTGGTTAAGTTATGGATTGGAACTATTATCTTTCTCTTTACTAATACAATTAATTTTTGAAAGTTATCAAGCGATTTCAGATAATTTAAAATATTTGTACTCTGTTTGGTGCATTGTTTGCCAAATTTAAATGGCCGATATGAGGGGCTTTTACTATCTTCTCAGCCTCCATAAAGCATTATTGGGTCCACAGGTTATTTTATGTTAATTATTTAATTCTTTATTTGAAAAATTCCAAAAGTTAGCATTGAAACATGAATTAAAAATAAGTTATTGGTACAGCCTCCAAATTATTTTTTTTATTTTAATGTGTAATGTTCTAGGGTTCTATGAAAATTAGATGCAAGAGGAGGAGTTCAGCAATTCCAGCAATATTTGTATTTAATTAAAACATTGATTATTAAAATTTTATTTTTTCTTCAAGTCCAAGGAATGTTAGTAGCCTATGTAAGAAAGAGATAGCAGTCAAACTTCACTGCGCATGAGTGAGATTTTCTACGCTATGAGAGCATTTTCTACCTACTTAGCGTATGTTATTTATGCAAATAAGTAATATCGAATATCAGCCTAATGAGGCCCGAAAAAAAGTTAGCAAATTTGTGAAGCTAGTAAAATGTTTTTATGGCATGAATGCATACCGTTAGAAAGAGGATAAACCAGAAATTTTTTTAAAGAAGTCGAAGAACATAATTCCTTATAGTTTTTTTATATGCAGTTTAAAGTTGAGCTTTAAGTTTATTTTTACTTCTTACAAAAACTTTGCGAGTCCATAAAAAAAAGTTGATGTCGCTTGCATGTAATTTTGTAATAATTTTCATAGAACCCTACAACATTACACAGTAAAATAAAAAAAATATTTGGAGAATATACCAATAACTTTTTTATTAATTCAAATTTAAATGCTGACTTTTGGAATTTTTCAAAAAAAGATTTAAAAATCAAAAAAACCTGTGGGCCCTATAATACTTTATGTAGGCTGAGGAGATAGCAAAAGATAGTTATCGGCCATTTTAATTTGGAAAACGATGCACCAAACACCCTGTATAATATTTATTACACCATTTAGTTTTTTTTTATAGTATTTTCTATGTGTATTAAATGCAATGTTTAATTAAGCGTGTACTAAATGTTCTAGCCATGTACGTATAAATAAATAATAATTCTGATAACTTAAAAGAACGGACATAATATAAGTCGAAAATGTTCTAAAATATTTGCATAAGTTATTGACCATATCGTTATCTAAAATGAAGATGACAAACGGAGAGGAATATCAGTATTGGAGGCACATCGCAGATGTAAGTGAGCACCTGCTAGTGTGCAGCGGCAATGTGGCGGAGGCAGCATCACCGCATCCGGCACTTTCTGTACTCCACGTCCCGCATGGAAATATTGCATTACTAGTCGACATCAGGCCGTTTCCATATTTACAGCCCGGGGCACCTTATGGCCGCTTGTCTGTGCCGAACAATAAATAGTCCCGATACCTCCGAATTACGTACTCTAACTGCTTACTAGCGTCCATATGGGTTCCACCAAATACTGCTCGTAACATTCAAATATATTATTGTTATTTACTGCTTCATTTAATTATTTCACTTAACTACTATATTGTTTTCATTATAATTAAAAAAGTACAAAATAAATGTGCAAAATAAACACATCACCGTTTACGTATGTCCTCCATTATATTAAAAAAAAATTGTTAGTAAATATAAATTTTTTTAAATATAATATCACATACACACGGTACAGTGAAGAGTCAGATACATTATAAATAAAATATTGCTTCTTTGATCAAAAATTAATTCATTTTTCCACGTAATCTTTTTTTTTTTAGCTCGATACACTTCGCCCAACAATTTTCAAACCAAAAACTACGATTTGTTGAACTATGCAAATTGACAATGTGATTAGGTAATGATCTCATAAGTGGATTTCTTTTCAGTCATCCATTTCTTCATATCAGGAAAGAGGAAGAAGTCCAGAGAATAGAGTGGATCCGGCATCTATTCGTACGGTAATTTGTCTAATTTGGCTGTTGCAATAGCGGGCGAATGCGAGGGGTTTAATGTAAAACAGCGCTGTTTTTTCAGAAAATGAAAGCGTTTTTTCTTATCAACTAGTCGGAAAATTGACCAATACGAGGGTTGCTCTTAATGCATCCGGAAAAGTAAATAAAATTAAAAAGAAAAAAATAAATAAAAACAAATATTTATAATTGAAATTGGTTTAATTGTTTTTTAAACTATTCTCCGTGATAATCAATACACTTTTGCATACGTTTGAACTAATTTTCATAGTACTTTTTCTATTCCCATTAAGGTATCTTCAAAACATGCATTTTGAACGCACCGATCGCTTCAACTGGAGTGGAAAGTTGTTGACCACTTAGTTCATTCTTCACGCACGCCAACAAAAAGAAATCATTGGGTGTCAGAAATCATTTAGGACTGTACAGTACAGTGAAGAATGCTCTTGCGTTACTGGTTGTTTTTTTTTATTTCTTCAAAGACTTCTGGTAAACAAATAAATTATTATGGACCATTCACCCGTTCTACTATTCTCTAGTGGTACTGTAGCCACATACCCATTTATCCGAAAAAAACAGGCAACCATTTGTTTCAAAGTGCCTCTTGCTCGAACAACTTTTATTGAGTGTGGCTCAATTTGAAAGACCCATACAGTCGACTGCTGTTCACTTTCGGGCTCATACGCATAGATCTAAAATTTGTCACCTGTGTAGATGTTATTCACGGCTTTTGACGTACCATAATTATATTTCTTGGGCATCTCTTTGCACCAATCGACACAAGCCTTTTTTTGAACGATTGTCAAATTATGCAGAATCCAACGCGCACAAATCTTTTTCACGGTTAAATGTTCATTTAAAATCTTGTGTGCTTTTCATACTAATGCCCCCGATGGACATCAGATACATTAATCTCACAGTACGTCACATGGCGATGTTACTTTTTCAGTGTGTGTATAGTATCGATGTTTTCTGACACAACAAACGATTTTGGATGACCTTTTTTAAATTCGTCCGTGAGCGAACGACGGCCACGATTAAATTCACTAAACCAGTGATATACATTGGTTTTAGGTTGTTCTTCATCGCAAAAAGTCGAAGTGAGTTCATCGATGCACTGTTGTTGAGATAATACAAGTAGAAAGTCGTAGTAAATCTTCACATAAAAATTCTCACGAGTTAATTCCATTTTTTTTCTGAAATGAAATTTTCATTTTAAAGTCACTAAACAACTAAGTCACTAAACAACGTAACTAGCGTCTGTATGACAAAACGTTCTGAGTACAGTCAACAATGTCAAACTTTACGGTCTAATATATATGTCAGATGGCGCCTAGCAACACCATTGTTGCCAATTCCGGATACATAAATAGCAACCCTCGTAATACTCTCCTATAATTGTCCTTTCCAAATAGTCAATACATTGCGAATTCCAAAAAATATTGACCGCGAATCTTTCAGGTTGATGGAAGTGGTTTTAACTTTTTCAGGGGTAAAATACACTGCTAATAGCGTTTCATACCCAAAGATTTCTGCAAGATGTTCCGTATGCATTCGTGTGAAATATTTATCATCTCAGCAATATTTCTAATCTCCACTCTGTGATCGGCCAATACGATATCATGGATTTTGTTGACTGACTACTGACTTCTTCAGTAGTTCAACCACATTGAAATAGATGAAACACAAAATGTGATAGGACAGGTATAGGAGGTAAATGTGTATGGAACATCCTGAATAATCATTTGGGCCTGAGAAAGACACCAGTGTGATGGGTGTTATGTTTGCTAACTGGATCTAAAACGGATTCGAATAAATACTTCACAACGGTGTGTGGGCACAATCCAAAGGAATTTCTGTAACACAGTTGATGAAATTTTGATTCATCTTATACATTAGAGGCAAAAGAACAGTCAACTCTGTGGGTTTTACCCAGCGATTGATCATGACTTATTCCTAAAATATGAAATGACGAAGTTATGTTTAGCCACGAAAATGTTCCCGATAAATGTCTGCTAGTATAATAGCGATATTGGTCAATTTGCAGTAGGTATTGATGCCATATCCATCTATTCTCCGGATTTAGCTTCTTCCGAATTCTTTCGCTTGTCTTGATTCGTTTGTCCTCTCAATTGTTTTTGTATTAAATAACGAATTGTCTATGATAGATGTATGTATGACTGGGCCGTTATATTTATACCGAAATACCGCTCACAGCCACAAATACCGAACTACAAGACTTGTAAACCTCCTTGTTCTTACATTACTTTTACCAGTTCGAACCTGTGCCCTGCACTTGCGCGCACTGGTAAAATGAGTCGCCCGCGAGCCGCGCACCCCCCGACCGCACATGCGAGACGGAGATGTCTCTCGAGCGCGCTTAGGCATATTCAAAAAAGCTATGCGCTTTGGTAATTAAAACAAAGAAACGGGACGAGGAGTTTCAATGTTAGTTACGTTTTTATGAAAACAAGTACTACTATTTCTTCTCTCACCCAGTATTTAATATTACGATTTCTTCTCTCATCCAGTGTTAAATACTACGATTTTTTCTCCCACTCAGTGGTAAATAAATTAATAAAAGTGGAATAAAATAAATTAAAAATATTAAATAAAATAGACAAATTTGTGAAAAAACGAAATGCACTGTTCATTAGGTGAAACAGTGAAGAAAAAAAACCAGATTGTGCAATGAAACATATTGAAAATATGGATTCATTGCCTTAGATGACAAGCCGCAACATGCTGTTTGTTATCAGTTCTATCCATGGAAAGCATAAAACCTTCAAAAATAGTTCGGCATCTGGAAACAAAACACCCGTCTTTACATAACAACCCATTAGAATTTTTCGAGCGTTAATCACTCGTCTTGAAAAATCAAAAAATTGCTATTAACAAAACAAAGCGTAATGAGAGCGCAGCGCTTCAAGTATACTATTTAGTAGCAATAACAGTGGGCAGGGAGTCTAAGCCCCACACAATTGCGGAGAAACTCATTTTACCTGCTGCCATTGATATAGTCAATGTGATGATAAGTCCGGAAGAAGCAATAAAGTTGAAAACTATACCACTTTGAAATGCCACAATATCGAGACATATTAATAAAGTTGCCAATGATGTTCACGATCAAATAATTGAAAAAGTTCAATTAAGTGATTTTTTGATGTTGATGGGTCAATTAAAGAAAATGTGCTACTTTACAAATCAATCCTTGATCGTGCAACCGGCGAAGGACTCTTTATAAAACAAAATGAAAACTGACTTTAGTAAATGTATTGCGGTATGTTCTGATGGCGCGAAAGCGATAACCGGGAAGAACAGTGGTGTGACAATAAAATTAAAGGCCATTAACATTATGCCACATATGGAATAAACGCACTGATTTCTTCACAGAAATGCGCTTGCTACATAAAATATGGCAGACAATTAACAAAATGAAAGGAAATCGTAAAAATTGTTAAATTTACTAAAAGCCGTCAAACACGATTGACTGTTTTTCCATACTGAAGTCAGGTGGTTGTCGTGAGGAAAAGTTCTAACGAGGCACTTTGAATTACGAGATGAATTAAAAATTCATCATCTCTCATTTTTAGAGTTTTTGCTTTTCATTTTTAGAGATGGGGAAACTGGTATTACTGTTGGCTTATTTGACTGATATATTTTCACATTTGAATGACTTAAATACGAGTTTACAAGACAGTAACAAAAATATTTTACTAATGACAGACAAAGAGAATGTCTTCATCAAGAAGCTTGGTATTTGGATTAATACGCAATGAAAAACGCAGTTTTGATGCATTCCACTTACTTATCTTATCAAAAATATAGATTTGGAAAAGTCTGTTATTGATCGCGTTGTTGCGAGCATGAAAACACATTTACGTGAATTGAAAATGTAGTTACTAGTTAATATTTTCCAGAGCATCAACGATGATTTTGTAGAAAAGATGGATTCTCAGTTCATTTGATGAAAATGTTGTTGCAGCTGCTAAATTACCTATTGAAATTCACAACCAACTTATTGAAATATCTAACTCTACAACTAGAATTTATAATTCAAGATTTAGATAAGTTTTGGCTTGCACGACGACGTGAACACGGGAGCTTATTAACGGCAGCTTTGAAAATATTAATTCTCTTTGCTACTTCTTACTTATGCGAAAAAAGCTTTTCGTCTATGATGGTTTTAAAAACTAAATTTAGAAATCGTCTATTATCATTGGAAATAATTTGCTTATGTGAGTTTGCTATGTTGATCAACGTATAGAAAAACTTTTAATGAAAAGTAAAATCAACCGTCCCATTGAATTATTATTTCAAACAACTTTAGCTATTACCTAATTTCAGTTTACTTTATTATAATGCAATATTTAATTTTCTAACACTTGTATTTAAATGTAAAATACTTTAATAAATGGATGTTTCGTAACAGGTCTTATTTTTTTGAACACATTGCGACTCCTCTTATTCCTGAATGCGACCACCAGGTTGAGACAATTGTCTACAATATTCCAAAGAGATGAAAATCGTTAAATATGACAATCCATCAACTAGTACCGTAAAACCAAATATCTACAAATTATATACATTATGTCAAAAAAGTACCGGGAATTGGTCAATAAAACACAAAATGTTTATTATTGACCCAAATTTATTGTATCGCTTTCAAAGTAGGTCCCTTCCGAAATAATACACTTATGCCAACGATTAATCCAATTGTCAAAACATTTTTTAAACGTATTTTCCAGAATGGACTTCCGTTCTCGTCGCAAATTCTCTTTTATGTCTTCTATCGACTAAAAACGGGTGCCTCAAAGAGGTAATTTGTATTTGGGAAAGAGAAAGAAGTCGATCGCAGCCATATCAGGTGAATACGGTGGTTATTCGATGGTGTTTGTTGAGTTTTTGGCTAGAAATTCGTTCACAATGATAACCTTGTGAGATGGTGTATTGTCGTGATGCAAAATCCAAGAGTTTCAATGCCGCATAACGCTCATATAATATTTTTGAATTACCGTCTGACCTTCTGGAAATAATTCTGAGTGCATATCACCACGTATACCAAAAAAAAAACAGTCAACATCACCTTATCTTTTGACGTGGTTTTTCGGTTTCGGCTCAGTTGGAAGGCGCCATTCCGAAGCTTCTTGACTGGTTGGCATTTCAAACTCGTATACCCATATCTCATCACTAGTTACTATGCGTTTTATGAATGTGGGGTTGAATTGACTCGTAACATGTCTTCAGCGACCTTTACGCGATTGAGGTTCTGAAGAAAATTTAGGTTTTTTGGCACTAGTCGAGCGGCAACGCGTTTCATGCCCAAATAATCGCTTAAAATGGTACGAATTGATTCGTGAGTTACAGAAAGATCAGCGGCTATCTCTCTCAAACTTAAATGACGAATTTCAGTCACCATTTCCTTCATTTTAGCGATGTTAACTTCAGCTGAAGACGTTGATGGCCGACCAGAGCGAGCTAAATCTTCCACCACATCTCGACGGCTTTTGAATGCACTATACAACTCATATGCACGTGTTTTTGATAAAGTCAGTTCACCGTAAGTCTTCTACAACATTTTCAGCGACTTGGCATACGAAATTCCATTTACAATGCAACATTTAAGACAAATTCTTTGTTCGATGTTTTAATCCATTGTAAAAATTGCAAAACACACTTGAGATGAGCTGACAAAATCAAGCACTGTAAACAAAATAAATGACAGATTACGTTCAAATTCCGTATCAATATAAAGGACAGCTGTGCCAACTTAATGATAAAAATAATTTTGACAATCCCTTTAAGCGGGCTTTTCAAATGATCAATTCTCGGTACGACAGAATATATACTACAAAAAACTGCTGCTTTATATATAGTGGAATCAGCAAGGCATCGTGCATTATGAGTTGTTCCAATCTGATCAAACGGTCATTACCAGCCGTTACCAATAACAACTAATTCAGAGGAGAAAGCGGAAAGTCATTTTGTTTTAAGACAACGTAGGACTACATACACCAAAACGGAATTTGGAAACGATCACCGAGTTGAGGTAGAAGATTTTGTTACACGCGTATTTTTCAATATTGTGGCCTTTGAATTTTCATCTCATCCAATACTTACAACCTCATCTGGTTGATAGCCGTTTTACATATCTTAAGGAAGTCGAAAATAGCTTCAACGACTTTATCTCATGAAAACCATCAAGTTATTTTCGATCTGGGACTCGAGAATTACCTGTAACGTCGCGCACGGGAATATAATGTAAGGCATATTACTTCTCTCAAGTGTATATTTGACAAAAAATGTCGATCATTAACTAGATGACCTAATACGAGGGTAGTCTTAGAAGTACCCTACCTAACACAGAAAACACAATATATTTGGGAAAAAAATCTTTTTTTCTCTACATAGTCTCCTTTTAGCTCAATGTACTTTTCCCAGCGATGATTAATAGCTTAGATTTCCTATTTATAGTGAAAATCATCGAGCTCCTCAAAATACTATTAATCGCAGACTCAACCTCTCCATTGTTGGCAAATCTTTTACCACCTAGCCATTTTCTCATGTTTGGAAACAGAAAATAATCCGAGGGGGCTAAATCCGGTGAATAGGGTGCGTGAGGGAGCAATTCGAACTTTAACTCAATAATTTTGGTCATCGCGATGACGAATGTGTGAATTGGTACATTGTCTTGATTAAACAAAACATTTTTTTCGCCAAATGCATCCATTTTTTTTTATTTCATCACTCAAACGCGGCACTAAGTTCGCATAATATTCGCCGTTGATTGTTTTTACTTTCTGAAGATAATCAATGAAAATGTTTCCACGTGCATCCTAAAAAACTGACGCCATGACCTTGCCTGCACACGAAACTGTCTTCGCCTTCTTTGGAGCCGACTCCCCCCTTTCCATTGTCCATTGTTTTGACTATTCCCTCGTCTCATGTGTGCAGTAATGGACCCATATTTCATCCATGGTTATGATCCATGTATCGATGTAAAAACTTTGTCAGCTTTATTCACGACGCTTATTTAATAATTAGTATTGTTATTTAGTATTGTATTTAGTAGACGTTATTTAGTATATGTTTGGCAGTCATTACTTGAGAACGCTCTCAGTGAGTTTGTAAACATAGAAAAAATTGGTCATCGTTATGTGATACAATACTTTCATTTGAGATCTTAGTCCAACCGATATCAAAGCGGAGCTAAATTCTACTCTCGGAGAGCTTACAACAAAAAAATATTGGGCGACACAGTTTAAACGAGGCCATACTGAACTGCCAAATTGAACCAGCCAAATTGAGCTGCCAAATTGAACATCGCAGAGGTCGACCAAATGAGATGATCATTGCCAGAAATGGTGAAGAAAATCCACAAAATGGTATTGGATGACAGTGGACTGAAAGTGTGCGAGCTAGCAGACATGGTAGGCATTTAAAAATGCGCTGTACATCGCATATTGACTGAACATTTGGACATGAAAACACTGTGCGCAAGATGGGTGCTGCAATTACTCACAATGGAAAAAAAACAGCGTCGTGAGGATATTTCAATCCAGTGTTTGGCGAAGTTTCAAAGAAATAAAGCTGAGTTTTTGCATCGATTCATAACCATGAATAAAATATGGGTCCAGTACTTCACACCTGAGACGAGGGGACAGTCAAAACAATGGACTGAAAGCGGAGAATCAGCTCCAAAGAAGGCGAAAACAGTCTCGTCTGCAGGTAAGCTCATGGCGTCAGTATTTTGAGATGCACGTGGGAAAATTTTTATTGATTATCTTCAGAAAGTAAAAACAATCAACGGCGAATATTATGCTTATTGCCGCGTTTGAGTGATGAAATCAAGAAAAAATGGATGCATTTGGCGAAAAAGAAAGTTTTGTTTCATCAAGACGACCAAAAGCCAATCGCGATGACCAAAATCAATGAATTAAAGTTCGAATTGCTTCCTCACGCACCCTATTCACCAGATTAAGCGCCCTCGGATTATTTTATCCTGCATATCGAATATCAGCCTAATGCGCCCTGACACAGAAAGTTAGCAAATCAATGAAGTTAGTAAAATATTTTTATGGCATGAATGCATACCGTTAGAAAGTGGATAAACCAGAGATTTTTTTTTTAAGAATTCGAAAACCATGATCGTATTTAGTTTTTTTTTAATATGCTATCCAAAATTGAGCTTTAAATTTAATTTTACTTCTTCCAAAAACATTGCAAGTCTATAAAAAAAATAGATGTCGCTTGCATAATAGATGTCGCTTGCTAATTTTTATTTTCATAGAACCCTACAACATTACACATTAAAATAAACAAATAATTTACAGGCTATACCAATAACTTTTTTTTAATTCAAGTTTCAATCTTAGCTTTTGGAATTTTTCTAATAAAGAATTAAATAATTAACACAAAAAATTTAAACCAATAATGCTTTATGGAGGCTGAGGAGATAGCAAAAAACCTCTCCTATTGGCCATTTTAATTTGGCAAACGATGCACCAAACACCCTGAATATAATACAATGTATTCAATAATACAGTTAATTATTTTATATTGATAATTAGTTCGATCAAGCAGACATAACTCTGCTTCTCTTTTATTTATCCCATATATTTTTTTTTAATTTAAAACAGATAATTAGTTTAGTACCGGCCAGTTGAAACTGGTAACAAATCAATTAAATATTAAAAGAGTGCCTTTAACTTCTGATATAATATACTGTTTGATAATTCTGTTATTTTCTGGACTCGTAACGAATACGACCATATGTATATTTTTGCCGGCTACAGAACAAAAACCGAATGATAAATTATTCAAAGTTAATTAGGGTTGGAGATTTTAGCTGTAGAACCTGTTGCAAAAATGCGCCGCCCGCTTATTTTTATTCAAATAACGCCACCGAGTGATATATAACAGTGTCGTATGTTTTTGCCATTGCCACGCTATATATCTGCACACAAAAACCACCACATCGCTTAGTCCCATCTCAAGTTTTTGTACCGCTTTCCTTCCCTAATTCCCAGTCATTTTTCGGGTGTAAATGCGAAAATGTACACTACAATTGTGTTTTGTGGCTTAATGAAATATGATATAATGCTTTTATTATACGGTCGAGGAGGAAAAACCATGAACAAAAAGATATTATTTAGTTTAAGCTATATGCAGACTCGACATTTCGTGTGGCAATATAGTAGAGAGGTGTAAAAAAGAGGAGTGGTAATATTGGTTTTAACTATTTACTTCCTGAAGCAAATTTAACATGCATTCCAATATAATGTAATATATTTGTATACAATGAAAACTGTAAAAAGAATTACTAATTAGGAAATTACGTGACATCTATGCTGGTGTTCAACCCGATGGTCTATATAAAATTGATAATTCTACCTCTTTAGTTACTAAAAGAATGTGCTCACATTTATCAGGCTCAGGAAGGAATGCTAGAATAGATCGTCGGTTTATAGAATATGCTGTTGTGAAAAGTGTACAAATAGAGCACCGACTTACAGTCGTTGGTACAATTAGAGCCAATAGATGAGAACCACCTACCGAAATAACGCAAATAAAAAATAGCCAAGTAAACTCTTCAGTATTTGCATTTAGTGCTGATATGACCGTTGTCCTATCAGCACTTTCACAGTCACAAACACAGTCATGTGTGTTTTAACTTAGTATGACTGTCTCTGACATCTGATAGAAGTGTTAGATAATTTTTCTTGTTAAGTGAGCATTTTTTACATGTATTAAAATATTTTGTAGGCAATGTATCGAACCAGACTTTTGATTAAATTTTGTATAGAAACAAAATTTGTCTAAATTTCTTGTGCTGATGCATTGATATTGGTAAGAAACAATGAAGCAATTAAGAAAACCTCAAGCAATGAAGAAAACATTACCAAAATATTATTAATTAATTAAATATTATTTGTTATTACGATAACACTCCATCACACACCGCAATAATTATTCGTCAATTTTTCGCTATAAATCAAAGATAATTAAAACAGAAACCCATAAACTAGTAAAAAAAAACCAAAAACAGATTATAGTGAAGGATACACAAAAAAGTTACAATCAGACTTCTATGGTCAGCAAAATTAGATATGGAGATTCATAAGAAGGCAAAGAAGTGAGATGAAAGAACTGATAGAGGATACACATGTAATTAACCAAACATGGGTACAATATCTTTTGCAATTATATAAAATATAATAGGGTACCACAAGGCCACGAGTATGAAATATAACGAATGATTTTTTTAAATGAATAAGGGAATGAATGAACTATAAGAGAAGAAAATCTAATAGAAGCTCTGGAAAAATTTTAAAATAGTAAATTTCTCGATCAAGACGAGATTGTGAATGAGTTATTGAAATATTGAGGACACTTTCTGGTTGAGCAGTTTCAAACGCACACAGAAAGAATCATAAAATCGAATAGAATCCCGGACGAACGGAGAACGGCGATAATTATAATAATATACAAAAAAGAGAAAACGAAGATTCCAGTAACTATAGAGAAAATAACTATAGAAATGAACGCTCGTATACCGATGCCACATTCATGTGTGAGACAGGTGAAGATAAAGTTCCTAGAACATTCCAGCTTACCGCTGCTTGATAGACTTGAAGAAAGCCTTTTACAGAGAAAAATAGAAGACGTTATCCAATTATTATATAACAGAGACGTCCCGTTTGATCTAATCAAGACAATTGAAGACAAATACAAAGTTGTCGCAAGTAGTAGCAAGATTAGTAGAAGGAGGTACAGAGCCAATTAATTACGAACTCGGAACACCCCAGTTTCGTTCGACTGTTTCAGCCTTCTCCTATTTAATATTGTCATTGATGAAATCATAAAGAAAATCAAAACAAAAAGGAGATATAGAATGGATAATCAAGAGCTGAAAATCATATGCTACGCTGGTGATGACATAATATTAGCGGAAACACAGAATGACCTGCAAAGGCTATTTGCATTAGATATATGAATTTTATTTAATAGCAATACAATATTATATTTCAATCTCCGAATCCGAAAAAAAACGAAAACAGTAGTAATAGCAAAGGTGCCCATTAAGTACAAATTGGTGGTGGAGGTCGAATATCTAGGCATAAAAATAACTAGCGTCGGAAAAATAGAGAAATACGTAAAACATCAGGTTAGTAAGGTGAACAGGATAGCAGGATATCTCGGTGATACTATATTAAGAAATAGATTCTTCTTAGTTCAAACTAAAGTAAGTATAAAATGAAAGTATAAAAGCGTAGTACGACCATTAATGACTTATACAGCTGAAACAAAACTTGATACTGGTGTAACACAGAAAATGATGGAATTATAAGAAATGAATATCTTAAGGAAAGCAGCAAATGAAACACTGAGAGATGGAGAAAAGAGTGAGGACATAAGGCGCACATGTAAAGTAGAAAACATCAACCAGTGGATAAAACGATGAAAGGTCGAATGGGATCAACACGTAGGAAGGACGACAAACAACAGGATAGTGTGAATTGTAAGTGATAAGTAATCGAACGGAACGACGTCGTTAAGGCTTTAATACGTAGTTTAAACGTCGTGTTTGATAATGTAACATTGATTACGAAACTATAGTCACACAAAGTTAATAATTAAATAACTGATAGTAACAAACTAAAAAGTAAAAAGAAAGCTAACAAAGTAAAAAATTGATTTTATTCGAAAAGGAAAGACTTCACTAGGAAAGCCCCATTAGCTTGTATAATGTATCTCTATATAAATTAATTACATTCTTGGAAAACACGCATGGTAATAACAATCCATATCAGGAAGCATTAAAATGTATTATGAACAGAATAAATAATTAACATTATTTAAAGAAAAAAATATTGACATACCAGGTTAACAAGGAAAATATAAGTAAATTGCATGAAAAGTTGATAAAAAAGCTCTTATTTGGCAAAGAAAATGTGCTCTTTTACAGTTGAGACTTTTCTTAACAGCATATAAAACTATATAAAATTAAAAAAAGTTCTTATACTATTTTTCAAAAAACTGAAAGATAAAAAAACTTACCTTATTAATTTCGAAAACGACATTAATTCTGGTCCTGCACTTTATACTTAAAGAAAAGGATCAATCAAAGTGGTCACCGATCCGTTTCACGCAAAGTTGGGGGCGAAGTACCCAAGAGTCGGTACATGCGTATAACAGTGATAAAGGTCTTCTCCTAATAGTCTCATCAGCCTGTTCTATGTGAGTTATTCACTTGTATTAACTGGCGTTTTAAAAACTATACTTTTCATGTAACCCCATAAAAAAATCACAAGGGTTAAGGTATGGTGACCTAGATGACCAGGCAACTGGCGCTGCACGATCTAGCCACAAATTAGAAAAAGTTATGTCTAAGAACTCACTTCACGCCTAAAATGGGCTAGCGTTCTATCGTGAAAAAAACATAAGTTCTGCCTGACACTGAAAGGTATATTTTCTAGAAGACCGGAAAGATAATTTCGTAGAAATTCGATATAGTTTTCGCCCGTTAAATGATCCGGCAAAATAAAAGGACCAGCAAGAATATCATTAAGACATTGGTCGAAAATATATGTTGAAAATGTGTTTGACTCGAAGCATGAGGATTATCAACTGACCAAAAATGGGGAATTGTGAATTCCATTTCGGGTAAATAAAGCCTAGTCCATAATCAAAATGTTTCAGGTACAGTTTTCAAGTTTTCATTAGTCTCATGTTGAGACTAAGTTTTTTGTCTCAAGTTTTCATTAGTCTTGTGGCTCTAAGGCTTGAACTTGTTGATTTTCCCGAAATGCCCTAATTTTTTTAGCTCAGTTCAACTTGCCGTGCTGTTTCTCGAGTACTTTTTATTGGGTTTTCCTCGATGACATTCAAAATTTATTCCTCCCATTGCACGTTTTCAAGTACTATCAGACTTTCTGCGTGCCCTCCACTATATTCTCTCAAATTACCAGTATCTCTGGATCTTTGCACAACCCGAATAAATAATTTCAACAGTGGGTAAATCCGAAAAGGAAAACGTTCAGCGTATAGCTGACATGCAGCATTGGCAATTTTAAAGGCACCCTCTATAAATTAACAGCATGTCAACTAATTTACTATTCTCATGCATATGGGTCATTTTATCTTTCTAAAAATCACGATAGAAATTCACGTTAGTAATGACAACAAAATACATGATAAGAAAGTAAAAGGAATGCATGATTCACAAAAAGCTAAACACATTAGTGGTCTTCTGTTAGATTTGAATTTGCGGGCGGTCGATTAAATTTGTTTAAATTATTTTAACGGCCGAGCTTGATTTTTTTTAAAATTTATTCATGACTGTAGCGGCCTAATTTTAGAGATATATAAATAATCTTTCCATTCCCCTCTGTGCCACCCGATATTTTGAACTGACTGTGATGTGAGTGTCCAAGTTTCAACTCCGTATGTTATTACGGGCAGGACTTTTCTTTTCAGGCAAAGTGGTAGTTTGTTCTTAAACACTATGTTGAACCTGCCAAATGCCTGCCAGTCAAAAAAAAGGAACAAAAAATATATGAACACACCACGATCATTCAGACATTAATAAGGGTGAATATTTGACTATTTTGCGCAGCAGTGGTAATTCTATTTCGGCCTCTTCTCCAGGCCTGTCTATAACATCGTTTGTCTCCCTGATTTTTTTAAATATTCACGAAAGGCTATTTTGATTTAGTCCCACAATCTCAGCAATTTTAAATTACCGATAGACCTGTTTCGACTATGTTACTATTCTAACTCTATTAAACTATGAAATAACGTTTATCCAAATTTAGAGCAAACACAAAGATTAAATTTTTCCCGCACTCATGAAACAATATTTTAAAATATGCAAGAATTTGTATCAAATATAAAGACAATCGATAAACTTTGTTAAAAATAGCTTTTATTGACAAAGTTCTGCATTTGTTTAAAAACTAAACATGTAATCAGTAGCGACACCGCAGCCATCATTTTAGTTATCCTATTTTATATTTTGAATATACGTATTAAATGAGACTATCCACTTCAAAATATTAAATCAAACCTAATCAGATTATATAACCCTTGTTACTTATTTACACGATAATTTAATACCTGCTGCAACGTATATACAGCATATGACAAGCAGCTAGCTTTTTGCATAGCTTATTTATATGACCTTCTTAATAAAGCCTGTTTCCGAGATAATTGCCCAAAAAGGTAGTAAAGGATGTTTGCTTTATTGTCGTACCGTAAAATTTAAGTAAATATAATTCCCTTAAGATGTCAGTTCGAGGAGTAAAAACAATAAAATTAGTTTTGTGTAAGATATTTTCTGGAACTAAACTCGAACAGATTTACAACTAAGCACCAAATCACTTTTTTTAAACTCCTCAGGGCGCGTTTCGTTCACCGTATTGACATCATCAGGAGATGATTCAATTTCAGTTTTAAAAAGTGATTTGGTGTTTAGTAGTAAATTTAGTAGATTTCTTCAAGTGTACTGTTTGACACCGAAAGTTCCAACAGAAGAATTGATCAAAGATATTTTTAGTAAACAAATTATTTACTTTATTAAATATTTCTTGAACCGTTTCAGTGAAGTGGCTCTTTGAATATTATTATTTCTTACCAAATACCGGATATCAACAGACATTATCATGTTGCTACTATTCAAAATGTCTACTTGATCGTTAACAAATATTAAAAATAATGGACCCAGAACAGATCACCGGAGCACCTCAGAAGGACTTTTCGGATGCTGTGCTATTAATCTCGAGGACTTGGTGTCGTTCAAACAAGTAAAATTACAACCACTCTCTAACCCAATCCCTTAAACCACAGAGACTATATTAGTACACAGTATAGTGCAATGTAATCTAATTATTTAATTCTAATTAAAGTCCTTAGCCTGCCGAAAGTTATTGACATCTGTTATAATATTATTTAATGCAGATATAAAGTATATATGGAGTAAAAAGGTATTTTTGGAATAATTTTTTTGTTAAGTTATAATTTGAGTTTCGGAAACAAATTACATGAGGCCATATTTAGAGAATATGGTGCTTGTTTGTTGACAATCTTTAAGTTTCTGGTAAATAACTGCATAATGATGAATTTCATAATGTGAAATAGATCATTTTATTGGCGTAAAATCCAAAAATGTTTTTCAATTACACAATTTATTATCAAAATCAGTTTTCTGTGCGCTAAACTTATAAAGAATTATCGACAAATTCCGAACGAATTTCACGTCGTTCGATATTAAAATAAAAGCAAGACAAAAACTGTGCGTTCCGAAGAAAATATCGCTGTTGCTGGCAGTGTTGATGAAGATCCAATTTTATGAATTCGTCGCCGCTCGCAGGAATTTGGGCTTTGTTTTTCGACAATGTAGATTATTTAATTAGGAATTTGAATAGTATTGATCTGGAGGATGTGTTTCCAACAGGACGGTGACGGTTGACGGTTCCACCTGTCAAACAGCCAATGCAACAATAGATTTATTAAGGAAAAAATTTGGTGAGAAAATTATTTCGAGAAACAGACATGTTGGTAACTAAGATCATGGAATTGAACGCCATTATATTATTTTCTTTGCGGTTATGTTAAATCTTTGGTCTATGCTGATAAACCAGCAACTATTAACACCTTGGAAACCAACATAACTTGGACAATTGCGGACACGGAACTCTAATTGCTTAAAAAGTGGTCGGAAATTGGATTGGCAGAATACGTTTTCTCAGAAGTAGCCGCAGTGAACTTTCTGAAACAGTCTGAAATTGTTTCCAAATATTAATGTCATTGAATACTATTGCACATAAAATAAATAGATTCAAAGTATCCAATTTTCTTGTTGTTTTATTTTAACCTAATTTATAGTTTGTATACATAGAGAGTGGCTGAATGATGATGATGTCACATACTTTCGTCTGCTCTCTGATCCATGTACAGCTCCTTCTATGCCAAGTAACACCAAGCATACACCTTTCCATTCCACTCTGTGCTACCCGAAGTTTTGAACTGACTGTGATGTGAGTGTCCAAGTTTCACCTCCGTATGTTATTACGGGCAGGACACACTGATCAAGGACTTTTCTTTTCAGGCAAAGTGGTAGTGTGTTCTTAAACACTATCTTGAGCCGGCCAGTCACATTTAACGCGTCGTTCCACCATATATATATATATATATATATATATATATATATATATATATATATATATATATATATATATATATATGTAGACCAAACATTTAACATAACCCCATGACCTTAGTTCCCAACTAACATGTCTGTTTCTCGAAATAATATTCTCACCAAATTGTTTCCTTAATAAATCTATTGTTCCATTGGTTGTTTGACAGGTGGAACCGTCAACCGTCACCGTCCTGTTGGAAACACATCCTCCAGATCAATACTATTCAAATTCCTAATTAAATAATCTACATTGTCGAATAACAAAGCCCAAATTCCTGCGAGCGGCGACGAATTCATAAAATTGGATCTTCATCAACACTGCCACCAACAGCGATATTTTCTTCGGAACGCACAGTTTTTGTCTTGCTTTTATTTTAATATCGAACGACGTGAAATTCGTTCGGAATTTGTCGATAATTCTTTATAAGTTTAGCGCACAGAAAACTGATTTTGATAACAAATTGAGTAATTGAAAAACATTTTTGGATTTTACGCCAGGAAAATTATCTATTTCACATGATGAAGTTCATCAATATGCAGTTATTTACCAGAAACTTGAAGATTGTCAACAAAGAAGCACCATATTCTCTAGATATGACCTCATGTAATTTGTTTCCGAAACTCAAATTATAACTTAACAAAAAAATTATTCCAAAAATACCTTTTTACTCCGTATATACTTTATATCTGCATTAAATAATATTATAGCAGATGTCAATAACTTTCGGCAGGCTAAGGACTTTAATTAGAATTAAATAATTAGATCACATTGCACTATACTGTGTACAAATAGAGTCTCTGTGGTTTAAGGGATAGGGTTAGAGAGTGGTTGTAATTTTACTTTTTGAACGACACCAAGTCCTCCAGATTAATAGCACAGCATCCGAAAAGTCCTTCTGAGGTGCTGCGGTGATCTGTTCTGGGTCCATTATTTTTAATATTTTTTAACGATCAGGTAGACATTTTGAATAGTAGCAACATGATAATGTCTGCTGATGATATCCGGTATTTGGTAAGAAATAATAATATTCAAAGAGCCACTTCACTGAAACGGTTCAAGAAATATTTAATAAAGTAAATAATTTGTTTACTAAAAATATCTTTGATCAATTCTTCTATTGGAACTTTCGGTGTCAAACAGTACACTTGAAGAAATCTACTAAATTTACTACTAAACGCCAAATCACTTTTTAAAACTGAAATTGAATCATCTCCTGATGATGTCAATACGGTGAACGAAACGCGCCCTGAGGAGTTTAAAAAAAGTGATTTGATGCTTAGTTGTTAAGCTGTTCGGGACATCTTAAGGGAATTGTATTTACTTAAATTTTACTGTACGACAATAAAGCAAACATCCTTTACTACATTTTTGGGCAATTATCTCGGAAACAGGCCTAAGAAGGTCATATAAATAAGCTATGCAAAAAGCTAGCTGCTTGTCATATGCTGTATATACGTTGCAGCAGGTATTAAATTATCGTGTAAATAAGTAACAAGGGTTATATAATCTGGTTAGGTTTGATTTAATATTTTGAAGCGGATAGTCTCATTTAATACGTATATTCAAAATATAAAATAGGATAACTAAAATGATGGCTGCGGTGTCGCTACTGATTACATGTTTAGTTTTTAAACGAATGCAGAACTTTGTCAATATAAGCTATTTTTAACAAAGTTTATCGATTGTCTTTGTATTTGATACAAATTCTTGCATATTTTAATTTATTGTTTCATGAGTGCGGGAAAAATTTAATCTTTGTGTTTGCTCTAAATTTGGATAAACGTTATTTCATAGTTTAATAGAGTTCGAATAGTAACATTGTCGAAACAGGTCTATCGGTAATTTAAAATTGCTGAGATTGTGGAACTACATCAAAATAGCCTTTCGTGAATATTTAAAAAAATTAGGGAGACAAACGATGTTATAGACAAGCCTGGAGAAGAGGCCGAAATAGAATTACCACTGCTGCGCAAAATAGTCAAATATTCACCCTTATTAATGTCTGAATGATCGTGGTGTGTTCATATATTTTTTTCCCTTTTTTTTGTTCTATTTTAGGTTTTTCGCCACGTTCTAAAACTCACAAAATTTCAAAAATATCTGTTCTTATGTAAATAATATTATTATCAATGCAAATATCATTGACATGCACTAAATATACTTCCTATCTTTTTATTATATACAGAAATTAATATAATGTATTTTCTTGAATGTTAATTTTTTGTATTTTTTAAAAATTCTGTTCGTTAGGAAAATTTATTACAGAAAAAAAATCACTGAGAAATTTGTCTCAGTTTGGTTTTTTGTTTTTTTACCCAGAGATCCTTTATTTACATAAAAACAGATATTTTTGAGAAAACCGCGCCAAAAGAAAGGAAAAAAATATTCAACCTCATTGCACTACGTACTTGCTGCGATGGGCCGAAGAGATGATAAACGAACCTATTTGAAATTTCCTCATGGTTGGCAACGAGACAAGAATAAGACGGGAGACAAGTGTCGAACTTTAGGTTAGAGAACATCTGAGCGATGAGTCCGCTTGAATGCAGCTCAACCCGTCTTCCATTTTAAAGAGGGAGCATTAAGGTATAGGGTCTATAATGCATGCAGATCGAACTTCTCTTGTTTTTATTGACAGCACAATAACAGGAGCATCATATCTTAGAGACGTTCTAGAGCCTATTGTGCACCCGTTTCGATGCACATTTTGCTCATTCTAATTTTTAATTACGACTGAGATCATCCATATAAACTATATGCTATATTCTTGGTTTTGTATTTTATATTATGTATTTGTTTTGTTAAGTATAAATTAGACAGTGCTATACAAAATAACAAAGATGAGAATTGCCCTGAAAGATGACTCTTCTTATGTTTATATAGTTTGTTCGGATTTTTTATTGTTTATAAGCAAAACTTTTTGTGCTCAATGCATTCACTGTGGTTTTAATGAACTGTAGTAATACAAGACTAATTCCTGTTATTACGCTAATTGAAAAGTTCATTAAAAAAATGCCTTTTGCATCCTAAAAAAATGATGCTATAACCTTTTTGGTCGATTTTGAAAACGTTGATTAGAAAGTTATACTTACTCGTTTTTGATCCTAAAATCAGATCAGCATGATCTTAGCAATTTTACTCAAAATCAATTGCCTGTCATCCATAACCATGTCACGTATAGAATTAATTGTTTGTTCGGTAGTTGCACTTATTGAACGTCCAGAACTAGGATCATCATCCAGGCTTGTTCGACCACTTTGCAACTCACCTGCCCACTTACAAACTATTGTTTTTGAAGGAGACGACTCCCCTCCCCTAATACATTTACTATTTCATTATGAATTTCCATTGCCTTTAAACCATTTTTTACAAAGAATTTAATCAGTGCATGATTTTTGATATTTTCTATTTTAAAAACTAACACTGATACGTTTAATTTAAACTGCTGTTTTTTACGAATGAATTGACAAATCTACTTGAAACTTTACATATGTTTATATGAAGGATGGAGGAACTTCAAAATGTAGTAGATTATATAGTTCTTTTACTCCTCTCTATGGGTGTCACTCTGCGAACTTTTCAATTAGCCGAGAAGATCGAGCGATCAAAAATGTGTGATATTCTCATGTAAATTTTTAGCTCTACAGGCCGAGTTGGCCGATGGCTTGGTTTGATCTATTCACCCAACCAGATCAAGACCGCGATCGACGTCGATATTCAGATACTTCAGATATCGAGAACTGATGTTCGATGCGATGCGTCTCGCCCTTTGGTTGATACTTTCATATGCCTTGCTATAATTTATCAAGGCAAAGGCTTTTTGTGCTTTCATTTACAGTCATCCAAGGTAATTTCAGATAGTAAAAATCCTTGATATTGATATCCTATTGATCCCTTAGAATACAATTTTTGCTCGTGTGGCGTAAGACTATCTCGGTTTGATATTATATACTAGGCTTTTATATGTCGTTGTGAGGCCTATAAATTTTCGGATCTTGTGTTTCCTTTGTCTTTGGAATCAAATAAATTACTCCAATTGCTAGCCACTCTTTAATACTTTTGGTGATTATCATATTATAGTACAAATTAAATAGATATTCATTATTATCATAATTATTATTATTATTGTAAATAAAAGAAAACTTTCCTTTTCAAATATTTCTTAAATTACATAAGACTATATGTTATAATTAATTATGACGTTGTTATAAAGCTTGCTGTTTTAAAATAGAAATGCTAAATGTACATTTCCAGTTATAATGAGATGTTATCAAGCTGAGATTATTTTGTTTGTTTGAAGTCATTATTTTTACATAATTTGAAATGTTTTTTTTTAAATATTTATTTTAACCGTCTATTTTGATACAAGCACAATTTCGCAACATAAATGATATATTGTTCTAATTAATACAGTTGCTTATTGTTTATGCAAACCATTAAAAATAATTTACTTCTCCTACGAAATTAAATCGAGATTGGATTTTAAAAAAGCAGACAAAAGCAACTCGAAAACAACAATGACGTCACTGCTTCCCATAACATCTTGAAAGTAAGAATTGCTTATTAAAAGTTAAATAAAAGTTTTAAACGATTTCGCTCCTTCTTAAAGTCCCCGAAATCTAGTTTAATTAAAATCTCCTTGCCAGTTTGCTTAAATTAAAAATTTCGTACACAGTATATTTAAATATTTTTTAGAAAATATACCTTTTGTCTATACGTAATAAGTGAGATTGCAGACAAATATATATTTACACACACACACACACACACACACACACACACACACACACACACACATATATATATATATATATATATATATATATATATATATATATATATATATATATATATATATATATATATATATATACATACATATATATATATATATATATATATATATATATATATATATATATATATATATATATATATATATATATATATATATATATATACACCACAGTAATTTATCCATAGTAAAGCTACACATCTGCATTACACAATGGCCAAACCTAAACGTTCACAAATATCAATTACGGCAAAATAAAATGGCAGCATTACACTTACCCCACACAGCAGTATCACAACATTATATCAATGTTATTCTTGTGATAGTATAAACTATTTTATATTCAAACTTTATTGTTACATATATGGGAAATAAATTTGATCAAATATAAGTTAAAAATTAATTAGGTTATTAAAATTATGTATCACCTCAAAATAGATTGAAATTATAATAGAATCTCTGCAGAATATACTCCTTATACACGCAAATTTTAATCGTCTTCTGGAGTTAAACGAGTACTCTTTTAAAATTTAAAAGTTTCTAGACCAAGAAAATTCTTAGCTACGAAAAATATAAGACATTTGTTTTAATTTCAATTTCTTTTTCTTAATTTACACTTTTAACGCATGTCTTTTTTTATAAATTTATAGAAAGGAAAATTTTCAACAATAATTTTACAGACGAGGACTTTTACAAAAAAAGAAATACTTAATAACAATTTTGAAATTAAATATTTATATTCAGGAAACATGGCGTTGAGATCATTAATATATCTGATTTGTATAGTTGACTATTATTGATAGCATCACTATTGTCACTATACGTTTAACACACACAAAATATATCAGAGTCAAGAATATGACAAGATTACATAAAATCCCGATTTGGTTGAAAAAGTAGTGAACAAAAGCACACGAAAACAATTCGGCACTTGTTGCAAAATATTCAAATGTCAAATATCAAAAAATATTCAATTATTCAAAAACAGGAAATTTCTTCCATACTGCACCCAAAAATTTGCTCATTGCTTCAGTCGCCAACAAACGTCAGCAAGCATCTCCGGAGACCGGTTTCTGGCCTTAAACCGTCATCAGTCGGGCTCGAGTTGAACGTTCGAAAGCAACTGAACGAATGGCCAAAGGTACGACCATAGACATGAAAATAGAGGATGAAATGTCCATGTTTTTGGATATTTTTATTATTCTCGACGAGCCCGAGCCGAGTCATACAACTCTTCATGTCACATTACATTCACATTATGAAAAGAGAATTGTCCTACCATTTACATAAATAATCAGCCATTGATTCGCATGGAAAAGGGCAAATACTTGAAAATACACTTAGATCGATGAACACATACATATTTATTAAACGAAAACACCTGGTAATAAAATTTGACAGCCTTTGTGGAATAATTGGAAAAAAATCTGCCTCTATGCAGTAAATTGCTGATCTACAAGGTCATGTTCAAGCTCATATGAACGTATGGAATTAACTTCGTAAAACCGCCTCTAGTGCCAATATAGAGTTATTGAAACGCCTTCAATCTAAAATTTTATCATTAATTGCAGATGCCCCAACGTTCGTTCTCGAAAAAGTTTTTCGCCGCGACCTCAGTGTAGGGAAAGTAAGAGAATAAACTTAAAACTATAGTCTAAACCAGGGGTCGTCAACATTTTCAATGTGTTGAGCTACTTTAATAATATTCAAATTGAGAGAGTTATCTAAACTTGTTTAATGCAATAATGAAAACACATTTTCGACGTACAAGGTACTTAAATTGGTATATCAATCTACCGAAATTGTCCACGTGAGCTACCGGTACCTCACCATTGACGGGTTCGGTTGGCGACCCCTGGTCTAAACTATTTCCAGTGGATATGAACTTAAGGACCTCCCTACTAGATTTTAAAATTAGTTTTGTTAACACCAGAATATGACAAAATTATATGCGATTTTAAGGTACTACTTATTTACTGTTTATAAAATTTTTACCAATAGGTTATTTCGCGAAATATAGACCTATGATACTCTAAAAATTGTGATGGATATTTATTTTAGACCGTTTTTAAATGAAAATATCAGAATCATTGTTTTGCTGATAACACAGGTTTTTTGATTTTTGCCCTTTCCGCTGATACTGGTATTTACACATTATTTCAGTTCTTTTTAAATTTTCAATCAACCCGTTTAAAAATTCCTAGAAACATGATATACCATTTTGACAGATCAAGAGTAATTGCGTTGTTACGACAGGGTTTTAATTAAAGTGATATCGAGAAAATTGTAGCTGTTTCCCAAAGTGATTTATAGAAAACTCATAAAAAAATCCAAGAGAGAAATGACGTAAAGGATTGCCCCAGAAGTGGTAGAAAACGATGTACAACAGCTGTAGAAAACCGACAATGATAGCTCGAATAAATCGTCTGGAATCTACAAGTGGTACATGTTTCACGACAAACGATACCATACAGACTGAGAGCGGTAAATTTGCATCGTGGAAGACCTTTGCGTACTCCCAAACTAACCCTTCAACAAAAAATGTAAGATTGCAATATGCTCGAGAAATGGTGGATTATAGTCTTAACTGGAATAACGTGATGTTCTCCGATGAGAGACGAGAATTGGCTTGGTTTCTAATTCACGAAGAGCATTAGTCTGGAGAGCTTCAGGTCGACAAGCCCGACTAAAAACAAGCACAAACGACCCATCTCAACCACGGATCCTATTTGAAGATGGAAGCGTGATGTTTTAGGGTGATATTATGTGGGGTACACGGACACATCTACTGGTCCTGGAGAGAAAAGTCACTGGTGCTGTGTAAATCGTGGAAGTTTTAAATCCTGTCGTGTGTCTGTTCCGAGGCGCAGTGGACGACGGATTTATTTTCATGAATGACAACGCACCTCCTTATCGAACAGCTACAGTACAACAAAAATTCTTGAAGAGAAGGGAATAACCAAGTTAAGGTGACCAGTTAATTCCCCTGACATGAATTTCATTGAACATGCTTGGGGCATACTGAAAACAAGCATCAAGAAACGAAACAATCCTACTCTTACCCTGTGAGGACTAAAAGTTGCTGCTCGTGAAGAATAGGAGAAAATTTTACAAGCCAAAATTAATCATTTAATCGACAGCATGCCAAATCTCCTACAGGCATGCATACAGATCCATGGAGGGACTACTGGTTATTAGTTTTTTTTGAAAATGTTTCGACTCCAAGATAATAAATAAAATTTACACACATTGGTCATTTGATGTCAAGTATTAGTTGGTATCAGTAAGAGCTGTAATAAACTGATGATTACGTAAACGAGTAAAAGAAAAACTTAATATCAATAAAAAAGTAAAATGTTTGAATATTCCAAACTTTTGGACATATGAGTCATGTTTTCTTTCCGGTACTTTTTAAAACAGTGCTATACGTTGCGGAGTGAAGTTCCCAACCTTCCTCCTCTACTTCACAAATCTCAGGAGTGCCGTCAGTCGCTTTGAAGCTTTTTATAAATATTATCTTAGAATTGCCCTAATTTCGACTTAGTTCACTCATTTTATTGTTGCTAAAAACCGTCGACTGAGTAATGAAATGACTTTAATACTGGATGTATACTGGAGTAGTTTACTGAATGAAATGAAGAAGAACTGTTTATTTGTCGGAGCAAAAAGTCAGATTTAACTTCTTATACTTCTTATTAGTGAAGTATAATGCTTTATAAAACGAAAAAACGCAAATAATTTTATTACACCATAGTGTTAAAAATATTGAATATCGAAATATCTCTTGACATGTCAGAGATATCGATTTCGGGTTTTCACTGGATGATTCCTCTTTAAATTACCTTTCTAGCCATGTAATAAAAGCTGTACCATATTAAGACCAATTTATAACTTAATATTACGGTAAAAATTAAAACTAACTGATTTTTTCAGAAAAATCGAAATATCTCTTGACATGTCAGAGATATCGATTTCGGGTTTTCACTGGATGATTCCTCTTTAAATTACCTTTCTAGCCATGTAATAAAAGCTGTACCATTCCATTTGAAAAAACTGAACAAAACTTCAAAAAACTATTGTTGAATGTAACGCCACCTCGCGGTTTCATTTATAAACTAAATAATTTATCTCCCAGATTATCTGATTGTCCCAGCAATTGCCTTTTAAATGAATCCAAATTGAGGAAATCCGGTTTAGGCAAACGGACATTAGACGACTTTTTATCTAAATAGGTAAAACTCCCCCCCACTTCTTTATTCGCGAAGTTACGACAAAATGTCATAAAACAAAGTTGTAGGAGACAGTTTGCTAATTATAACTGAGAATTTTTCTTACCCGGTTAACACTTGAAAATACACAAAAAAATGATTTTTAAAAATGTTTAGCTCGTCACGCCCTCTTGCGGTCGTTTTAGAAGCTTAAAAATATTTTTGGTGAATTTCTCACGGTCAGTTTTAGTATAATATTTTTTTCCCCAAAGCTGTAGGATAAATAGTTTGCAAGATATGGCCGCAATCATTCACCATCTGTTGTTTTTCAATGTACCTTTTTTAATTCCCGGCTCCCACCACTCCATCCTGAATGGTAATCACAAAATCCTCAGTTTCTACAAATAAGTGTCTACCATGCATCCATTCAGTGAACTATGAAATATTTGCATTTGACAGAAGTTCGGATATTTTCCATGTATAGCTTTGCTCATCCATTCTAGTTGCCTTTCAGCTGAACTTCAGAACTGAATTTTTTGCTATCGAGCATTTAGCCGAATGAAGTGCTCTTCGATTACAATAGAGTTTTAACTTGTTAAAAGATTGTCATGAAAAAATTTCAAACTGAGCAACCTCCTTCCTCCCATTCTTCTTGGCAAATACAATCTTGTTGCAGATGAGTAAATATGAGGTAGGTGGTTTTCCGCTAACTGCATCCTAGTAGCTCTATCAAATCGCTCCAAATCTTTTTCGACCATTTCACAACTCCGAAGGCATAAGAAAGTAGTGCTATCATCCAGATATTAACAGCCTTAGTTATATTTTTTCCATTCGATTCAGTCTTTAATAGTAATCTAGTTCGTTCCGTTATTCTATTACAACAATCTTTTAAAATAGTGTGTTGCATATATTTTAAAATAGTTATGTTGCATTACCAGTCTTTGATTATAACCCAGGTATTTATATGAATCTTCAGCGAGGTACTTAATAACATATTGATCTAGTATGTTATCATATGATTCTGGTCTTCCGCGATTAGCGATTAATTTAACACACTTCTTATATCCAAAACTCACCTTTCTATCTGCACTAAATTTTTTGGTTAGCCTCTAATACTACTGTAGTAGTACTTTAATACTACTATTTAACTATAAGCCGGAAAAGATTTTGCTTATTAGACCTCTGACGGATATAACAAAAGGTAGCACCAAATACTAGATTTTCATACTTTGTGACTTTTTCCATTTCAGTTTTTCTGATGTTGTGAGAGAGTAATACTGCAATGTCAATTATGCAAGCTCTCCTCGGCTTTTTGCTAATTAGAACAATATTATATTGTACTATTATAGTCAACTATTATAGTCATTATAGTCAATAGTCAATATCAAGTCAAGTTAAAAAAAAAAAAAATTGTGAATTAAATAATGATTGAATAACAATTTTCATATTTTTCTGGAGTGAGTAGAATCAAAGTATTTTTAAAAACGATATAATTAAGTTTCAGAATGGAAAAGTGTTGAAGTTTCAAGTGGAGGATTTAGCTTGGCGCCGAAAAGTTTTTATAGAATTTTAATAAAAATTTGCATGATTTGTTAATCCTCAAAGAAGGGAGAGCTGCGGGAGATAAAAAATATCGGAGACAAGCAACGGCTGGTCCGTTGAAGCGATGAAGAGTTAATTTTAAGAGTTTTCCGAGAATCTGTGGCTGTCCGTACACGGCCCGATTGCCTGCAGACACAAACTGTTTTAACTCAACTTTTAATAAGTTGAGGGATTAGCCTGGAGCTGTCGGGTTTTTTCTATTAAGACATCTCCTGTTTTCATTCGTTTCCGGCAAATGTGGCGTTCCTGAATGAATAAAACCTGTGAAAAGCAGCTCGTGTTTCGATTACTGAATTACTTTCCTATTTCAGTAGTTATATGAAATATTCTAATTAATATAAATTATAATTAATTGGGAGGCTTTTTTGTACTAATATATATATATATATATATATATATATATATATATATATATATATATATATATATATATATATATATATATATATATATATATATATATATATATAAGGAAGATTTTGATGGAGAGCGACATTAATGCCAAAGGATTAATATATCACACGAGACAGCAATGTTTAGTCTATGCTGAGGATATCGTATAGATGTCGAGATCCAGGAATAAATAATTAATTTTTCAAGATGTTGGAAAGAAAAACAAGAGAATATGGCCTAACAATTAACGGAAACAAAACTAAATATATGGTAATGAAAAATAGTACCAGTGTATTGGTACTATTTGGTACCAAATAGTACCAAATAGAAAGAGAAAGTTCAGAAAACTGAATATCTAAGTTGGAACGAAAAAGATAGAAAAGAATAGTGAAAGATCTCTAAGCCAAGGGCCACTAGGCCTGTAGACCTCTTTACCTGGACGCGTTGAGCATAATATGATTTCTGGTGAAGTTTTCTCCTACAATGATGTTTCTTAGAACCTGCTTGCTAAGACTTTCAAAACATCGAAAATTCAACCATTCAAACCTCAAATCAAATTTCCTTGAGGTCAACTTACTAAAAAACTAAATAACAGATACTAAATTTCATGAAAAGTTGTTTGAACTATGAGTTCGAATTTCATTGTTGCAATATTCACTAACACACAACATTTCTGTCAAAATATTCACTACGAGGTACACATAAAACTAATCTGCAAAATTATTGCGTAATACGAGAACATAATCGAATTAAATTTTGTTTATATCGAGTCACCGATTTCATCGAAACATCGATGTTTCCTTATATTAATGATCCCCGATTTTTTTCTCTGATTGGCTAATTTTTAATTATTCTTCTTATAGTGGAAGTTTAATTATTCTTCCTATAGTTCCTCTGGTCTTCCTTCAACCAAACCTTTAAATGTATTTGTTTCATCAGATTGTTTTTTGTTATCTCTTTTTATTTTGGGACCCAATATTTACATTGGTCATTCGTATCATCGTTTTGTAGGTTAAGTTGTTAAATAAATAAAACCGAAATGCTGAACTAGAATATAGAAAGTAGAATTAGAAAAAAACACAGGATGATAGTCTGGAGAGCGTTATCGTTCACTGATCAAATTGGGAAGATAATGTGGAACAGTTTAGAAAAATTTTATAGCGTATTAGAAAATAGTAGCAAGTACAAAGTAGTAGCACTACAAGTACAAAGCAAGTACAAGTACAAAGTAGTAGCACTACAAAAGTTGAAGAATTAAATCACAATATTCAGAGATCTGAATGGAAGGGTAGGAAATCAAAAAGTAAGATAAAAAGACCATTATAACAAATGGCGAGAAACTTCTAGAATTTAGCATACAAAAGAAAATTTTAATTAAGAGATAAAGAGACACACATTTTCAAGAATATTACCAAGCTGAAACGAAAAAGCAATTATTGATTATATTATAGCGTCAAGACTAGCCCTGACACAGTTATACTATTTTTTTACACCCTGTACGATAAAGGCACAATAATATTTTCGGACAGCTTAAACCTTAAACTAAAAAAAGTTCTCTTGATCGAATTCGATGAAATGAACTGTTAACGAAAAAAAATGTTTGTTCAATATGGTTTTTATTGAATTTTTTTTTTAATGTTGAACCGAATTTGTCGCACAATAAAAATTAATAATTTCCAATACGTTTTCTCTATTGTCTATTGTCTATTGATCAAAATAATGTGAGGATAACATGATCAACCCTAAAAACATTTGGTATAAGTTCTAAGTGCCAACAAAGTTTACCTGAAAACTTAAATAAACCTGAACTTATAAATCGGTATTTTGGACAATTTGTTTGGAATGTAAATGGTAATTGCGATAAAAGGATAACTTACTACTATTCGAATAAATTTCCCTCGGCAGGCCCGTCCTCCTTCCAGTTGGTGGATGAAAGGGTAGTGCATGACATGTTATTTAACTTAAACAAAGATACGGCAGGTGCAGATAATTTTTCTCTGCGAATGCTACGGTGTTGCACTCCCTTTTTTGATGTATATATACTTAATATAACCATAGCCATAGCAATAGTTGCATAGGGCAAAACTACTTCCCTCTAATTTGGAAGTAATCTGTAGGGATTGCTCTTCCGAAACATGGTAAACCTTCTTCGTTTTCTGACCTGCGTATTATTAGCATACTTCCAGTTCTTTCTAAGATGTTTGAGAAAATTTTATTTAAACAGATGTACGAGTTTTTCGCCTCCAATAAAATAATATCCGATCCGCAATGTGGCTTTAGAACTAGTTTTTCAACGTCTACAACTCTGGCTTCTGTGACTAGTTATTTATTTAACTATGACAGGGGCTTAGCTAACGTGCTTGTATCACTGCACTTTTCTAAGGCGTTCGATACATTAAACCACAGCCTCTTGTGCGCAAAATTGTCATACTATGGGTTTAAGGAATCATCCGTTAATCTAGTAAAATCGTTCCTAGATTGTAGAACACAATATATGTCCATTAATCATGTAAACTCGTCTAAAGTAAATGTTCTTTCTGGTATGCCTCAGGCATCAGTGTTCTTTATTGTATATACATCTGATATTTTGCGTTCTGTTCAGAACTTGGAAGTACAGGCTTATGCTGATGACACACAATTATATTTCACTTTTCCTCCACGTGAATACTCTACACCCAATAATATAATTAATAATTAGTTAAACAACCTTAAAATACTCTCTTTAGCACATAATTTGAAATTAAACTCTTTTAAATCTAAAGTTATGCTATTTTGTACAAAATCTAACTATATTTTTTTAAAGACGAATCTTTCAATATCTTTTGACAGAGAGAAGCTTGGTTTTGTAGATTGCGCCTAAAACTTGGGTGTTATTTTGGATTCGAAGGTACGTTTTAAAGATCATGTATCCAAATTAATTCGTAAATCATTCATGCACCTTAAATTACTTTATGCTAATAGGCACATTTTGAACCAGGCTTTAAGAAAGCTATTATCAGAGTCGATGGTACTTTCTCAGTTTACTTACTGTGACTTCATTTATATTCCATGTCTCGATTCTGTGGCCAGGGGCAAAATACAGCGGTATAAGGTTATCAATGCTGACAAGAATTCTGAAGCACTTAAAAGTATGTTTATAGCTCGTTCAGCCTGTCATTCTGTGCATAGTAGATATAAAAACAAATTTACAATACCACATAACAAAACATTGATATTTACTAGATCATTTATATATATATATTGCTATTGAGATATTAAATCGACTCCCCAATATATTTAAAATGTTTAATATTAACAAATTCAAATACAAAGTCAGGGAATTTCTATTAGTTCAACAGCTATATTTGCTAATATATATTATAATTTTTTTACGATTTTGTTTTATGGGCATTTGAGGTTCTGGCCGTAACCGGATGGTTGGGCAGAGGTGTTGTTTTTTAGACTATGTGTGTGAGACATGAGAGGAAATGTTTGTAGTTTTATAGGTGAGTTTATTTTTATATTTCTAGGGATTAACATTAGATCAGGTGATCGAGGAGGCCAAGCCACTGGTCCTCCTCTACCTATCCATCGATTCTCGAAGTTCCTGTTTAGATGTTCTCGAACTATTAGACCAAAATGTGGCGGAGCCCCATCATACATGTACCACATATAACGTCGTATCGCAGAGGTAGATCTAACATTTCTTGCAAATTGTTGTGAAAAAATTCCAAATAAAGTTAATCTTATTGGCAATACAAATGTTCCAATTAATATTTGCTGATGATTGCGCCCCACACGTTGATGGGTTCAAATTGATGCTGATGATGAGTTACAATAGAAACATGGGGATTTTCCTCTGCCCATAAATGCAAATTATGAGAGTTTATGATGCCGTTTTTAAAAAATCCAGCTTCGTCCGTAAATAGAGCTGAACCAATGAAAATTGCATTTTTTCTGTGCCGATCTAAAACCCAGTTGGAAAATTCCATACTCCGCGGAAAGTCTTCAGGAAGAAATGGATTTTTTGAAGATGGTATGGATGCATCTGTTGCTCTCTAAGGATACTAGAGACCATCGATTTTGCGCAATCAAATTCAACAGTCAGTTTTCGGAAAGTTGTTAAAGGATCTGTTTCTGTGGCATTTAGGATGTTTTCTTCAACTCCCTTATCGCGATTGATTTGATTTCTACAGTTCTGGTTGGCTTTGTCAAACCTTCCTAAAATTGTTTGCGACATTGTACATTAAATCTCTATCATTCGATAAGTACAAGTAAAAAATCAGAATTTTTACCTGTCTCCCTCAAATGACGATCCACACTTTCAAAGGTTTTCCTATCAGGAATTTTTCTTTTCGGAAATCGTCCTTCATAAAGTCTTCTGGCTTGTAAAACATTATATGAAGCAAGCCCATATATTAAATGCATGTCGGCATATTCAGTAAACGTAAATTCCATTAATAATTCACTAACCAACAAGAAAAGGAAGAAAAAAGATCGAAAATTGCAAAACACTCAATTTTCAACTGACTGCAATAAATATCCTTATTTAAATCGATACATATCAAAAAAAGCATAGTAACAAACACGGAATCTTATGAAGATAACAGCCATTTTGTTGTAACTCGCCACTAGGTGGCCCTGCAGGACACCAATATTTTCGCGCTGTCCACTTTGTTGTACCTAGCCACTAAATGGAGCTGTAGCGCATAAACTTCTACACCTTAACTACATATTTCCTTGCATACAGTATTTAAATTTAAAAATGCTACCGTACGATAGACAATGTGGTTTAATGGATATAGATACAAGTGAAAGGAAATTTGTATAGGGCGGGTAGCGGTACGTATGTATATATATATATATATATATATATATATATATATATATATATATATATATATATATATATATATATATATATATATATATATATATATATATACTACTATATAATTTTGTTAAGACAACGTGGCATTTCAATATGCGCTTATTATTTATAATAAAATGAAACTTGTCGGATCCCGGGTGCCCGGATTTCTGTATATCCAAGCGTTTTCATATTACTAAAAATGACTAAACGTACAATGTTCATTTAGGTACCGTTTAAAAAGAAAGGAAACGCACTATTTATATATATTTATATTATATAAAATGTTTCAACAACTCAACATTAAAATAGAAAAATCGTTTGATGACCCAGTGTTAAAAATATTACTAAGAGGAAAATGTGAGTGGAAAAATGCGATAAACTCAGCAGAAGATACCAAAAAAGGAGAATCAGGATGAGGCCAAGCTCAATTCAAACCCTCAACATGGCAAGGTGCGGGAAGGTATGAAGACGTAAGTAAACATTTATCCAAATGTTTTTGTTTCCAAACCTATTTGAATCCCTAATAATCGAAAAGTTTTAGTCTTATAACAATTACGTTATAATAAATAATATAAATAGACTATAATGTTCATTGGGTGTCGGCCTCCATGGCGTTATGTAATTAATAACTATTTCCCTCAGAAAAAGATAATTAAACCTACTATATTAAAAAATACTCCCACACAATTTGTGACCCTTTGATGGATGCAGCTATAATTTAAAAATTCAAACGGCCCCTAATATAGCTTTCCTGGAAATGCTTTCCTTTAATCGTTTTTAATTATATATTTGATTACTATAATAAGTCATTTGGTTTTATGATGGTTTTGTATTTAATTAATATTATCTATTTTTGTTTTCGATAACGGAAATGGAGCGATTTTGATACGTAAAATATATCAAAAACTCGTAAATAAGGGTCACCAATAAATCTATGAACATGTTCGTTCATGAATGACCAAGAAATGCAATATTATGTCAGCAGTAATTGATATTTTGACAATGAACGTTTTAAATATAAATGTGTGATAAAAAGTAAATAAGAAATTTAGTGAAAGTCTACAAAATCACAAATTTATAAGTTCATTTTTGAATCATATTTTCTTACATTCTTTTTTCTACATATTTATCATCTTGTGATAGATTTTTCACTACTTTTTACTCGCAAAATGATAGCTTGTTAGTAGGGTTACGCCTGCAATTTTTTGCTGGGTACCTATTTTGTTTTGTTACTTGATTAGCGCAAAGTGGACAATAATCATTCTCAACCGTTTAGTGCATGACTGGTAATTTTCCAATTCGATTTTCAGATACACAACCCTTAAAAATAACACAGGTCAACAAATTTAAACTTTTTTGAGGTACCATTGATGAAAACAGGTGTATATGAAGTATTTTGTAGTCCTAAATCCGAAAATAATATGCTAATTACTGTAACACGTTTTATTTTGTTACAGGGTGTCGGTGGTGGGAAAAAAGGAGACACTAATATTTATTTAATGTAAAACGTACTAAATGTATGCAAATACATTACTGAGGATTATGTGAATAACAAATATATTACCTGAGATGCATTTGTAAGGCTATGCGACACGTTAGTATTTCATAGGTTTTCAAGAGTTGATCTATGAGATTTTATAGATTTCATCTTTCTTGTTGCCCCGAAAATCCTTTCACTACACTTACAAAATACTTCCAAGCTACTAATTCATTTTCATTTAATTTAATGGAAGCTTCTTTTAGTTTTGCATCACTTAATTGAGAAATATTTCTTTTAGGTAATTGAAACCATTACCTTATTTGTCCATGGCTTTGAAGTTTTTTTTAGTCCAAGCTTAATATGGAGAGGCGGAAGAAGCCCCTTTTTTGAGTTAGCAACTGGAGCATATTTTATATTTCAAGTGCCAAGCAAAAAAGCAAAAAGCAGTTCTATGAGGCTAATCTTTTTTACCGTAATGTTCTTTTGTTGCCCTCCATCTCCCATAGACACACACTTTGTATCAAAGTACTCCCTACCTTTGTACTCTAAAGTTAGATACAAATAATTTCAAATACCCCATGGTATAAATGATAAGCAGGAGCTTGAACATGTTTTAGGCCACTTATGTGGAAAGGTGTTTTAATAACTACCTAAATGAAACGCAAAAAGTGCATTCTCATCAATGTTAGAAAAATCATGTCGATCTGTGTAATTAGAGACTGGACTTGTTACATAAGATACATGAAAATATCGTTTTATGCAATAGCGTGCATCCTCACTTCAATTTATGAAAATATCTATATCGCCAAAATGTTTGTAAATTTATTTTAATTGTTTTTTTTGTAAGTTCATTGGATTTTTTCGGTTTTTTATATTGTATGGTAAAAAGTAACTGTATGAAGAAAACAGGACGATAAAGCTAAGTTAGTATGAATTATTTTAGTCTCATGAATATCTCGAGCGTAGGACTATGACTTGACAAACTGATAACCTGTGACCTTGCCCGAGTTCGGACAGAAATCCGGCCCCTAATAATAAATCCGAAAAACCACCTATTCCGTTTTTTGCTATATCTTCTGCAATGAGCTGAACATGGTGCATATTAGGTAGCGTAACAATTTTTAAATTTCGGTCATAGAGGCATCGGCTACACTGATTTAGCATCTATTTTTTTCAGTTTTTACAAAGCTTCAATTATAGAAATATCCATACCCGAAACAAGATTCGAACCCGAGGCGATTGGTATGCTAGGGGAGTAAATAATCCCACCTGACCACTGCGGCCGGTCCTAACTTTGCTTTAATATAATTATATTACATACAAATGCCATATATTATATAGAAGGAATCTTAAAAACGCACAACATAATCTCATTACTGAAGCTTATTCATTGTTTCCTGACGGAAATTACACTTGTGTCAGTAGCTCCTAACCTTTCTGTCTTAGTAGCTCTCGATTTTTATTTCGAGTATAATCAATATCATTTGATTTACGTTTTTACTATTACATTTTTAGCACTCTATGGAACAATTTTTGATTTCCAATAAAATTTTGGCCACCAGTCTGTTACTCCACAGGTTTCTGCGATACTTTCTAAGGGTACATTTCTAAACAGATCCCACATGTATACGTATCATACTTCTTCATACTTTGTATGCGGTTGTAATATTTTCCTACTTTTATTCTATACTAATAAAACAGGCCACCCTTCGGTGTGGCTCAGTTAGATATGAAATGAATATGGAAGTAAATTAAAGTATTCTAGTCAACATAGATTCACCAAAGAAACACATCACTCAATTTAATAGCCTACTTAGGGTTGCTGTGGAATGAATGGAAAAGAAGAAAAAAGATGTTTTTCACAGGAAATCGTTTTTATTGCAAAGCTAGTAGGTGGACTACATTTTCTGTTTGTCCATTTTCTGCATAAAGATAAAGATCAGACAGTTTACCGACTCTTGGAGCATATACCTTGTAATTGCCCATAAGAGAAGCATTCGTTTTCTCCGTCCGTTGTTTGAAAACTTGATTTTTGAAAACGATTTCCCATTATTTTTATTGGTGAGTTGTTCAAACATTTTATATGATATAAATAGTGTGTTTCCTTTCTTTTTAGACGGTATCTAAATAAACATTGTACGTTTAGTCAGTCTTCAGATATAAATGTTAAAAATGTGCGCGTCTCGCGCTAATATAAAAACGCTTGGGATATACCGAAATTCGGGCACCCGGGATCTGACAGGTTTCATTTTATTATAAAAATTGCGCATATTGAAATGCCACGTTGTGTCAACAAAATTATATAGTAGTAGTATACTAGTGGCTAGGTACAACAAAGTGGACAGCGCGAAAATATTGGTGCCCTGCAGGCCCATCTAGTGCCGAGTTACAACAAAATAGACAGTAGAAAAACTTTTTTCGTCACATCAATCATGTGACAATCATGAAACATGATCAATCATGAAATCATGATCAATCATCAATCATGAAACTCATCAATGAAAAATGAAAAATCATCAATCATGAAACAATCAATCAATCATGAAAAATGAAAAATCAAAAAAAAAAAATGAATGATCAATCATGTTTCGTCACATCAGTCATGTGCCAACTTTCATGGTGATCGATCAAACGGTGTCGGAGTTTATTGATCTCATATATACCAACATCCATTTTTATATAGAGGGTGTCCCAGAATATGTGGGCAATCTCCCGAATTCAGACAGAACACATAAAAATAACATCACGTTCCTATACACTTTTTTCCTAAGACTTCCGCTCTACGGAGAACGGGTTCATAACTTAATAATATAGTTTTAATAACAGAAAGTACATGTAATTATTAAAAAACTGATAATATAAATATCACAAATATCTGGGACACCCAGTAATTTAGAATTAGTGCTAGACAAGAATCCGTTGTTAGTTTTTCTCTAAAAAAAATTCTAATAGTACCCCTCGCAAATGGGAGCTACAAAAGTTGACGCAGTTGGTCATGACATTAGCAAAGAAACAAGTGATACACTTTCTTAATGACGTTTTCCGAGATCTATCCAACAAAAGAAAGTTTATGAAAATCGGTCCAAAAATCAAAATTTTAAGGGGGTGGTAAGTCCTTATCCTGGACACACTATATTAGTGAGCCTTACAAAGAAAAGACCAGAGATGTTTGCAGTATTTGAAAGAAAAGTACTAAAAATAATTTTTGGTGTTATTAATAAGGTATAACTTATAACAGTATATACTCAAGGTTTAACTTCGCTCTCAAGCATTTATACACATGTCTGGATATCGTAGAATATTTGAACGTTCAGTGACTCATATGAGCGGAGCATCTGGCAAGAACACCAGAAAACTGAATATGGTGGGTAACAGAACAGAACAGAAGAAGAGGTGGGTAACGGTAGCAGAACAATGTAAGAAAAGATGCAGAAAAACTAATACTATAACTAGACACCGAAACTTGACAAGAAGCTGCTGGAAATCAATCCGAATGGAGCTGAAAGTCCATCCAAGGTCAAGACTCACTGTCAGGAAAACCATAGGAAGAAGGCGTTTAATTTTCAAGGATCTATTTCAGCTCCTCATTCAGCCTAATTAATTTTCTATATAATTCATTTTCAAATATTTTCCATTAACAGAATCATGATTTTACTTTATTTTGCTGATATAATTTAGAATTCTCTGATGTTTTTATATATGTTCGCATACAAATTTATAGCTGAAAATTTAATAATATTAATTTAAATTAAATGGGAGAAGTTTTGCATTTGTATAGTGAGGATTATTAAACGAAATATAAAATTAATCAACTCTGTGGTGCTTTTATGTTCAAAATTATTTTATTGAATAAAAAAAGAATGATTGTTTTTAGGAAAGTGACAGATCGATATTTAATTAGTGCAAAATTATTAGTAATAACCCAAAGGCCATAATAACATAGCAAATTTAAATTAGATTATAATGGTTGTTCAACTTTCATTGTATTAAACACAAAACTATTTGAAACTTTTTCAAGCAATTATTTTTATTCAGCAAATTTAATATATTTATTAAACATAGTAAGTTTAATAAATATAATATGAAATTATATGAAATAGTTTAGTAAGTTTCTAAAAATAGCAACATGAAATGCCCAAGGGGTATTACTACACGACGAAAATAAAGCTATATCATTCATAATACAGAGTGTCCCGAATTGTTTGGGCAAAACTTCAGCAGCATATTCTACGGCTAAAAATATTGATACTTTGCCATATAAATCGTTATCTACAGGTAAAATTGTTTTGCGCGAGTGTTTCTTGAGAGCGCACCGGTATTCTCCGGGACGAAGGCCGAGGGAGTCGAACATCTCACCTCGAGCTGGACAGACGTCTCCGACCAGACGGAAAGAGATCTAGTAAGTCAACGCCGCTGGTAGTCCTGCGTGAGTAATCCTTCCATTAGAGATTTGTTAATTAGCTGGCCAAATCCTAATCAGGCTTATTGTTTTGTATTTTTATAGAGAGTTTTACGGCCTGATCACTATAGAACTCGGTCATTTTGGGGCCCGGTCGTCTAGTATAGCGGAATATAATTTTTCCAAGTTAAAGTTATTATTAGTAAGCCAGATACTTAAATGAAGGTTATCCCCATCCTCCTCAGCTTGTTTAATAAGCCATTGGCTGAGAGGTAAGTCATCGTCCTCATCGAACTCGTAAAAGGAGGGCCAAGCTTTAAAAACCATTTCAATAGCATCGAGGTTATTTATTGCTACGTGCTATTTTCAATGCACTTACGATTAGTGATCATAAGCTGTCGTCGATAATAAACTTTCAAACTGTGAATAACACCTTGATCCATTAGTTGCAGAACGGACGTACAATTTTGTGGGAAAAAATCCAGTTTAATGTTTTTTAGATTTGTAAGATGCGGATGTGCAGGGCTGTTATCAACAAGCAATAATCAGTCCCTGTTTTCTCTTATCAGTTGTTTGTTCCATAATCTTAAGTCATTTTCGAAAATAACAGCGCCCATCCACGCTCGCTTGTTTGCTGTATAATTAACTGCTAATTTTTTAACATTTTTAAAACACCTTGGTTTATTAAATTTGCCAAAACTAAAAGTTTGCGTTTTTCAGTTCCGGTCATGTTTGCGCAAACAAGAAAGGTTAATCTTTCCTTCGATAGTTTTCCCCACGTACATTTCGCCCATCGCCCTTAAAGCTCATTGTATTGTATCTGGAGCAAGTTTGTGAAAAAGACCAAGTTCATCGGCGTTAAAAACATCACTAGCTTTATAGTTTCTAAGATGTGGAACTAATCTTTATTTAACCCAATCCATCGCATTTTCCAGGTTTACATTCGCAGCTTCTCTATGAATTTTACTAGAACTTACATTATACCGCTTTTTGAATCTATGAATCTTCTTTGATGCGAAAACCATTGAACTAATGCTTCATCAATGTTTTTTGAACAGGTTTGCAACTTCTTTAACCTTGTTTCAAAACTCCGCGGAATTGCAATATCTGATGTTTGTTTTTCAGTATCGTGGACACTGCTCGCTTTTTTAAAACTCTAGATTTCCAGATGTCGACTTCTTTAGTACCACTTTCTATCTCCTGAGTTTTTGTGGAACTAACTTCGGCTGATTCATCGAAGCGTAAAACACAATTAGTTTATAAATTCACTTAGACACGATCACAAGCAACACAACTTTACAATACAACAACAACAAGAAAACTAATGTTACTAAATAAAATTATCAGGAATAGGCCATTTAATACAAATATATAATTCGAAGTAAATAACGCTGGACCATTTGTTGCGGTAACATTGTTGGTCGGTCCAAAGGCGACTGTCTGTCTTTTGCTGTAATTTCTTGCCGTTTTACCACATAATAAATGTTACCCAAATAAAAATAAAATTTAAATTAATTAATTTATAATATAAAATAAAAAGTACTTTATATTCTAATACGCGGACTATGGACCGGAAATATGGTACTTTGTGTGGGAAGTACTTAATAACGGAGTACCTTATAAGCATGAATTATTTATTGAATGCTTCATGATAACTGCCGGGACTATCTGTACCTATATCCGTAGATACGTAATAAACGTGTACGTCAAAGGGAGCTTATATATAACAGATTTTTGTTATTTAAATATCTCTCTCCACATCCCCACTGCGCTATCTTTTGAGGATACTTTGTTCCTACATCGAAGGTTGTGTGAAGAATGCATCGTGTAGTTTCGACTGATGCGAACATTCACCGTAAGGATGGCCCGAGTTGCTTTGAGATTGCCACCTACCATCAATATGGCCAATTGACTTACTCTGTTCGTTTCTATTCAGTTGTCTCCTTGCGTTAGACTCCCAGCTGATGACGACTGTGGGGCCAGAAACTGGTCCTGGGAGGTACTTGGGTAAGTTGGATGCTGTCTACGAGGACCTTTCACCTATGACACATTTCACATCAATGACAACCGTGAGATATTGGTTTAACGAGTTCAATTTTGGTCGTACAACTGTTTTCGATGAAGAACGGCCAGGACGCCTGTCAGACGTGGTTATCGAGGATCGCCGAACGAAAGTGCGCGAAGTAGTTGAGGCCGTAGGTATCTCGTACGGAACGGCAATCAAGATTTTAAATGATAAGGTAGGTGTGAGGAAAGTGTCGGTCCGATGTGTGCCGCGATTGCTGACGGTGGACAACAAGCGGGTACGACTAATAATGTCAAAATGTAAAAGCAGTGTTTGGATCACTTTAAGCCAAATCCGCAGGACTGTTTATGTCGAGTCGCCACCGTTAATGAAACCTGAATACGTTATTACACGCCAGAGGCCAAAAGACGGTCAAAACAATGGATTATTCCGGGTGAATCTGCTCCAAAGAAGGCAAAAACGGCCCCATCAGCCGCAAATATTAAGGCCACGATTTTTTGGGATTCCAAAGAAATAATCCTCATGGATGCGTCAGGCAGTACACGACCCTATTTGGCTAAGCAAAAAGTGCTCTTCCATCTCGATAATGCACTGGCGGATTCATCTTTAATTGTGGCGGCCAAATTGTACGAACTGCGCTACGAATTCCTTCCGCACCCATCTTACTCGCCCGACCTGGCTCCCATCGACTTTTTTCTGTCCATCACTTGAAAACATGGCTCGCAGGAAAAAAAATCAGCTCAAATGAAGAGGTTATCGCTGAGACAGTAGCGTATTTTGGAGAGTTGGAACAATCGTATTGTTTAGAGGGCTTAAAAAAGTTAGAGAAACGCTTGGAAAAGTGTATAAACTTAAAAGGAGACTCCGTTGAAAAATAAAAATAAATTTGTGAATAAAATTGCGTCTTTATTTCAAACACGGATACCTATTGATCAACCCTCCTGTATATATATGTATATATATATATATATATATATATATATATATATATATATATATATATATATATATATATATATATATATACATATATATATATATACGCAAATAAATAATATAATATTATGCTGTGTTTCCTGTTTTTAATGTTATCGCTAGTGGTTGAAGTTTTTGGCCATCTCGAATGTTTATCGTTAACCAAGCCCGGGCCACCGGGTTTAAATTCAGCCGCCCAAAATTTCACGGTTGCAAATGATGATGTAAAGTCCCCGTTAATAGTATCCATCTCGGCCTTAATTTGCGTATACGTGAAAGACATTTAAAACGCAAGTATGACGGCTCGATATTCCTTTTTTTTCTATCTTTACAGAAACAGTTACATCGGCTGACGACTCATAAATGACTGTTAAACAACAACTGAACTGAAATTTTCAAGGTTGTCTTTCAACACACGTTCAATTATATTACCAGAATGTATTTGACTAGTAACGCCACCTTCATATCGTAGCTGGGAACTTTTCAGGCCGCCCTCGTACCCTATAAGGTACTCTATATTCCTATAGGGAAATATTAATATCTGAGAGTTTTAAATTATTTTTATAGAAACTACAATTTAAATCGCTATACAAAATGTGACATAATTTAATTTAATCCTCCACATACCGCAAATATTAATTAACGATAAGTCCACAGATTGTCCAGTGAAATACCTTCATTCAATTGTCGGGGCAGATGATTCAAACCTTATATTTCCACAATGCAAGTTAAATTGGACAACGAAATGATTATAGCCCGAACTTCCTAATCAATATGAAGTAATGATCATCCAGTCAACCTGACGGATTAAACTTTATTGAAATGAAGGGGTCAATGGGGCTGAGTTAAACTAAGTAATTTAATTAGTTATTGAATCTGAAACATTGTTGGGTCAACGCTAATGACACTGAATTATAAAGCATACGAAAGGGGTAAATAATAAATAGCCCTATAGGCAACAACGAAACCTAACTAATAAATTACTATATATTTTATATACCATAATAGATTGAAAAATGTAGGTGTATCTTACTCAATGTTAGTTGTATTTTTTCAAATCAATTTGCTTTAACTTTGATGACGTGAAAGATGTTAAATTATTTATAATTATTCATCGATTTTGAGATAGTCAAATTTACCTATGCATGTATAATACATATAAATTTTCTAGTTTCTATCGACTGCATGGTTGGCTCTTGATGAAACATAGTAACAATTAAAATAATTAAAATACTTGGTAGTTGTTTCACAATATATTTCTCAAAAAGAGTAATGTATAAACTAAAGTAAAGTTTCAAGGTTCTGTCTAATGGAGGTCGGTTGTCTTGTCTCGTTAAATTTATGACACTTTCAATAAGTGGGGTATTTCCGAAGTCTAGCTGGGTGTTCATTAGGTTTTTACCGTCGTATATGGCTTTTTTTTAATTTCAGAAATTTCCAAGTAATTTAACAGCCTGCTTTTATTGTACCTATGTATTAATTTGGCATTATTGGTGTTAAAAAAATGGTTCTGGTCTATACAATATTCGGTAAAATAGTAATAGTAATAGTAATAGTAAGTAAAATAACTTAATATAATCAAAAATATTACAAAGAATGATGGATATTAGCCCAGGATTATAGATAAAATGATAAAAAACAAGATTAAGAAAAAACAAAATTTTTACTCCGCAACACCCGAAAAAGATTCTAACAATTGGCATGCTATAAACTATATTCATAAATTAAGTTCCAGAATCACAAATCATTTAAAGAAATAATCTATTAATATTATCTCTGTTAATAATAATCTTGCATGGATGCTAAATAATCGAGCAAAATGTTACAAATCCGGAGTATACGAAATAAAATGTGAGACGTTATGTACAGGGTGTCCAGAAATAACGTCGAAATATTTTGGGAGGTGACTCTAGAGATTAAATCATAAAAAAAGTTCCTATAAACATACCCCAAAAATTGCTTCTTAAAGCAGCTAGAGCCCCTTAAAGGAAGAACTCTGAAGATGGTTTTTTCGCAATATTTTCAAAACGGTTTATGTTAAAGTGAAATTCGGTATAGTTCAACAAGTTGGAGTCGAAAAACGTTTTTTGTGGTAAATATTGAATAATTTAGTCAGGGGCGTCACATACGGATACGTCTCCTTGGTAAATGTGCCATAACTTTTTCGTTTGTAATATTTTTTAATTTTTTACATCAAATTATTGAATCGCAAAGATATTTAGGTTAAAAATGTCCTCTTATTTCATCTCATTAGGATAGACTGCTTTTCAGAAAACTGATTTTTTCTAACTAATGCATGATTACGTGGATATCAAAATGTAAACACCAACCTTAATTAGACAGAACTTTAAAACTTTAGTGTAGTTTATACGTAACTCCGTTTATACGTTATACGTAACTCGTTTATACGTTTTAGCTTGAGTTTTAGTCAAAGCTCCTTATTCGCGGAGGATACGTTTCGTAAATATGCCGAAAATACTGAACCCGTGAATACGGCATGGTAATGTATACGGAATTATAGGGGATATGTTCCAAAATTACAAAACAAAAAGAAAAAATACATAATCAAAGCAATTTAATGAAAGATTTTTTACAATAATAACAATTATTATTAGGCTTAGGCGATGGTTTAAAGAATTTAGTAATTTTTGCTTGTTTTGCATCATTTCGGCTGTGTCATTAACAACTTGCCTTTTATAAACAAATCGCAGAGCTCATTTGCCATTCGAAAATCTGCGCTCAGTTTTTTAAGGTTAATGTCTTATTTTCAGTGCTCGTTGAGGCTTACCCTACAATGGAATGGGGATTAAGCATTTCCTCCAAGTCAGTTTCAGTCAAATCATCTTGCGATTCAAGTAATTCTTGAGTGTCACTTGATTCTATCTGTTTGAAACCATCCCGTCCTTTGCCATTCGCAACTTGACCAATGTTTTCAGTTAATGTTTGAGTTTACACGGATTCTTTATCTAGTGGCAGTTAGATGATGCCATGATTTTATTGTGTATGGCTTCGGCTCTTGCAATAATTCTTTTAAGTTAACAATGCACTTCGCTATATTTTTCTAGCATTGCATAACGTTCATATTAGGATCACAGTCCATGATGTCCAGTACGATTTTAAAAATTTGCCTAAAGTACTAGATCTTAAAGACCTGGATTATTCCTTGGTCTATAGGTCGGAGTATGGCCGTCGGGTTAGGAAGCAAAAATATCACCTTTATATTTGGATGCATAGCTTCAAGCTCACAAGGCTGACCTGGAGCACTGTCCAAAAATAGAATTGCCTTAAAATTATGTCTCTTTAAATAAGTTTTAACTTCAGGAGCAAAACAATCCCAGAATCAGTCACAGAAAATGACTATAATAACCCACGCTTTCTTTTTTGAAGGCTAAAACACTGGTAGGTTATCGTTGTTTGGATTTTTTAAAGCACAAGGATTTAATTATACAATCTCCTGATGCGTCAGAACAGAGCAGCAGTGTAACTCTATCTTTTAAACCTTAAAACCTTAAAACCTATTACGGGCTTTTCACTTAAGCGTATAGAAGTTTTGTTTGACATTCTTTTACAAAACAAGGCAGTTTCGTCTGCATTAGACACTTGTTCAATTAACTTTGAAAATAGATTCTCCCGAATATGTTACTGCTGCTGAAGTGTATGCTATTCAAAATTGTTATCTTATTATTACCGCGCAAATAAGTATTAAAAAATTTAAATTAGCATTACGTATACGAACGTAATTCGGTTTAGTATTGTTGGTGACAAGTTTTTGCAAGTTGGTAAGAAAAAACGCGATTGACCCAATCAAGCATGTTTTGATAAAAAATATGGGACCTTATAATGGCTTGTTTACCTAGCAAGAGCACCGGCATTGAAAACAAGCAAACGCATACAAGTTGATAGGTCCAGGATATCAAATCTATAAAAGGCTGGGATAGCTCTAGGAATGTTTTATTATTTTATGTACTTGGTTAATAATCCACATTCGTGAGTAATAAGTGATTAGTGAGTGACAAGTTATTATAAGTATTTTTATAAGTATCTACAAATTTATTGAAAAACTAATTTATTCAAAGCATGGCAAATTTTATATTTCAAAATATCTGAATTTTAGAATAAATTACTATACTATAGTATTGAGTATTTAAAATATGGGTTTATGCACTCTCCTACCAACCAATGTGTTTAATTTGTCAAACAGTTCTAATGAAGCCATGAAGGCTTCTAGGCTACAAGAACATTTGAATAAAATGCATTCTGGTAAAAAGAACAAAGCTTTTTCCTATTTTCAAGGATTAGAACCTTTTTAAGTCGTCTTCTAAACAAGAAGGCGATGGGCTACGAACTTCATATAATATTTCATTGTTAATCGCTAAAACGGGAAAACTACACACAATTGGCGAGGAAGTAATTTTGCCGGCAGTCAAATAAATAATAAAAATTGTTCTTCATCATAAGACATCGTCAGATATCATCAGGAAAATTTCTCTTAGTAATAATTCAGGATAAAGAAGAATATATGAAATTGCTAAATACGCTGAAATATCATTAGGCGATTACTTAGAGACTTACAAATTTTTTATTCAACTCGATAAATCCAAGAGCAAATAACCAAACAATATAGCACTACTGTTATCGTACGTTCGGTTCAGAAAAAAAGAAAAAAATTATAAAGAGTTATTATTTGCCAAAAATTTGGAAACCGATACAAAGGGAGAATCGATATTTAATACCATGAACAAGTTTTTTCAAGAGAAATAAATTCCTATTCGTAATATTTGGTCAGCTATTACTGATGGTGCTGCAGCAATGTGGGACGTCATAAGAGTTTCTAGCGTATTTAAAACCAGCAGTTCCAAATGTACTCGGTGTACATTTTGTTATTTATTAACAGCATTTGGTTGCAAATCGACAGATTATTTGGCCAACGCTGTAGTGAAAATGACGAAGATTACAATCGCTTGCTGCACACAGAAGTTCGCTGGCTCTCAAAAGGTGTTTGCCTGAATCTGTCTGGAGTTTCTTGAAACCAGGGAGGAAAAACCACATGAAAACCTGATTAAATCCAAAAATGACATCTCTTATTTGACAGACTTCTTTAAAATATTCTAATGAAGTCAACTTACAATTGCAAGGTAATGAGTTAAATTTAATTAAAACAGGAAATGTCTTAGTTGGTTTTGTGGGCAAATGCCTTCCTTTCAAATGAAATCTAGGTAGAGTTGAATACTGCCTCTTTCCCATATTATTAATAGTCTCTGCAAAACAGGAAGACGCAGGTAGGAGGTAGTTCATGCTGATTTTTCGGAGTGATTCCAAGATATTTAAACTTGTCCTTTGTCCTGAAAACATATCCTTTTGCAAATGTAGGTACTGCCGAATTATCAAATTTAGAAGAGCAACTCGTAGAACTCACAACTAACGAAGAACTAAAAGTAAAATTCAAAAGTAGATACCAAGAATTCTGGCTCCATAAAATCAATACCAGCTCTCTACCCTGGATCGTGGGTAATAGTATGGAAATTTTTAATTGCATTTCCTTCGTCGTATTTGAGTGAGCATCGATTCAATGCAGTAGCTAATTTACTGTCTAAGAAAAGGAACAGACAGCTCGTCACTGAGCATGGTGATTTGCAACTGATGTTAACGAAATTGGAATCCGATATTAACATATCGTTAAAACCAGCCACCAGCTTCAACGATTTCATTAATTTTTATATTTTCTATTGATTTTGTATTTATTTTTAATATTTTAATAAATAATTCTTTACTACATTTGATATTTGTAATTAATTTATACTTTATGATTTTTAATAGACAAATATAGAAATACAATAGGTAGAGATAATATGGAACAATATTTTAATATTTGATATAATTAGCTCTTATAGAAGATATTTATTCGGAAGTATATTTACATTAAAGTTGGGTCAAATATATAACTGTTTTGGGTTTTGTATAACATTTGGAATCAAAAACGTCTCATATGTATGTACAGGGGGCATTATTAATTTTACATGATATGTAGAACATGTAGTTAGATTTGTAGTGGTTTTTGAATTCGTCTAAAAATATATAACATTGTTTCAGAGCTATCATAATATATTAAAAAAAAAAGACTTTTAAATTCGGGAAAAAAGTTTGGACTAACGCGTTAGATTGGAAAGCACCGAAAATGTAACAAAATATTATAAAATGGTGATTTGCTTTAATGCGGTAAATTTTATAGCAAAAACGCATAGATTTGAATTGCCAAGATTGAAGAATCATATAACTGGATATCTAAAAAAAAATATTCACTCGTATTGTGCCTGAAACATTTTCGATTTATTAAGAGTACATCAAGGTAGTCACAGTTGGGAAAAATTTGGCGATAGTTTACACCTATTTCGATAAGTTTTGGATGATAGATGTAGCCATCACTTCAATCCAGAGTCATAAATATAAAGTTGAAAATGCCAGCATGAGGCCCCATCTTCATAAACATTCCAGGTTCCACTTTTTCCGATGGAAAGAATTTGTTGGTAAGTTTATGAAACTTTGGAAAAGTTCTTTTATTGATTCTGTAAAGGTATCACATATAAAATCACATATAAAAAACACTATCACAAGACAATTATTATGAGAATTTATAAAACAGATAAATAAAAGAAAAGAAAAAAATTGGGTCTAGATACATTGTTTTAGAGTTCAAACAAGTTATGTGTAAGTAGATATCCACAACCTTTGTTTCGAACAAACCCCCCCTCCTACACCCTCCCCCTCCAATTTTCCAAATCTGTACTCCTGTTTTGCTCAAGCTTTTATCATCTCTGTCATAATGCCATTGTTTAATCTTCTAAGTTGTGGAGTTGTTTTAATCTTCTAAATGTAAAACTATCTTCAGAACACAGCAATATTGTCTTATAAAAATCAGTAAATTAATGTTATATATTAATTATTTATGATATAAGTATGTAATAATTATGACGATGTGGCCCAGCTTCAAGACAAGGCGAACTGTTGATACAAAATCTTGATGTACTTCAGTGTTAGAATCAGAAAATGAAAAAAGTGCAACAAGCCCATACGGAAGCGGTAAAAATTGAATGACAAGAACTTTATATTATGAATTCGTTTTTTAAGAAAAAATCAGCAGAAAATTAACATGGAAGTATCTATCTGGACTTATAAGTGAAATTGATTACTTCATGTACGATACAACAATATTTTGCAATTGTACAGTTTTTAACTACTTTATTGTTAAATTCGAAGAGATTTACCACTAAACACCAAATCACTTTTTGAAACTTCCTCGACGCACGTTTCGCTAACCATTTTAGCATCATCAGGAGATTATTTAATCTGTCTCAGATAATGCTAACATGGGTAGCAAAACGTGCGTCGAGAAGTTTCAAAGTGACTTGGTGTTTAGTGGTAAATCTCTTCGAGTTTAGTGTTTCACACCTAAGGTTCCAATAGAAGAATTGATCACTTTATTGTTGAAGACAAAAAGGAGCATAGGAACATTTAAAGAACCACCGCCCAATAAGCTTCCTACCAGTAATATTTAAAGTTTTCAGTAAGATAGTAGCTAAAGAAATATTAAGAAAACACGACCAAGAGAGTAAGTAAGCTATAGAAGTGGATTCAGTAGAATTGATCATATATAGGTTATCCAGCAGACCATAGAAATGCCCAATAAATACTCCATGCCACTGGGCTTGGTTTGTACACACACATTGTTTAGCCAAGGACGGACACATTGTTTAGCCAAGGTGGAGACACAGTCTATGTAAAATGATCTTGAAGTTGGAATTAATGTAGAGCGCGCGATGTACGACAGGGTGACGCAATATCGCATATTATTTTCTCAGCCTGCCTTGAAGAGGTATTTCGCAATCTGTATTGAGAACAAGATAGAATAAAGACCATCGTGTACACTTAAGGCAAGATGCTTACAGATGATATCGATGATTCACAGATGATATCGATCTCCTTTTACAAGACCCAAATAACATACAAAGACACATACAAGAGCTGTAAAGGGTTGAAGAACCATTTGGCTTGAAAATAAACTTGAAAAAGGGCCAGTTCATGTTAAATAATAATACATTTACTGGAAACAGAAGAATTTCAATTTGAGGAAGGGATTTGGATGTTGTTGAGCACTATATATATATAGGTTCGGTACATGATTTCAGTGGAGGGGATACCACCCGGCAGGTCGAATGGTGTGCTAAGTGTGGCTGGCAAGAATTTGGCAGTTTCAACATTGTGTTTTAGAACAAACTCTCACTTTGCGGCAGAGAAAATAATTTGATCAGTGCGACCTGCACGTTATGACATGCGGAAATAAAACCTGGACACACATCACAGTTAGTTTAACAACTTCAGGTAGCATAGACGGGAATTAAAAGATGTATGCTTGGCATTACAAAGCAGGCCAGAAAACCTGTATACCGATCAAAGAACAAACACAAATGTGTAACATCATTGGGCGAGTAGAGAAATTGAAATGGAGGAGGACAGACTACATAGCAAGACGACGTGACGAGAGATGAAGCAGGTCAATTTTGGAGTAAATACCGCTGGATCAAAAAAGTCCACGAAGAAGATAGAAAGCAAGATAGACTAATTGTATCATCAATTATATTGTACTGGAATGGCAGAGTAAAGCTCAACACCGCGTAAGTTGGGAACATGCTATGAACAGTGGACGCCACGTACTGATGACTACGGGTAAATTATAATACATTCATGGATATGTTTAAAATCGAATGCCACTGATAACCAACTACTACCGACGGTCCTTTTAATTTATATTTTCTTTCAACTCGCTTTCGTCAGACAGTATCTTTTTCAAATAAGATGTTTTCGTAAGTTAAATTTAATGTTCCAAAATTCCACAAAAGTTTGGAAATATCGTTATTTCTAATTAACAAAAGTTAATAAAAGAGAGTGATTATAATTTAAACGACGGAAAAAAGCTCGACAAAAAAAACGGATGATTGGGGCAAATTCAAATGTCGCATAAGATGCTAAAAGTTTATCTACGTCTTATTTTGATACCTTATTAAGATCAGTATCTTCCATCCTCTTATTAATAAAAGGCTAACTTAAAAAGTTTTCTGCCTAATTTTTTTACCCTTTCTAGAGTCAAATCCCATTAGGTTCATTAAGATAAACTGACATTGTTGTTATCTCTGAAATGTTTCGAACAAATAGCTTAAATAATAATTAAAATAGTTAAATCACTCCCAAAGGTCCATGCTTTAGTGGTGAAAAAAATATGAGTATAATAGATTTATAAATTTTATATATGTATTTATTTTTTTGATACTAGAGGTGGGTCGTTATTTAACGAGCTGTTATTTATTATTATCATTTCATATTAACGCTTAACAACTGTTATCGATGTGAAGAAATAACAGGAATACTGTTGATATTATATGAAGTTTCATAACATAATATTAACGCTTAACAACTGTTATCGATGTGAAGAAATAACAGGAATACTGTTGATATTATATGAAGTTTCATAGTCGCTGTTACCGCGTCCCCGCTTCTAACCGAAATAACAAATAACTTCTCATTAGACAAATAACAGATAGTGTATTTAATAACCGATAGAAAATAACAGTCGTGGGCGTAGTTTTGTCGTTGTTTGCTGTTGCCGTGTTTTACAATCTTAGAAAATAAGAGGAGTGCGGTGTCAGCGATAGACATTGAGCAGCGTTATTGATAAAGTTGTGTAAGTCGCTGTTTTGAGAAGAACATTAGGAATAAGTGTAGTTTTATATTGTTAATAAACACTTTGTTTCCATAAAATGTTTGGACATTCTCATATATATATATATATATATATATATATATATATATATATATATATATATATATATATATATATATATATATATATATATATATTATATATATATATATATATATATATATATATATATATATAAAATATATATATAAAATATATATATATATATATATATAATATATATATATATATATATATATATATATATATATATATATATATATATATATATATATATATATATATATATATATATATATATATATCATCATCAGCCCGCATCGATCCACTGCAGGATGAAGGCCTCTTCAGCATGCTTCCAACCTTCACGGTCCTGGGCTTTCCTCTGCCACTCGGGTCCAATATACTTAACGATGTCATCAATCCATCGTGCTTTCGGTCTTCTTCGCGGACGTTTGGGATCAAGCGGTATCCACTCCAGGATTGCGTTGGTCCATCTGTCGTCCCATCGCCTCGCTATATGGCCTGCCCATCTCCATTTCAACTGTTTTACTCTTCCAATGATGTCACAGACTTTTGTTTGTTCCCTGATCCATGCGCAGGACTTTCTATCTCGTCTTGTAATGCCAAGCATACATCTTTCCATTCCCCTCTGTGCCACCCGAAGTTTTTGAATTGATTGCGATGTGAGTGTCCAGGTTTCACTTCCGTATGTCATAACGGGTAGAACGCACTGATCGAATACTTTTCTTTTCAGGCAAAGTGGGAGTCTGCTCTTAAACACTATGTTGAGCCTACCAAATGCCTGCCAGCCACATTTAACACGCCGTTCCACCTCCCGGGCGGTATTCCCCTCCATGGAAATCCTCTGCCCAAGATATACAAAGCTGTCCACAATCTCTAAATCCCTTCCTAAAACTGAAATTCTTCTGTCCTGAGCGAAATTATTGAACATAACCTGACTCTTTTTCAGGTTTATTTTCAAGCCAAATGGTTCGCCAGCCCTTTGCAGTTCTTGTATGCGTCTTTGCAGCTCCTCTGGGTCTTGTGATATGAGAATAATATCATCTGCAAATCTAAGATGGTTTAAGTTTGCACCGTTGATCTTTACCCCATCCTGTTCCCAATCCAGTTTACGGAATACTTCTTCAAGGCCAGCCGAGAAAAGAATAGGCGATATTGCGTCACCCTGCCGTACACCTCGTTCTATATTAATTCCCACTTCAAGATCATAAAGGTGAATTGTGGCTGTAGCTCCATCATATATCGATTCTAATAGGCTTACATAGGCTCTCTCTACAGCTTGACTAAGCAGTGCATCCATTATCGCACGCTTTGAGATGGAATCAAATGCTTTTTCGTAGTCGATAAAAGCCAAGCACAGTGGCATGGTGTATTCGTTGTGCCTTTCTATGACCTGCTGTACAACCTGGATGTGATCCATTGTACTGAATCCACTTCTGAATCCTGCTTGTTCTCTTGATTGTGCGTCATTCAGTTTTTTTAATATTCTTTTAGAAATTATCTTAGTGAAAACTTTGTACATCACTGATAGGAGGCTTATTGGACGGTAGTTCTTTAAATCTTCCTGTGCTCCTTTTTTATGTAAAAGGATCACTTCTGCATTTTTCCATAAGTCAGGTACTTTTTGTTCTTTGAGGCATTTTGAGTATAATTTTGCCAGTGTTTTATGTAACGTCCGACCACCAGCTTTTACCATTTCGACAGTTACACTATCCTTTCCTGGAGCCTTGCCGTTCTTCATCAATTCTATAGCATTTGTTACTTCCTCAACTAGGATATCTGGCATTATATATTGTTCTTCCGTGGGTATTGCTGTCCCTGACTGGCTCTGATCTTCATATAACTGGGAATAAAACCTTCTGACAATCTTTAACATTTGGGTACGCGTCCTGCACACTGTGCCATCCTCACGCTTTAAAGCATATATTTGCGTTCTTTTGTTTCTCAGCTTCTGTTTAGCTTTGTTAATTCCTTTGTTTTCTTCCAGGGCTTTTTGCACTAGCTGCATATTGAATCGGCGCGTGTCCTCTTTGATGCGTTTTCTTATAGTTTTGCAGAGCTCAGTGTACTCGACCCTGCCAAAAGGACTACCTGCATTTCTCATTGCTCGCCATTTCTTCATTAAATCAATGGCCTAACTGGAGATTTTTGTTTGTTTGAGACATTTTTCCTCTGGTGCTATTGAAGCAGCCGTTTGAAGTACATTGTTGGCGATTTCTTCATATTGAACTGATATTTCCACGTCCTCTGGATCTTGTAATGCAGCAAACCGGTTTGACAAAGCAATCTCAAAATCGCTTCCTCTCCAGCAGTTTTCCAGAATCCACCTTGCCCTTCTTTGATCTTACCATTCTTTCGCGCTCTTTTCGACAGTCAATCCGAACCCTTGCTCGTACCATTCGGTGGTCACATTAAAATTGTTAAGGACAGTACAATTGGTAAATATTGTTTTATCGTTGGTCATGATGTAGTCAATTTCGCTTGTGAGCCCAGATGGACTTTTCCATGTCCATTTTCTGCTAATATTTTTCTTATAGAATGAATTCATATATATATATATATATATATATATATATATATATATATATATATATATATATATATATATATATATATATATATATTACTCAAAATGCCTCAAATAACAAAAAGTACCTGACTTATGGAAAAATGCAGAAGTGATCCTTTTACATAAAAAGGGAGCACAGGAAGATTTAAAGAACTACCGTCCGATAAGCCTCCTATATATATATATATATATATATATATATATATATATATATATATATATATATATATATATATATATATATATATATTATACTCAAAATGCCTCAAATAACAAAAAGTACCTGACTTATGGAAAAATGCAGAAGTGATCCTTTTACATAAAAAGGGAGCACAGGAAGATTTAAAGAACTACCGTCCGATAAGCCTCCTATCAGTAATTTTTTACAAAGTTTTCACTAAGATAAATTTTAAAAGAATATTAAAAAAACTGAATGATGTACAACTAAGAGAACAAGCAGAATTCAGAAGTGGATTCAGTACAATGGATCACATCCCGGTTGTACATCGGGTCATAGAAAGGCACAACGATTACACCATGCCACTGTGCTTAGCTTTGATTCCATCTCTAAGCATGCAATAATGGATGCACTGTTTAGCCAAGGGGTAGATAAAGCATATGTAAACCTATTAGGATCGATATATGGCGGAGCTACAGCCACAATTCACCTTGATGATCTTGAAGTGGGAATTAATATAGAACGAGGTGTATAGCAGGGTGACGCAATATCGCCTATTCTTTTCTCGGCTGTCCTTGAAGAAGTATTCCGTAAACTGGATTGGGAACAGGATGGTGTAAAGATCAATGGTGCAAACTTAAAGCATCTTAGATTTGCAGATGATATCGATCTCCTTTCACAAGACCCAGAGGAGCTGCAAGGACGCATACAAATACTGCAGAGGGCTGGCGAACCATTTGGCTTGAAAATAAACCTGAAAAAAAGTCAGGTTATATTCAATAAATTCGCTCAGGACGGAAGAATATCAGTTTTAGGAAGAGATTTGGAGATTATGCTTTACATATCTTGGGCAAAAGATTTCAATGGAGGGGAATCCCGCCCGAGAGGTGGAACGGCGTGTTAAATGTGGCTGGTAGGCATTAGGCAGGCTCAACATTGTGTTTAAAAGCAGGCTCCTACTTTGCCTGAAAAGAAAAGTCTTCAATCAGTGCGTTCTACCGGTTATGACATACGGAAGTGAAACCTGGACACTCACATCGCAATCAATTCAAAAACTTCGGGTAGCACAGAGGGGAATGGAAAGATGTATGCTTGGCATTACAAAACGAGACAGAAAGCCCTGCGGATGGATCATGGAACAAACGAAAGTCTGTGACATCATTGGAAGAGTAAAACAATCGAAATGGAGATGGGCAGGCGATATAGCGAGGCGATGGAATGACAGATGGACTAAGGCAATCCTGGAGTGGATACCGCTTGATAGCAAACGTCCGCGAAGAAGACCGAAAGCGCGAAGGATTGATGACATCGTTAAGTATATTGGACCAGGGTGGCAGAGGAAAACCCAAGACCGTGAAAGTTGGAAACATGCTGAAGAGGCCTTCATCCTGCAGTGGATCGACACGGGCTGATGATTATATATATATATATATATATATATATATATATATATATATATATATATATATATATGTATATATATATATATATATATATATATATATATATATATATATATATATATATATAAATATGTGTGGTGTGTGTGAGATTATGTGGTGTATGTGTGTGAGGGTACCTGGTACTATACCCAAGGTTCCAGATAGAATGTTACGGGCAGTCCTGACTGCTACGAGCATTCGCAATGTGATGGCGTGAGTTGTGTGTTATTACGACCCGCCATCAAAATGGCCATGGCCTGGCCCCGATCGTCTCTCCCAACTACTTTCATTGCGTTTATTTACCTATTTGATTACTGGCTTGTAAAAATTTAAGCTTAAAAACAAGCGATTATTATAACAATACTTCGACTCCTGCCTGCAAAGTAAGAAAGGGAACCCCCGCATAGTTCATTTCAATGATCGACTTCAAAATTATTTGTACTAGAACAATCTTCAAAATAAAATGTATATTATTATAATACCTACTAGTTAGTTTTAGTAATATACACTAGATTATTAAATGTATTCAAAGTAACACAAACTAAAAGTGAATACAGTGTGTCTCAAAACGGCCCAACTTTTTGAGAGTGATACGCAAATAAAGTGCGGTAAAAGAGGTAAGTGCATATCGCTCACTAGATCGGACCGTATATTTTGAGTTGCCATCATGCCTTACAGGGTGCAGCAGCGCGCGGTTTGTTTGTGTACCTATTTCGAGAAGAACAGATCGCTCATTCGCGTTCGTCGGTTATGCCGTCGACATTATCAATTACGCAACATTGGAGAACCATACTTGCATGGATTCAGGCATTCAGCGCTCTCTCATGACAGTCGAAGAACCCCTTGCAAACATCGAGTTAGTTGCGAATTCTGTAAGTCGACAGCCTCAGGAAGCGACGATTCAACGCATAATGTTATCTGATTTGTATCTTAAGGCCCACAAAATTCAGATTGTGCAATCTCTGAACAAAAATGATTATATTAAGGGACTGAATTATGTGAATGTAATGTTAGAGAGAAATTTAGTACAAGGACAAGTACGTCAATCATCAAAATTTTCACTTTTGGGCAAAGACGAACCCAACGGCGTTACACCAACGCCCCTTACACAGCCGTTAATAAATCATGTGGGTCTGTATGTCACCTAATTGTATTATTGGACCTCATTTTTTTGAGGATCATAGAGGCAGAGCGGTCACAGTAACCTCTGCGCGCTTTATCGTCATGATATGCAATTTCTTTGCTCCTCAACTACAGGAATATGAGCATTACAATCGGCTGACATGGTTTCAGCATGACGGCACAGCATACCACTGTTAATTTATGGAGAGCGCCTTCGAACTGCCAATGCTCCATCTGGATTACCCATTGCCTAAATCATTTATTCGGGTTGTCCAAAGATCTCTTTTAACCGGTGATTTGAGGGAACATCGTAGAGGACATGAAGGAAGACCGAAAGACCCGAAAACGTGCAACGGGAGGAACAAATTTTGAGTCTTTGTCGAAGAAGACCCAACAATAAGTACTCGAGAAATAGCACGGCAAGTTGAACTGAACCAAAAAAAGTTTTTTAAAACATTGGGGAAAATCAGTTGTAACCATTACATGTGCAACGAGTTCAAGCCTTAGAGTACAAGATCACCCTAACAGAATTCAGATCTGCGAGTGGTTCTTATACCAACATGAGACGAATCAAAACTTTACCAGAAACCTTTTGGTTATGGACAAGGATTTATTTACCCAAAATATAATTCACAATTTCCCTAAATATTAGGCAGAACATATGGCTCTTACACGATGGAGCGCCAGCCCATTTTAGGCGTGAAGTGCTGGAGTTAGACATAACTTTTCCTAATAAGCGGGTATGTCGTGGAGGGCCAGTAGCGTGGCCGCCTAGGTTACCAGATCTCAAACCTCGTGATTTCTTTTTATGGGGTTACATAAAAAGCATAGTAAGTTAATACAAGGGAAGAACTTATTGATTGTATAGAACAGGCTGGTGAGACTATTAGGACTAGACTTTATCACTACTACGCGCATGCACCGACTTTTAAGTTCGTCCCGGCTAACTTTGCGTGGAACGGATCGCCGACCACATTTTCTTTAAGTAAAGCGCACAACCGGAATGAATGTTATTTTCGAAATTAATATGGTAAATTTTTATTCTTTCAGATTTTTGGGAATAATTCAGTTTTTTCCGTATTTTGTCGAGTTTCGTATGCTGTTAAAAAAAAGTTGCTGTTAAAACTTAGATATCACCCTGATATAATAAGAGAACGTTTTGGAATGGTTTGGTAACCTAGTAAGGATGTTACTCAAAACGACAACTAAAATAATTTGAAAAATGAGAAAGATGGAGAGAAGTTAAAGAAGAGAACCCAGACGAAGATAAACTTATAAAATAGGACCTATCTTAAATAGCAGGAAATAGAAGAAAATGGAAAATGTAGTCGAAGAATGGAATCGTAACACACATCTCTGCATTCGCACTAAGCTGGTAAAACGAGGCCTAGGATTATGAGTGTGTTGTATGTAAGTTCATCAAGATTCCTTAAAACGCCTTATTTACATTAATCATTAATTCACGAACAGTGAGTAATTACCTTAACCCGTTTCTGGGGAAGGAATCTCACCAGAGATCGTCTGCATTTATCAAAAACCGAGCACATGACACTTCAATAATGTAATTAAATCCGCAAAACGACCTTCTGAGCTGAATTATAGCCGGCCATATTATAATTTTGATTCGCCTCTTTCCCCAACGGCTGCGGTCGTTCAAGTTAAAAATTAATTATCCCCCAATTTATATTACTCGGTTCTTATTCGCCAGCTGAATTTCCATTATCACTGGCTCGTTTTAAATGCAGGAGTCAAAAAGTTTATTTTTGGAGTGCAAGTTTGAAATAAAATCTGCAATTGAAAAAAAAAAGAACAAAGAACTATTCAAACTTTTATATCTGCATTTTTTATCTTTGTTTTCTTTATCTGCAAACATTTATTATAAATAATTACGTGCAGAGTTTTTATAAACTGTTTTTAATTTAGTATAAATCAGATTCCCCATAAACAAGGAAGATATAACACTAAACACCAAATGACATTTTATAGTGTTTCAACGCATGTTTCGGTAACCATGTTAGCATCATCAGGAGATGATTCAATGAAATTCTAAAACTAAACTCTGTTCGACTTAACGAACCAAACCTAATGAAGTCTATAATAATTATGAACCGTGAAGTTCACAAAGCGTTTCATTAATAATTCGAAAAGTTGACTGTATGAAATAGATTACCGTTTCATGGTATATTTGCATATTACTATTTGAATGTTTGCATAAGCATTCAAAGGCCTTTTAGTGTCTACACTTCTCACAAGTTATATTTACTAAAATTTATATTATATTCATGCTCGATTTATTCTTAGAGTTTTATGGTCATGGAGCCAATATGGAGGCAGAAGTGGAGACAGAAGCGGAGGCAGAAGTGGAGGCAGAAGTATACTAATGTAGAATTAGCCGATATTCACCTCTATTACGGAATGGCCAATTGTAATGCCAGAAGAGCAAGACTTTTGTACCAGGCAGCATTTTCACTACGCGTCCTAGTGGGAGTATACTTTCCTATGTTTATCGCCGTTTAAGGCAACAAGGTAATTTCAAGATGCAATCACAAGATAGATGTCGAAATAGAGATATTAGAACGCTAGATACAAACATGTCTTAGACGCAATCACCGAAAATCCAATTACAAGTACAAGGATCATTGCAGTGAATATGGATATTTGTCATGTCACTGTGTGGAGTGTTTTAAAGGAACACCACTTGTACCCTTATCATATTCAGATGGTACATGCATTGCTTCCAAGGAATTTTTTGCCCCGCTTGACATTTTGTCATTGGTTTCTTCAACATGCAGCTGATCCTAATTTTGGTATTTCCGTACTATTTACTGATGAGGCTCAATTCACAAGAGAGAGAGAGAGAGTAATAAATTTTCATAACTATCATCTTTGGGCAGAAGAGAATCCTCATGAAATTTTTCAAACTCGACACCCATACCAGTTTTCCGTCAATGTTTGACACATTATGATGAATACTGTACCCCCTACGCTTTCTAATTATCCTCCGAATGTACTGAGGAACAGGTTCGTAGGGGTGCTGCGTTGGCCTTTCTGCCATCCTGCAGAAAGGCCATCAGAAGATGGTCATCGTCGATACAGTTGATGAATGCACGACGATGGTCATCGGTAAAGCCGGCCATGGCCACGGCTTGCTGTTGGATTTGCTCCGCCTGGTGGGCGGGGCTCTGGTTATTCCCTGTCTTCTGTTCGGGAATTTTTACTAAGTTTAGTTTGAGTTTTTTTCGTGTTGTTTTGGTGCTACGGAGACTGATTCTTCATAGCAGCCTTTCTTTTCGTTTGCTCCTCTACTGAGACAGGCTGGTGGTAGAGTTGCGTTATCTTCAGGTTGAATTTCTCACTGCGGGGCACTGTTGCATGCACTATTGCAAAGGGATTTTGTTCTTTATTCTGTCATCTCGTGACGGAAGGAGAATGTTAGACCAGAAACTGTTCTAATTTTATCAATTGGTAGGATTTCTAGCACGCCCTTTATCAGGACGCGATTTCCGTTACTTGATGTTGCCGTTGTGTACGTGTATTCTTTTTTGTTCAAAAGCTCTATTAAGACTTTTCTGTCTTCTTCCGTCTCGTGGACCATAAGGACTCCGTCAGGTCTTCTTCTAGCTAGCCCGACAGCTATTTTGGTTGTTCTTAGGATTTTTATAACTTCCTGAAATGCCGGTTTGTCCTTCAGGATTATCGGCTTTGGTTTAGTAGAGATAGCAGTTGATGATGTTGCTGTCTCTCTAACTGATTTCGATGCCGATGGTATCTCATAATTTTTTGAAGATGAAGTGGAAGGGAGGGAGATGATCGGATCATCCATCGGTGGCACTACCTTGGAAGCCGACCTCTTTCTCATCTTTCGTCTTCTTGACCGAGACGACACCTGCTGGTATCCTTTCTCGGTTTCGACTTGTTTGTCTTCTTCCGCGTGATCCATCTGGATCTCGATGAATGGTGTTTCGATCCCTGGGGATGGCAGTGCGTTGTTAGTCTCTTCTGCTTTATCTATTTGGGTGCTTTGCGTCTGCGTAGAGGCAATAGTTTTTGTATTTCAGAAACGATAGCCCTCAACCTATCGTTCTCAACTCGCTGTTTGTCCATTTCTGCAACTGCGTTTTCCACGATTCTGGCGTAGTCTTCATTCTTACTAGCCAGCTCCATTATTTTATGTTGTTGCTCTTTCAGAAGAGCAACAACAGAAGATATTTCATTCAGGTCCTCTTGATCGGGGACCTTAGGTTTAACTTTACCCATTGCGAATACTTTCACTATTCATGATCTGAGTAATCTGACGATCTGAATTGCGCAATTTTGTCACACTTTGCTGATTTGCTGCCTGAGCGATGCGTACCCTCCCACAGCTCAACCAAGACTCTCAGTGTGTGCATTTAAGTTCGATTTATAGCCAAAAATATATTCTGTACGCGAGTATGCCTCAGAATATGCTTCTTATTATTCTTAGAAACTTCTCCAAAATTCAAAACAAACTACGAGTATTTATGGCCCACGATACCCTAAAAGACCGCTCCCAGTTCGATATAATATTTTCCAAGTTTCTGGACACACAACTTGGATTTTATATAGAACAGTAAAAGAGCAGCTATTCTCCTCTTTTCATGTATAAATTGTACAAAGTACACTCTTACCCACTGATTTTTCACAAAGATAAAAATATTGTGAATGATTTTTTTTTCGCCAAAACCAAAGAACTCAACATTTTTTATTCAATATTTTATCATCCGAGAAATCTTTTTTTAAGATGAATGAGATGGTTAACATTTTGAATAGTTAATTTAATAAAATAATTATTCATGTGTTTCTCAATGTGATGTGAATCGGTTAAAATGTATTATAGTGTAAACAATTAGTGCTAGCAGTTTAAACTTTGTTATTAAACGGCAATAATGTAAAAGTTCCTTATTGACGTTTATGCGGAATGCATGTGATAAATAATTATAATAATATATTTTATTTTCAAATAATACATTAATTAGGTCAAATCAACAAAAACTGAATTTCAGTACATCGAAATAAACAAAAGGATGACTGTTCGATCGAAATGAACAGGACGTTGGCATTGTTAAGGAAATTAAATTGAACCTTTTGAACTGTTTTCCGCTAAAAAGGTTGCATTTTTAATACATGTTATACGTGAAGATTTTGTTCATCTGTTTTGCTGACTATTCTTAAGTATTTGTTTCTCCAAGTGATATCACTAAAATACCCAACTATTCCTGCTCATTTAAGTATATGACTTTCTCCTAAATGTGTGCCCCTAGATAATTAAATTGTCTTATTTGTTACATTATAGCGTTGTTAGTTTCCAATTTGCAAGGTTGTTCTTTGATATCACTAACGATTTCATCTTTCCAGTTGATATGGACATACTGAATTTTTTAACGATTAAATGAAATGTATATAACATTCGCTGTAGGTCGTTTTTCCATTGTGTTATCAGAATGGCATCATCTGCAAACGATATCAGCCTTATTTATCTTCTTCGTTTAACGTTTTTCTATCGTAAAGCCGACATAAGTCTGTCTCATATTCTTCAATATTTTTCTGTTCTGCGCTACTTGAATACCAGCCTTACTTTCTGGTTATCTATTTTGTATCCGTTTAGATCTTTCACATTGTCTGTTATTTTATAACTAAGTAGAACAGAGCTGGGCTGAGTAAGTCCCAATTATTTTATTCTTACTGGACGTATAATCTATTTTATAAGTTAGTTTCTAGTTTTCTTTTGTTGTGTTTCTATTAAGTTTATTTATTACCCGGGCTAATGTATATAATGTTACATATTTTTAAAGTAATATCCTGACGTTCTCCAAAGAGATCTATAAGGCATAAGAACATATAGAATCTGTTGTTGATCAACTTTTATCGTTCTGTTGTTTCTCATTTATTTCTATGTATGATTCTAGTTTTTATATAATGAACACATTTGGTAATAATTCAAGCGTATGTTTAGTTTAATAATATTATGCCTCTATAGTTTTTAGCTTTTATCCCCCTTTTTTAAATATTGGTATGGTTTTACATTAACCTGAATCATTTCTGTCTGCTGTTACTATATTAGATAGTTTAGTCAGCTCGTTTAGGTGCTTGCAGGATGGCTCTTTTGTACCGCTAAAGCTCGGGCAGGAACTGGTAGTAATAACGCAAGTAATAAACTCTCGCGCTCCTCTATATGATTATATGATGAATTATATGATGTTGTTTCGTGATTTTCGCCCTCTAATTAAAAAAAAGTCGCCGAAAAGTGGATACTCTATGATAATCCAAAGAGGCGTAAATAGTGGGCTAATCCCGGTGAGCATTCAACCAACACCACATAACTAAATGTCCGTGCCTAAAAGGGGTTGTTGCGTATATAGTGGGATGAATTAGTTCAATCCGATCAAGTGGTTACTAGAGCGGGCTAGTTGATCATAGGGTCAAGTTGTGCAATCGAAATATCCCAAAAACTAAGCAACCTACAACAAAAGTGTAAATGGCGAAAAGAATGGATTATGGGAGGGGAATACACTGCACGATTATCAATTGCTGTCTGGTGGTCCGATAAAATAAGAGAACGCTTTGTTTTTTTTTCGGCGTAAAAAAATATTAGAGGTCATCGTAATTTTTTTACTACACTCGTATAAAAATACTTAATAAGGACCACGTAAGTATTTAAAGATTACATAATTATTGTTCTGTCGATTATAGATGGTTATTTATTTTTTACTCTTATGATTTTTTTATAACCTAATTTTTATTTAGTTGCCTCAACTGGGGCTAGTTGAGCAACACGTGTTCAATGCTTACTCAACTAGCCCCACTAGATGTTCATTTAAAAAATCAAATTTTTCTTTAATAAATTCATAACCATCAATTAGTTTGTGCATGTAATGATTATATACAAAGTTTTCTAATTAAAATTACTTATATTGATAATTGTATTAATGATTATTATTACATTTTAGGATGGAAAATTTTCAGTCAAATTCAGAAGAGGACGAGTACGCTTGTCTGGTTTCTTATGAGCAATTTTCTGAGAGCATAACTAGATAAAACTAGATTCAGTGTCAGATTTGCAAACAATGGTCCCATATTAAATGAGTGTCGAACGTTGGTCTAACCTATGTTTGTATTAATTGTGATAGCGACAAAGATGAATAATTATTTAGAATTATTTATCGTCTAGCAATATTTATGATCTCATAATTAGTTACTATTAATTATTCCTAAATATATAATTTTAAATATAAAGTAAAATAATAATCCAAAGATTTGAAATATTTAATTTTGTTTAATTTTAATTTTATTTCTCCAGAGATATAATAACAATATGTGTATGTAATAATCATAATAAAGAAATATTTGCATATTAATTACAATTATTTTATATTTAGATCCTTAGATTCTTAGATACAGTCATCAGGTTCATTTTAGCCATTGCTCAACTAGCCCTATACTCATGTTCAACTAAACCCACCAGTGGGGCACGTTGAGCAACTTGGAGCGCTCTCATATTTCCGACAATAACTTCTAAACTTGTACTCGGATCGTTTTTACACCACTAGACGTTTTGGAGAAGAGTAAATTACAAGCTTAACACAGTAAGAATCAATTAAATTCGATGCTTATTCTTAATGTTATGGGAAATCAAGCGGAAAGTTGCTCAACTAGCCCCGCTCTATCCTACTGATCGTTCTCAGCATCAATCAATTCATGTTAGTAATACTCTGGAGGAAAAATACCATTAAACTGGCAAGAGAGGAAGGGAAATCATTTTGATTCAGGAACGCACGGCCACGTACATCAAAAATAACTCTGGAAAATTTAAAAGGTAATCAAAAAACATCGAGAATTATGAATATATTGCTGATGCTGTACCGTACTATATAATACCATTTCGATAAATGTTATCTATTTAAATAACACAAGCCTGCAAGAAAAAAAGGTGACTAGGATTTTTGCACTGATTTAAGCTATATTTGGGGCGCCGAATCTAAATATGAATCATTTTTTCTATATCTGCTTTCCTTTTTTAGGTACATCCACTTATCTATCAATGTTTTTTTTCCAATTCAGTACATTCAAGTATGACTGTTCTAAAAATATTATACAACGAGTGGTACATCTATATTTGTCCTATTGTCAGTCTGCTGTTGAGTTAGTTCCAGGAAAATCCACTAGATGGCATAAGCATTGCCTTTTCGGTAACTGAAGTGACCTTCAACGCTTGAACTACAGTTGAGGTTAGTTTGTGAGTTCTCGCTGTGCGGGGTAGATCGAAGTGGGCCTCGTGTGAATTTTGTTTAAGAAAGAATTGTTAACTTTATAACATACTGTGTTGTAAACTTAAAACATACTGTGTTGTAAATTGTTGTATTTGTTTTGTTGAATAGAAATAAAATGAGTTCGTAGAAGTTGTAAAAAATAAATCATCCTGATGAGTTTTGATACATAAGGGAGACTTTGGATCACTTAAACAGTTTTTTATATATGACCTTGTAAAAGCATTTTTAATAAAAATATTTAAGTGCAAAGTAATTGTACTATTGTAATCTTCAAGCTTACATAACTATTTTATTTATTATTTACTTATTATTATCATAAAAAATTAACTTTTAAAAATTGAGTGTGCGGTCCATCCAAGGAAACCGTTTTCTTGCGAACTGGTTCCATAGGATGGACCATTAAGTACAATTAAAACAAAATTACTTCTTGATCTTTGAAATCACACCAGTACATTTTGTATGAACCCAAGCGTGACATGTAATGCATTGCATTATCCCTTCTTCCCTTATTTTATCACATATTGTACAAAACCACGTAGTTTTTATTTACACTGTTTATTTTTTCTTTTTAATCTTCTCTTCTTTGCTATATCGTTTCTTCCCGATATTTGGTGGTTTTGTCTTTTTTAATATTTTCTTCGATGCTACGTTTTAATCCCAGAACGTTATCAATAGTTGATAATAATTGTGCTTTCTGAGCAATACTTTTTTTTGTTCGAAAAGACGGTGAACTTAGCTGTGGATTTTGTGTGGGTAGTGGTAATATTTTAAGAAAAATATTGTCAAAGTGTTTACGCTTTTTCTCTTGAGAAATATAAACAGGAGAATCACTGTCACTGTCATTGGGTATTGACGTTCTTGTTGAATTTCCAGTAATTATTTCAATTTCAGTAACATTACTACAATGTTGAGGTTGTAGCATCTGATGGTGCAAACCGGTGATCCTGAAAGACATGTCTGTTAACTGGCCAAATACCAGTGGCACGAAAGGCATTTTCAACTATTACCACAGTGACCCCCACCACAGACCCTAAAAGACAAAAAAAATAATTCGGAATTGTAGTTTATCAGGGTTGCCTAAATTGAACCGGTCCATTTTGGGCAACTGCGATATGGTCCAATCTAAGCAACTTGACTCATAATGCCAAAATATACTACAAAACCCTACTTTTAACTTGTGCTAATAAAACTGCCATACTAATTTGTACCTGAATAAATTTGCTTTTAAAATATGTAATATAATTTGTTGTTACTTACTTTAACAATGACGAAAAGTGTTTCGTTGTATGTTAAATTATTTAGTTCAGATCTATTAAAATAATAATTCTCCTCTGTCTCCACTGTCAAACAATGTACTGCATTACTACTTTTTGCAGCAACATGGTTTACGCTAATATTCAATATAGTGCCCACATGTGTTATCCGACCTAGATAGAGTGGTGATCCAATCTAACCGGTGGTCCAAATTCAACGACTCTCCCCTATGTGGAGAATACATCATAAAAGAAAACAGAAAAACTGTTAGTTACATTGTAAAGAGAGCTTATCTTGGACACTTTTGGTCTGTAAAATTTGAACACAACATTTACGACAATAGACTATCGGGAATTAAGTGCAAAGTGCAAAGTGCATAATTCAGCGTACTGATGATTTGGAGATAACCCTAAAACCACTTCGATGACTGCTATTTCTGCCTAGTAAATATTACTGAAATCAGTCGAGCAACCACAGCAAGTGGATTTATTCTGATTTAATATCTGCAAAATGCCCGGTTTGGCCAGCTACCAGAACTCTGTGAGGACGAGTTTAATCCCTCATCGATGACTTTTTCCTCTATATTTGTATATTAAAATATTTGTATAATATAATAATAAAAATTCCGTGTTTAGTTTTTTTATTTGATCCATGGATTTAACTTAAAATAGTGTACGTATATTTCACTAAAATGTTATATCTTAGAAATTTGATCTCCTACGCAAAAATCAAAGCCATATTTGAATTCAGGGCATCAAATTGGAATGAACTCAGCTCTAAAAACCCCAGCAACAAAATAAGTGTTGACCTGTGTAATTTAGTTGGTCCGTTACTTCGTGATAGTTCACTTTTAAAGCAAATAAAACATTTTTTTTCTTTTGTTAGCTATCACTTATTTAATAAATAAAATAAGCGATAGATAACAAACATGAAAAGCAATTCATTTGTTAAATAAAAAAAAAACATAGGCCGTCATGGGGACGGCCGACAGAAGTGAAAACTTGAAACTTTCAAATTACTGTGTTTTTTTAAAATTTTTAAACCAGTTATTCTTTAAATGTATAATTTAAAAATCTATAATAATTTTTCACGTAGGAACCAACTAAACAAATATAGAAAATTTAAATTAGGACATTTAAAAAACTAATTATGTTACAATACTTTTGTGTAAAGTTCTAATAGTGAAATTGAATGATATAAGTTCGTAAATAATCATTTTGCAAAAAATAAGAAAACACCTATTTTATTTCTGACCATTTAAACCAATAAACAATAATTTTGAGAAATTAAATTTATTATAATATTTTTTAGAATTTTTAATTTTAAAACCCGCGACAAAAATATTATCGAACAACTAGAAATCTGTTTTACCATGCTAGTAAGATAACTCCTAAGCCACTATGAAATATTCATTGCACGATGTATTGCAGAGATTAAATATTAAAAGTATTAGAAAATTATTCGAAAATAAATGCTTTGTTTTTGTTAAGCATTTTTCTACATAAAAATATTAGCATATTTAGTACTCACCCTTGTACTGCACAGTGATTCTACAATTAAACAATTAAAATAATGATTATCTTGAACACAATTTAATTTAAAACACATTTAAAATATAATTGGCGTCGGCAGGCTGGCGCAACACGTCACTAGCATGTCGGTGACGGGAACCTAGAAGTTTTGTCCCTACCGAAAATATCTCAACGCGGTTAAAGAAATTTTAACTTCAAAACTAAATTAAAACTTAGAAAAAAAACTTTTTGGTGAAAGCTATATCTGAGATATATTTCAAAAAATCCTTCTTACGTTATATTAATTTTCAGGTGCACTCGCATTTCAACCGGAATTTGCCGAGCCTATAAAGAACTTGTCAGTTCCTCTAGGCAGAGACGCTACATTTCAGTGTGTAGTGCATCACCTGGGAGGCTACAGAGTAAGTATGCTAATTTAAAGAGATTATTAAAATACCTTCTTACATAAACTTGAAGCGACGCATATACTGCATCATGACAATAGAAAATAACGTCGACGAAATTTCGGTCATGCCGTATATTAACATTTTTTCAATAGGGCCTTTTAGATTATTTTTTTATTAAAATATCGGATCATTATAAATGTATTTTTATTATGCTATATCTACCTTTTTGAAACTATTTTTATATTTTCAATGATGCTTTAAGAATTCTCGAGAGTAAATTGATTTGTGTCAAATCAAATTTGTGGTGTATTTTAAAGTTAGGGAATTAGACCTAGAGCTAAACGTGAGCCCCGAATTATCGCCATAAACCAGCGGTTGTCTTCCAACAATTAGTGTTTATTGTATAATAAGCAAAGCGGAAAACAAATAAAAAAAAATTTTGGCTCCCATAGGTTTTCTGCAAACATGCAAACTTATAATTTATATTTTGTAATATGCAGTATTTAGCACATAACTGATTATGCCATGTTTAGTTAAATTTAATAAATACACAAACTATGTTTCCATCACAGATTGCATTCAATAGTAGGCTACTGGCTTTTTTGACTCTATGGGTTAAAACAAAGTTCCTATAAAAATACCTCAAAAATTGCTTCTTAAAGGGGCTAGTGACCCTTAAAGGGTATTTTCAGCAGTATTTTCGAAGCGGTTTATGTTAAAGTCGTGAAATTTGGTATACTTCAAGAAGTTGGAATTGAAAAACGTTTTTTGTGTTAATAATTGAATATTTTAGTCAGGAGTATCACATACACGGGGGTGTCCATGGTAAATGCTGCCATTTTTTGGTTTGTAATATTTTTAAGTTTTTAAATCAAATTATTGAATCGCAAAGATTTTTAGGTAAAAAAGGTCCTTTTATTTTATTTCGTTAGGATAGACCGTCTTCAAGAAAACTGACTTTTTTTTAAATCGATACACGATTACATGGATATCGAAATCTATTTTAATAATTAAGCAGGCGGCTGTATCTGTTAATGTTTGTCTTTGACGTTTTATAAAACTGGACCATTTACGCAATATAGTCTAGATTTTTAATTTTTAAATTGCCATGGGCCATTTTGCCCATTCCATTGACATTAAGAAATGACAATGACGTATGTGAAGCGAGAAGATTGTATACAGAAGCTTTTTCCGGAAGAGTCCCGGAGGTCCTTGTACAGAAACATTTATAGAAGATTATGAAATAATCCAAACCATGACTTCCAAACATGACTGTGGAAAACTCGGTGCTCTGGGTTTTCCACAGTCAGAACTGTAGTAAATGAAGAACGAGTTTTAGAAAATGCAGCAGAAAACCCAGGAATAAGTGTCAGAAGAATTGCTGTTAAAATACCGTGTGGGAAATTGTTGGAGAGCAAGCGCTCTATCCATATCATTTGCAGAAAGTTCAAGCCTTAAAGCCGGATGACCTGCCACAAGTAATCCAGTTTTGTCAATGGTTAATGGAGTAATTGCGTTATGAAAATTTTGTACAGAACATTCTCTTTCCAGACTAAGCTATGTTTATACGCAATGGAATTTTTAATTCTCACAATACTCATGTGTGGGTGAAAGAAAATCCACATGAATTTTTTTATCGGGGCATCAGGACAAGTTTTCTATCAATATCTGGGCAGGGATACTAGGAAATTTTTTGATTGGACCGTTTGTGCTTCCCAGCCGTTTAAATGGACAACCGTATTTGATTTGCTAGACCTTATAGAAGATATACCATATCAGTTCAGGTAAGACATGTTTTTATGCACGATGGGGCTTCGACTCATTTCCCTGTTAATGTAAGAGCGCATTAAGATCGGTTATATCCAGGACGATGGATAAGACGTAGTGGATCCATGCTTTGGCCACCACGTTCCCCAGATTTAAATCCTCTTGATTAGTTTCTGTGGAGATACTTAAAGCCATTGGTCTATGCTATCCCGATTGGCACTGTAGAGGAATTGCAGCAACGTGTATTTACTGCTTGTGATTATATCAAAAATAAACCTGGTATTTTCGGAAGGATAAGATCTTCTATAAAGAAAAGAATTAGAGGATGCATTGAGATGAATGAAGGCCATATTCAACATCTGTTGTTCTATTAAATAAATGTTTTCGTATAAGGGTGCCTACTTAATTATTAAGTTGCATTTCGTGCATCGATTTAGAAAAAGTCAGTTTTTTGGAAAAGGGTCTATCCTAACGAGATGAAATAGAGGACCTTTTTTACCTAAAAATCTTTGTGATCCAATAATTTGATTGAAAAAATTAAAAAATATTCCAAAAAAAATGGCAGCATTTACCAAGGAGGCCGCCCTGACTAAAATATTCAATTATTAACACAGAAAAAATTTTTCCATTCCAACTTATTGAATTATATCGTATTTCACGACTTTAGCTTAAATAATTTCGAAAATATTGCGAAAAATCCATCTGCAGAGCTTCCTCTGCTCTAGCCCCTTCAAAACACAATTTTTGGGATATGTTTATAGGATTTTTTTTTACATTTACACACTTTGAACTCTAAAGATGGTTTTTTCGCAATATTTTTGAAACGATTTATGCTATAGTTATGAACCTCAATTCGATCCCTTCAATAAGTTGGAATGGAGAACGTTTTTGGCGCTAATAATTAAATATTTTAATCAGGGGTGTCTCCTTGGTAAATGCCACCATAACTTTTTTGTTTGTAATATTTTTTAATTTGTTAAATCAAATTACTAAATCGCAAAGATTTTTAGGTAAGAAAGGCCTTCTTATTTCATCTGGTTAGGATAGACCGTTTTCCAGAAAACTAACTTTTTCTAAATCGATGCATGTATATCGAAATGCATTTGAATAAATAAGTAGACACACTTGTACGAAAATATTTATTTAGCAGACAACAATAACAATACTAATAATTATTAAGGATTTAGCACTTACTCACAACAGGTGTTGAAAATAATGTCCATTCATCTCAGTGCACCATCTAATTCTTTTCTTCATAGAAGATCTTACCTTGCCGAAGGATACCGGGCTTATTTTTAATATAATCACAAGCATTAAAAACAACATCTGAGAAGTAAACAATATCCCCATATTCCGCATCAATATCGGACAAGAAATCTGGCAGTCAGTCAGGCTATTTTTATTAACACTGCAATTCCTTCATTTTTATCAGCCATAGCTGGTGCCCATATCTGTTATTATGCCTGATAAATTTGTAAGGTCAATATTGTATCGATTCAATACCATCATAACAAATTTGTAAATGTTTGCTCCCTTCATAGTTCCTTTCATATGATAAAGGGCAACCCGTTCTTCTGTAATTTCAAAATTACCATCGGATGAAAATTGCCAACTGAGCTGCATTTATCATATCAGTAGTTTCATCAATTGCGGCAGAGTAAAAATTGTCCATATCTTCTGATAACTCCTCAATTATTTTACCAACTATTACTCCTGATAGACTAATTTTAGAGAAAAGGTATTTTTGCGATGGGCATAAAACTTTTGCATCTGATTCCATGGATTCTTTTATAAATTCGCCATCCACAAAAGGCTTTGACTTGGAAGCATTTTTTTCCGATACAATATTGCTCACGAAAAAAAAATTGTTAAGGACTTTATTTTTCGCAATAATAAAATACGAGTTAACTTTGAACGGAATTTAAACTGTAGGTATAGCACCGCCCATTATGTGGTTTATCTTTACACAAGCTTCGTCCTCTATATTTGATCTTATCAACCCTTAATTGCGTCAAATGTGACAGCGTGTTTTGCCACATAATGTCTTTTTAAATTGCATTCTTTCATAACAGCAACCTTCTCACAACATACCCAATGCGTGGACTTTTTTTCGATTATTTACAAATAAATAAAACTTCGTCCATTCTTTTCACACCAACTTTTGAAAAGAAGTTAAAGACTTGAGACTTCGACTTTTGGTCCTAGACTATTCTTTGCCAGTTGTTTTTTGTTTTTTTTTTAGTGCTGGGTAACTTATTACGTAGTTTGTTCGTTTTAGTTCCGGCTCATGAGAAAATGACATGTGGACCACGGTTTGAAAACCCCTGCTCTTCGGCAATCAAAATTGGCGAAAATTGGGGATAATTCTAGTCCCAGCAGTGCTCAACAACCAGTACAGCAAAATCAAATCCACACCAAATAGGTATTTATGTGTATATGGTGAGATGAGCTGGCATTATCAGTTATATCATGCATTATCAGTTACTCCAAGCTCTAGAGGAAAATAGACCTTATACTGGCAAGATAAGGAATGAAGTAATTTTGCTTCACGACGACATACGGCCATATATATTCAAGAAGTCTCTGGAAACCAACACCGAATTAAGCAGGGAGATTTTATCGCCCTCGGTGTACTCTCCAGATTTGGCCCCGGATTTCCATATCCTCCGATCCCTGCATCATCACATGATTAGCAGTTCGTCAACATATCTTTTTAATTTGGATGCAGGAATGAACAGTTGCTTGAAAGGCGACGAAAAGATTAAGTATTATTTTGTATTACTAGTAGTTTGTATTACTTTTTCATAAATAAATATCTAATGTAGTTAAAAAAAAGCCCAAGGATTAAGTTGCGAACCGAATATATTTAAGATCCCATATAACATAAATTTAATGGTATAAGTAACATATCTTTAAACTTGGTGCATAAAATAGCCGATATCTATGTATGGACCTTATCTTGTACGATGACATAAAATAATGATATACTATAATTTTTAAGATAACACTAAAAGCGAAGATAGTTTCAAGTTACTCTCCAGAAAAAAAATGATAAATCACGTAACACTTGCCCTCATCTGGTCCGTCATACGCCTCTGCCAATAACGTTTACAAATAAGGCCCTTGTAAAGTAAATTTAAAGTATCCCAAAGCTGGTCAAGATACTGAACTCAAGCACGGAGGGGGTCATAATAACGGTGCAGATATGACAAATAACTGAAAAGCGCCGCAAACTCAAGACCATTTATAATACGCAGCTGCTACGGATGATCGGGAGCAGTTCGTGACCAGGTCCGCTGACCTTTCTCTACATTTTTAGTTAGTTTATTCTCTGCCTACCGAAGGGACGGAAATGTTGTTTAGGGCTGCCTTAGGCTGATATTATTGTTCTAAAAAGAAGGTTTTATAAATTGTATCATAGATATGCTAATATTTTTTACTTCAGTCCTTCGTCTACGAGGCTGAATTAAATCTAAAATTTTACTGATAATGGTTTAATTTAAGAATAGATAATATTTTTATAATTGACTTTTAAGAAACATATAAACACTCTGCTTATAACATATTATCCAATTCCAATTTGAGAATTTTTCACCCTCGTGGGTGGCCTGTTGTTTCTTTTACTCACCAGCAGAATGTATCTCTCAACACTGACCTATGTCCGACCTTATACAATTTCTCAGTTAGTCTCGTGTCAAGGTCTAAGAACAGCTGAAGCAATCACCGTATTCTAAGATCACTATTTCGACCCTTTCTAGGAAGGCGAGACGTACGCACTCGCAGGTCCAACAACATATATACAGGGTGCCCGGTAACTTATCCACCATAGAGCAACTGGTGATAGTAGAGGTCAAAATAAGAGTATTAGTCAGTAGATGTGTTGGCAATGTTCTTAAAGTCCGTTATAAAATGAAATAAATACATAAATAAATAATTATATAATACTAAATAAAATATAAAATAGTTATTAAAAAGATACAGGGTGTTGAAAGTGAAACTAAATTTTCGTAAAATAGAGGTACTTTAAAAACGGTTGAAGATATCAGGTTCAAAATAGGGGTAGTTTGGTTTGCAAAGGTAACAAATCCGAATATGGTACTAGTTTGAGCCTTGTTCCTAGAGGGCGCTTGCTATCTACTTCGTGAGTAATTAACTTGCTTGTATTTTTTTACCCTATAAAGCTGAAAATATTTTGACTTCAAAGTAGAGAAGAGTCATAATTTCCACGTAAAAAAGTTACCTTTAGTTAATATCGATATCTGCCGCCGTTTGCGAGAGATTCGTGTTCGAATCTTCCATTGCACATCTCGTCGAGGGAAAATAACATTAAGATGTCAAAAATACAACGAACTTTATTTCCACCCTTTACCTTAATGCACTTTTCCAGGCTCTTTGTTAAGTGGCGTCTGATATTCGAAAAGATAACTTTTTCTTTATTTCTAATAACATTGGCCGCTTGTTGAATTTTTTGTAAAAGTTCGTCTAGTGTATTGATTTCATTATGGCAAACTAAATACTTCATTTTTTGCAAGTCTAACAGATTAATGTTCGGGCTACGAGGTGGTCAAGGAAACTCACCATCGCTCCCAATTCTAGTTGTATTCTAGTTGAAAGAGATCACATTTGATAGTTAATTATTTGTATTATGAAAATTATTGTTGAATACTTTTTCCTAAATTTAATCATTTACCAAAAATTGTTTTTCCATATAAATAAAACAATTATTCCTTTGTAAGTGCTATTTATTCTACTGAAATTCTACTGAAAATTCTACTGAAAATTATATTTACTAATACATGTATTTAGTAATACATGACACTATTAAATTGACAATGTGGGTATTTGCGACGAATTCTATTAGTGGATTCCATATTGCTGGAATATGGCCATATTCCAAAAATTGCTTCAGTGACAGATCAGCCGCAAATAGAAATCCCGTCTACTTCTGACACTAATACGCTTCAACCCAATACTGATAACCTCCAGTCAATTCACCTAGTGACATCTGAGATTACAGATCCACACCAGTTCACCCGGCCGTTCCACCTACCAGTCTTCAATCGTCAGTGTTTTTACTTTTTATAGCACACTGAGTATCAGGAGCCACGTTAGCCGTGGTGTCTAAGACGTCAGCCTGGCCATACGGCAATTAGCGTGGTTCGATTCCCGTACTAGGCGAAAAAGTTTTTCTAAAATTCTGGTAAATGTTTCTAGGTAAGAGTGTAAAATCTGATAAGGTCAGGCAGGTACTCCTCAGTCACGCCGGGCATTCGCCAGTCAGTCGGTTAAGCACAACACCAAGGGTTGATAGCGGGCGGGACGGGGGGGGGGGGAGTTTTCGGTAGCTGATAACCGTGGTTCGGAACCCACGTTAAGCTGTAGGCCCCCTTGTTGATGCGTCTCTAACACCAAAACTTGATTTTACAGTAATTATCGAATTAAAGAAATTAGAAAAAACTTGTAATACTGTGTAAGGTAAACACCAAAATAACACCACCATTACAATGAAAAAATTAAAAATGAATTGAAAAATTGAAAAGAATTTTATCATGAAACTCGGTATGTGGAGTTAAAGCAATATTCTGAACAACTTTTCCTAAAAAAATTTTTCAATATCTCTAACCCGAAGCAAAATATCGAGAATTTACCCTGTTTGTGAATTCGTAGAAGGCTGAGTTTAAATGTAATGATAGTTTCTCGGGTATCCCGTGTTAGCTGAATGTCCTGGTGGACGGTTTCCAGCATTTGTCGTCGAAACACCGTCGAGTAAACGCTTTGAAAATGATGGATGAGACTACATCGAAACGTCAGCGAAACCAGTGGACATTCAGCTAACACGGGACACCCGAGAACCTAATATATGTTTTTCCATCCGTGAAGCAGTACACACAAACATACCACGTTGATCAAAAAGATCACAAAATTTATTCAGATAATATAAAATACAAGTTTATTCATCAAAATTGATATTATCCCCTTCAAAATACTCCCCATAGACTGTAATTCACTTATACCATCGCTTGATCCAATCCTCGAAACATTTTTTATACTTGGTGTGGGTAAGGCCACCAGAGCCGCCTTCGATTTTTCCATAACCTCCTCTCAGCTGCTAAAACGCGTTCCTCGTAGTTGTTTTTTGACTCGATTGAACAGAAAAATGTCGCATGGAGCCAAATCAGGTGAATTCGGTGGTTGTTGGATGGAATTCGTACCGTTCATGCTCAAAAAGTCGCGGATGATGATGGCATTGTGCATTACCAACAAATCGCTTCTTTTATGCCGAATTGCTTCACGTGAACGTCTCATAATGGCCAAATAATACTCCTTGTTGACAGTTTGACATTCCGGAAGGAATTCATGTTGCACCGATGGAAGTCGGCGAAAACATGGGTTGTTGGCTGTGGATAGGGTCTCCATGTTCTTAATGGTATGGTATATGTCGGCGCCCTGATGAGTTTGAACCTCGAAAGACGAAACATATGTCATTCAGTTGAAGGAATAGGTGGGGCTCCTTCCCGGTCAAGCAACCAACAAAAATGTTGATTTAGGCGGAGACGCAGGTTGTTGTGTGTTCCAAATGAGATTGTGGAACCCAACGGTTGGGTGTGTTATGACACTCAGCTACTGCTGTCTCATTGGATGCAGTCCAACAAAATCTAACACTACATATATACGCCATCCGACGGGAAATCGGCGGAAACATGGGTTGTTGGCTGTGGATAGGATCTCCGTATTCTTGATGGTATGATAAATGTTGGCGCACTGATGAGTCTGAACCTCGAGAAACGAAACATATGTCATCCAGTTGAAGGAATAGGTGGGACTCCTTCCAGGCCAAGCAAGCAAAAAAAAATTTCCTATATATATATATAGGAATATATATATATAGGAATATATATATATATATATATATATATATATATATATATATATATATATATATATATATATATATATATATATGTAATATATATATATATATATATATATATATATATATATATATATATATATGTAATATAAGAAAACAGAAATCTTTCACCCTTTCTCCACCTGATGCCACCGATCGCCTTCACCCAAATGTCCACCATGCGACGTCACGTGTCTCTGGGGACCGGTTTCTAGCCTTTCAGCCGTCATCACCCTAGGTTCAGACGAACGCAAGGAAAGCAGTTGGGAGAGACGATCGGGGCCAGGCCAGGTCAACTGGCGGCGAATGCTCGTAGCAGTCAGTATATATATATATATATATATATATATATATATATATATATATATATATATATATATATATATATATATATATATATATATATATATCAGTCATATATATATATATATATATATATATATATATATATATATATATATATGTATATATATATATATATATATATATATATATATATATATATATATATATATGTGTAATATATATATATATATATATATATATATATATATATATATATATATATATATATGTAATATAAGAAAACAGAAATCTTTCACCCTTTCTCCACCTGATGCCACCGATCGCCTTCACCCAAATGTCCACCATGCGACGTCACGTGTCTCTGGGGACCGGTTTCTAGCCTTTCAGCCGTCATCACCCTAGGTTCAGACGAACGCAAGGAAAGCAGTTGGGAGAGACGATCGGGGCCAGGCCAGGTCAACTGGCGGCGAATGCTCGTAGCAGTCAGGACCGCTCGGAACATTCTGCCTGGACCCTCGGGTACAGTATCAGGTATGCATACAAGGTAGCGTACCGGAGCCGTGGAGGGAAATATTACAGAAATCTTTTACCCTTCTTCCACGTAGTGCCACCGATCGCCTTCGCCCAACTGTTCGGCATGTGACGTCACGTGTCTCTCGGGACCGGGTAAAATGGCCAGTTGGCCTGGCCTGGGATCACCTCTCCCAACTGCTTTCCTTGCGTTCATCTGGAGCTCGGCTGATAACGGCTGAAAGGCTAGAAACCAGTCCCGAGAGACACGTGACGTCGCATGGTGGACAATTGCTCGAAGGCGATCGGTGGCACCACGTGGAGAAAGGGTGTAAGATTTCTGTAATATTTCCTTCCACGGTTCCGTTAAGCTACCTTGTGGCCATATATATATATATATATATATATATATATATATATATATATATATATATATATATATATATATATATATATATATATGTATATATATATGTACGTATATGAATGTTTTCACGGGTGTGAAATGTAATGATAGTTTCTCGGGTAACCCGTGTTAGCTGAATGTCCACTGGTGGATGGTTTCGCTGACGTTTCGATGGAATCTCATCCATTATTTTCAAAGCGTTTACTCGACGGTGTTTCGACGACAAATGCTGCTGGTCGGTCTGTCGTGTCGGGTTTTGTGTGCTGGCGGCGCGACGTCATTGGTCGGTTGATTCCGGCCAATGAGAGCCCGTGTTTGGCTACGTGTTTGCGGACTAACTGTTCAAGCATGTGATGTCACGTGTCTCTCGGGACCGGGTAAAATGGCCAGTTGACCTGGTCTGGCCGGGATCGTCTCTCCATATCCTATATATAGTATTTTATATATATATATATATATATATATATATATATATATATATATATATATATATATATATATATATATATATATAAATATATAAATATATATATAAAACTCCTCCTTCAATCACACCCGAACGGATGGAAGGATTCTAATGAAAAAAGGCTGGCGAGGGTTTACATCGATACATATGTACATATATATAGGACATATTTTTTAACTTTGATATATTTTATAAATTTTTTACCTTAAGTTATACCGAAAGTTTAACTAATATACATGACATAATTAAAGGATAAATAAACATTTTATTTTTTTGCACCTAATACCATTAAAAGTGATAAATCCAAAACTGTTAGATTAAAATTATAGGTAATAATGTATAATAGGTACTATTATCTTCTATCTTTAGTCCAAATGAAATACTCTAAGAACACAAGTTCAACTTTGTCCACGTTAGATTGCGTGTGGTAAATATATCATAAAGGATTTATTTTTCCTAAAACTCCAATAATTGTTACGGGTTTGTTTCTAAAAGATTTATTAAGTCTACAAATATTCCAATGAGACCATTTAAATACTTTAATATCTTCTAGCTAAATACAAATTCAATTTTTAACTGTTGGTCGGTATGTTTTATCATTTTATAACTAATATATGAGCTTTCCACCTGTTTTAGATTGTTGCGCAACAAAACGTAAAAGTTCTATGTTCAGAAAAAGTTTTAAAATTTATAAATGAAATTTGATTCTCTGATGAACTATATTATTCCGTGGGCGAAAAGAACGGAGCTATATATTACAATTTCAGTTAAATAATGGATATGCGTTTATATACAGGGAAAAGTTGATTGGCAAATGAAGTGATTGTAATATTTAAGTTTAATAAATAAGCAATAATAATTAAATTCGTATAAATAGTAAATTTGTTTGCTAGAGTTTGATGGTCGTCAAATATATAACAGTTATATGTACTAAATAATATTTTATTTAAGCCCTTAATACACATGCCCGAGCGTTAATCAGGTATGCGTTACTGGAAAAATTGTGCACATTCGAGAGAGACTCGGTTATCTTCACAGCTGAGAAATATAAAATAACACGTGTTTAAATCAGCCTGAATACTATTTGAAAAATACGTATGATTAATTTTTCTATTCCAAGGATAAAATTTAAAAAAATATTAAATAACTAATATTACATTCAAATTATTGATTGGTTGGTCCGTAACTTTATGATAGTTCATTTTTTAAAAAGGAACAAAACAATATTTATTATTTTTAAAATTTGTGTGACTGTGATTGTAGTGACTAGTTTCGTAAACGTAATCCTCAAAAAATTTTAAAATAGTGTTTGCGAATGTAAAATCGTTTTACGAAACTATAGTCACACAAATTTTAAAAATAAAAGTGATAGATAACAAAGTATAAAAGTGTTTTATTCCTTTTTTAATATTACATTCATGTACATTGCATAAGTTACAAATATAATATTTATTTTAACCATAAAATTCTGTACTTTGGTAGTTAACTAATGGAACATAATTTGCCCTACCCATCACATTAAAAGAAGAAAAATTATGTGGGAAAATTATATTTTTTAAATTAACCACGATTCTTCTATTACTGAAATCTTGAGAAATACGATAAGCATTTAATTTTTCACTATAATTTTCAGTGATAAGTTCAAAGAGTAAAAATAATATTTTGTCATTTAAAATTATTATTTCATCAATCCTCCGAATAGAGACATATCAGCATCATCATTACATTCCAATAAAATTATTCTACCTCGTCCATATACAGTTCCAGAACTAATAAGCTTAGGAGATTTCATAATTTTAGATAAAGTAAAGTCTGATTCATCATCGATAAATTGATGAAATACATTCATCAATGGGTCATTAATAAGTTCAATAGTTCAATGATTCCATTTTTTTCTGTCATACCAGTGCAGGAATTAAGTTTAATACACATACGTGCTTGATACCAATAAGCCAAAGTGACTGCTACATTTTAAAATTGTGTACTGGCATTAATCCTTTAGAATAAGCATGTAATCCCTCAAAACGAAAACACAATGTTGTTTCAAAGGTCCATATAACATCATATATCGTGGAACATGTGTTAAATAATGAAACTTTGGTGTTAACCTATCAGGATATAAATTCCCGAAATTTAATATAAATGTCTCAATCATTACTGTTCACATTTCAATAGTAGCCTTATCTATTTCATATGCTGAATAAATATTTAAAACTTGTAACAATCTTGTATAACAGGATGAACGTGATTCTAACTACTAAACCAGGATATGCACCACGAGCTGTGGTTTATATTGATGAAAATAAAATTTCATGTGCTTATATAATGGCCAATCAGAATGGAAATCAAGAATCCAACAACTATAAAAATTACTTGAGGACTGATAGCCACTTATTTCGTTTGACACCTTGAATATTAAACTAATTATTCTAATATACTCTAATACACAAAACGACTACAAGAAAAATAACCACTAGGTGTGTAAATTTAACATACCTCGATTTGCTCTATAGGGCAAAGTATGTCCCATTAATTAACCACCAGCTTACAGAATTTTATGGTTAAAATAAATATTATATTTTTAACTTAGGCAATGTAAATGAATATAATATTAGTTATTTAATAAATTTCTTATCTTTATTCTTGGAATACAAAAATTAATGATAGGTATTTTTCAAATAGTGTTTATGCTGATTTAAACAGGTATTATTTTAAATTTCCGAGTCCTGAAGAGACACTTAAAAGTGTACGATAAAGTTACAAGCGTTGTTTTAACCTACCTTGTTTTTACCTATAGCTCATTCGGGAAATAATGGTTGCACGTCATCAAAATCTATAATGCACTCACGTTACAATGTTGCCAAATCATGTTAGTATCTGACTCGTTGTTCAAGTAAATTATTAACGGATTAAATTCTCGTCTATCAAATACTCTTTCGTAATTCGACCATTTTGAATCTCTTCTTCTGTATGTCTGATGCTGTTCATCCAGATCTGTGGTGTAACTGTTGACAATGCTTATTTCCACATATCCAAATAGTTATCAATCGTTCTTCCATCTCGATCTATACGACGGTTGTAATAATTTTTGGCTACCCCCCATATCAATTCTATAGGATTGAATATGCAATGATAAGGGGGAAGACGTAATACTTTGTGGCCATAATTTTCTGCCATATGATTTGCCACATATTCTTTTTTAGGCTTGTTCCTGAAAAGAACATTATGAAACACACACTTGTCCCTTTAATTACTGTTTACCGAATAACGATGTGCAGCAGTTCACTTTTCAACATAGTGTTTTCAAAAGGAAGATTATGCTTCGTCAGCCATTCTGGAATTTTTGGTTTTGTCCATGCCCTGGTTGGAGGTTTATCCATCAGTGTACTATGATATAGTGTGTTATCCATGACAATAACTGATGGCTCCTCCAAGATTTTTAACAATATGATAATCCTCTTTTGTTTTAGAAGAGAAAACTAATTCGGCCTCTGGAATAAAGCCATTCTTGTTCCCAGCATGCAGAACAATATATCTGCAATAACATGTTATTATTGACACGTCTAAAAACAATTATTTATGACAAAATGGCTCCTAAGTATTAGGTATAGCACTCACCTTTTTCCATCAACTTTTGTAGCCTTTACACTCCTCTTGTTATCATATTGCCATGAGTGAATGAAGGTACCATTTTGAAATATCCATGTTTCATCCAAATAAACAAAATCAAACGGAGATTCGTCTTTGATATTTTGATACATCTTCAAAAATTAGATTTGTTTAAAGGCAATATCTGAAAGTTCCATCAGGTCCCTACGTGGATTATCTTTACTCCATTTGAATCCAATTTTTTAGAAGTCTACGAAACTCACTTTTTCATACATTTCATAGATTTGATTGCGAATTGAGTACACAACAAGATGATTTAGATTAGTAACTCATTTTGGATGTTGACGCTTTTTCTTCTTTCACTTTTTTGAATTGCGCTAACTGAATCAATATTAATATGGTTTTGGCATATTGTTGCAATTATAATCGCAGATTTTTTACTGCAGAACTCACAAAAATAGAAACTAAACCAGAAAATAGTTAAACAGCAAAGAATTCAGTAAAAATAATTCAGAGACGTTTGAAGGCACAACTGAAAAACGATCAGAACATGAAAATAACAGATTCTACAAAGAAAGTTCTGCTAGGTCGGCAACACTGTCCAGAACCACAAACCTAAATGTTAGCTTGACAGCGAATTCACAGAATGTAATCCGCCGGCCCACCGTATTTTTTTCCTATTCTAATTAGATTAGAGGAAGAAGGAAAGAGAGTGCTTCGAGCTTGATTTTTTTGAATGATTTTTTCTTTCTTAGGGAATTAAATTGGCAAAAGATTTCTCTAGATTGGTGACGTGTAACCATTATTACCCTGAATGAGCTATAAGTAATTGTGATAAGCCTATTATTATCTTGCCGTGCCACCAAATGTGTTGTATTTCTAACACACATATCTGTGTCAATATTGCACATTAGACGTGTCGATATCTCACGTTATGTACTAATCGTATTTTTTAACACGGTAAAAAGAATAAATACACCTACACGCGTCGAAATATCACGGCTTGTAACATGCTTTGATTTACAGTGTAGACACGATATTTAGTTGACTTTATGATTCACCAACGATTAGGGCTCGGGTAATGCTACAAATAATCGGGTAATAACCTTGAGTAGCGGGTTATTGTTATGTTGATTTATGATTCATCGTTAGATGTTTACTCTAAAATCACTGCAATGTGCAATGTTTAGTTGACAACAGGTTGTCGTTACGGATGGCGTTTTACGATTTTTTACTTTGTTTGTTTAGAACAAACAAAATATTAGAAATTATGAAGAACATCGTAAACCCTAATGACTGAGAATACCCATGATTTTGAATACGCAGACTTATCTGAAAGTTAACAGCATTTGCAGATGGAAGCGATCTTAGTTCGGCGAGAACTTGTTCAAGCAAGGTCTTGTTCAAGCAAGGCAAGTTCTTTGCAATTGTCTTGGTTATTTAGAGCTAGTTGTCCGTTTTCCTTTTGAAAGCATAGGCTCTGCGGTTGATAGCCTGTTAATTTAGTTTTAAAAGTTTTGTAAAAGTTTCGGGTGTTATTTTTTTGGAAATCTTTTTCTATTTCATCAAGTTGATTGTTTTCATATTTTCTTTTAGTTTGTCTAATTAGCTTCGATGTTTCTTTTCTTACTTCCAAAAAGATGTTATAGTTTATTGCTGCTTTTTGACTGTTCCAATCTTTGAATGCTTTACTTCGGCTTAATACTGCTTGCTCGCAAACTTCATCCCACCACGGATGTTTTCTACGTTTTTGTAAAGGGACCAACTTTAAGGCTGTTTTAATAATTTTTTGTTTTAATTCTTGCCAGTTCTGTGCAGGTTGTTTATCAAGCTCTTCTGTTAGGGCTGGTTTTATTTTCGTTGGGTCAAACTTTGGTATTAGCAGTCCCTTTTGAATAAGTTTTCGAGGTTTTAAGCTAAGTTTGATTCTAGTCAAGTAGTGATCCGTGTCTATATTTGCTCCTTTCCTGACTTGAACATTCAAAATCTCTTTATAATTGGGGTACGAAATGGCAACATGGTCAATTTGAAATTCACCCATGTACGTGTTTGGGCACCTCCAGGTCTTTTGTTTTGTTATTTTCTTCTTAAAATGGGTTGACATTATTTTTAGATTAAACTGCGAACATAGTTCAACCAATCTTCTACCATTATGGTTAGTCCATTTATGAGCGGGAAAACTACCGACTGTTTTCCTGTACTTTTTTTCTTTCCCTATTTGGGCGTTGAAATCACCCAATAGGATTTTTACATGGTTAGAGGGAATTTTAGAGATAGTCTTTTCCAGAATTTCCCAGGACTTATTTACTTTTTCAGGATTAGATTTATTTTCTTCGTTAACTGGGAGGTGTGCATTGATTAATGTATAGTTTTTGTTAGCACACTTGAGGGATAGTGTCATAAATCGATTATTTACTGGCTGGACATTTGTTATAGAACCAAGAATGTTTCTTGAGACAGCGAAAGCAACATCGAGATGTGGTGTATTTTTGAGTATTCTTTTGTCCGTTTTACTTTTAAAAAGTCTGTAGTTGCCTAATTCCACGGTATTCTCATCTATCAATCTGGTTTCTTGCAAAGCTAAAATTTGGATTTTTGCTGATTTAATGTTCGCCCCAATTCGTGTAGTTTTCCTGGACGCAGGAGATAATTGATATTTACCGTTCCAAAGAAAGTTTTTATTTTCGGTTTCAGACGTTGGCCAGAGGTCTCCGACTCCCTCTGTAAGATTTTGCTTTTAAGCCCGGACGCCCCAGAATCCGAAAGTCCGGTTGTACCAGCAAAGCTGGCAAAGGATTGTCTACCTCCTGGGGTAATTTTGTAATTACTAGAACGCTTCATCTGGTACTTTGAATTAAAGGTTTGAACCATGACGGTTCAGAGGTTAAGACTGGAGGGGTTAGTTCCAGAATTTAAATATCAGCCGCACCACTGGTGAACAGACGCTGACCACTCCGATGTAACATGCTTTGTAACATGCTTTGATTTACAGTGTAGACACGATATTTAGTTGACTTTATGATTCAACAACGATTAGGGCTCGGGTAATGCTACAAATAATCGGGTAATAACCTTGAGTAGCGGGTTATCGTTATGTTGATTTATGATTCATCGTTAGATGTTTACCCTAAAATCTGAACACTGCAATGTGCAATGTTTAGTTGACAACAGGTTGTCGTTACGGATGTATTCAGGCGTTTTACGATTTTTTACTTTGTTTGTTTAGAACAAACAAAATATTAGTAATTCTGAAGAACATCGTAAACCAAAATGTCTGAGAATACCGATGATTTTGAATACGCAGACTTATCTGAAAGTTAACAGCATTTGCAGATGGAAGCGATCTTAGTTCGGCGAGAACTTGGTGTAAACTTAGCGTACATTAGGCCAATACACCTTCTCCGCGATTTCCTTTTCTAGCAATGGACCAGGAGTGGTCAACTCTATCAATATGTTGAGCTAATTTAATAATATTCAAATAGATAGAGCTATCTAAACTTGTTTAATGCAATAATGGAAACATATCTTCGACGTACAAGATTTATTTTACTATAACTATATTATACATTACATACGATATACATACAATATACATATCTTATACGCCTGAATAATAATCACAATTTTGATGCAACGGCATGTCATATATTTATTTTTTTAAATTAGTCGCATGACCCACGAAAATAACAAAAACAAAAAAGTAACGTCTTGATTCAAAATTTAAATAAAAGCAAATGTAGATCAAAATAACAATTTAGTGAGAAGGTTGACACTCAGACAACTTTTTTAATATTGGCAGTATAGTTAGTTACGGCCATAAAGGCTAAGTCGGTTACGGTAATCACTTTCATGTTGGAGAAATAAGATTCACACAAATAGCTCGAATTGAACAACACTTTTACTTTTAAGGCAATACTAACTAAAACTGGATATTTGTCCTTACTTACTAAAGACCAGATACATTTTGTATTTAACTCCAAGGATTTTAAGGTTACATCATTTTGAAGCGTAATAACTTCCATTTCTGTTGTAGCCCTATCCTCGCCAATAACACAAGTGACAAAATGCTCAATATTAAGTTCCATGAAGGCTGAGTCAACTAATTGCACCACTAGTGCAATGACGATGAAATGATGATGAATGATGATCTTTAAAACGAGATTTAACCCTCAAGAGAAGCATTGGTTATGGGGTACCCAGGGGTGAATTAAAAGTGTTTTTCTCTTATAAATGGTCACGTTGAGGGGATGACTTTAACTTTAAGTACAGATCCCCCACCATAGCCATCTTAAGATGTGAATACTAACAAAAATATAAGCGACCGTATTCAGACTATGGGCCACCCAGTGCTGATGTTTTGTCAGTGATTTTTTTTGTTTTTATTTAAATAACCTTTTTACACAAATAGTGTGTTTTTTCGATCTTAACACAGTTTGTGGCAAGTAAATCATAAATATTATATTTTTTATAGTATTTTTATTGAAAACTTTGATTTCTTTCATTTTCTATTTAGCTTAAAATGAACACGCGTTCTCGTACTCGCTGTGCATTTGAAGTAGAAGCGTTATATGAGGCACCTGATATTTTTGACGACAAAGATAGTGAAAGCAAGACCAAATCAGTTTTAGAAGAGCATCTTACCAGTGAATTTTCCTAATTAAATAAATGTACATTCTTTTTTAATTTTTACTGATTTTTTTCGATGGAGCATTATTATTTTTGGAGCATTCTATAAATATAGTCTTTTTCTATACTGACTGAGGTTTAAATTAACATATATATATATATATATATATATATATATATATATATATATATATATATATATATATATATATATATATATATATATATATATATATATATATATATATATATATATATATATATATATATATATATATATATATATATATATATATATATATATATATATATATTGGATAATGTGCTCCTGAATCGGGAACCTTTATAGTGTTTCTCTTGAGGGTTAAAGGCATCCTTCAAGTTCGATATTATTTGAACATGATATTTACTGTCGTAAGGTTGCTCCTGATTTTGAGATTTCGTTTCTGAAAGAACAGGAAAGTGCTTGGTGCCGCGGTTGATTAGGTCTTTTTTTCCAAAATTCAAACTTTTTGATGAACGCTTTTATATCAGAAATAATTTCAGTTAATTTTTTGTCTTTCCCTTGAAGCTGTAAATTAAATTAATTGAATATATCTGTAATGTCCACCAGAAATTCAAAATCTTCAAGCCAGGTTGAATTTTCTAGTTCAGAAATGGATTTATCGCGTTGTTTCAAAAATTCAACTAGAGCAGATAGAAGATCATTACAACGTTTGAGTGTTTTTCTTCTACTCAGCCATCGGACTTCAAAGTAAGTAAATCCCCGTATTGACAGTCCATTATATCGATCAGTTCTTTGAATAACCTTCTCTGTAATGACTGAGCTCCAACACACAATTTACAATTTGACAATTTTACTGTATTTTTCATAACGTCGGTTAGTTTAAAAAACTTTCCGCATAGTGCTTGTTGGTGGAGGATAATGCAGTGATAAGAGAGAAATTGCGGAAAATTACCATCCTTTCGACCTAATGCCCAAGACCCGGATCCCACCATAGCTGGACCTCCATTTAAATGTCAAACCTACTATTTTAAATATTGGAATTTACTAAGACGAAATAACGAGAAACAGGTCCTCTCCAGTAGTATATTCTTTTAGTGGATTAACCTTCAAAAGTTCTTCTTTAATCATAAAATGGCTAAAAATTATCCTGACGAAAACAGCTATCTGGGCGGTATCAACCATATCAGTTACAGGAAAAAATAACTATAGTTATCTAAGTCACATGTGAACTGTAAAAAACATCAATACTCATTACATCTACTCCTTTCATCACTGTATTGGCAGAAAGTTGCATTGTTTTTATGGCAGACGCTATCTCGTTTTTATTTTTAAAGTTGGCGAATAATAAATCAGCAGCTTTTAAAAATGCATGTTTTATTATTTCTCCTTCTTTATAAAGCTCCTTATTTTGTATAATTATCTGCGACACACGCTAGGAATCTTCAGTTGCAGCTTTATTTTCTATCTATATATCCTTCCTGATCCTGATTGATCGCTACTCGTTACAATTTTCTCGGTGGTTTCGCGGATTCTAGCGTGGTGACGTCACCGGCAGATCTTAAGCGCCTATGATGCGCTGATCGGGCCGTAATCCGAATCAGTATTTTAATTTCGATATTTTCGTTTATAATGATTATGAATCCGATGTTTGAGGATTACTTATAGCTGTGAGTTACCAAAATGGCCCACGTGAGCTATCGGTAGCTCGCGATCAACGGGTTGTGACCCCTGTTTTAGACTATTTCAAAAAGTTTTTTGATGGCGATTTACTAAACGTAATAGTAACTGAAACTAACAGATACATTGAGCAGCAAGTCAAATAGTTGTTCAAGTTGGTTGTTCTTCATCTATTGCCTGGCTGTCTGTTACGCAGAACGATATTACAGTATTTTTGGCTATCAACGTGCCTCAAGGTAATGTAAAAAATCTGATTTGAGAATATATTGTCGTTAGTTTTTCTTTAAAAAAAGCCCTAATAGTACTTCTCGAAAATGGGAGCCACAAAAGGTTGACGCAGTTAGCCGTGATATAGCAAAAAAAAAACATATGATACACTTTCTTAATACCGTTTTCAAAAATCTATCCAACAAAAGAAAGTTTATAAAAAGCGATCCAGATATAAAAAATTTAAGAGGGTGGTAAATCCTTATTCTGGACACATTGTATATATATATATATATATATATATATATATATATATATATATATATATATATATATATATATATATATATATATATATATATCAGAGCGACTCAAACTTGATTATTAATAAGACAGTTTACCTGTCAACCAATTTCTAATGCAATCTTTGCAGCACCTATGTGAAAATGTCAACTGTCCACATTATTAAACTGGTCTGAGAATAGCGTGCCTTACTTCGATAATACCGTACATTATAAATAATAGCCGATATATGAATCAATTAACAACTTAACAACAACAAATTTACCACGGCATTCTTTATGGATCCAGCCGGAACAAATGCAACAACGAAACCACACTTCCTCGCAAGGTCATTAACAGCATCAGTATTATCATTTTCTTTGCCTGTGTCCAAAATATGCCTGTGTCCTGAATACTCTTCTATTGATAGTTTTTCTATTTGCTAAGTCTTTTCCTTTTTTATTATTGTTGTCATTATTCTCTTTTAAACTTCTATTTCTATCATTTTCTTCTAACTCTGCCTTTAAGGAAGTGGTAGTTAATATTTGTGAGTATTGTCTCTTGGAATGTCTTTTAACTTGAGTTGACAACTTGAGTAGTTGCACTAATATGTTTGGCAAAATGACGAAGATATTTTTCAAAAAGATCTTCGTTAATCCACCCTAATTTTCAACATTCATATTCAGCTCCAATGGGCCTCCAATTTTAGGTTTGGCTTGATTTTTTGGCGTGGATATGTAAACATACCTGGGGCAAATACACAGCCTGATGCATTCATTGATAACTGTGACGTCACAGATAACTGTGACGTTTCGCCCACGCTCTCTGCTCGTAATTTTATTTTTAGGCTCATACATTTTTCCAGTCCTTGAACAATTGAAATTCCTATTTCATCAACATTAAATATTCTTTTAGCTAGATAAGCATTCTTCTCCATCATTTTCTCTAAATTACGAAAAAAACAAATTCATTTCAGTTTTATTAAAACCCAACATTCTGTGCATGCTGGTCGGCTCCAGCATTTCATAGGCCAGTTTGCGTAGCTGTTGTGTAATTCCAAAAAAATGTTTTTGCCAAAATAACATGATCAGTTAACTACTTTCATTATCCTTTGGAAACCTTGCCTTCGGTCCCGGTCGAGGATCATATTACTTTCCTTTTTTTAATCTGTCTCTTATAGAAGATTCTGCATTTGAAGTGGGTCCCAAGTTCCCTTTTTCCTTTTTATTGCACATTCATTGCGTCATCTGTAAGAGAACACACAAAAATAAGATACATAAGTAACAATAGCGCGTAATTGTCAGACTACACCATTTTGTGTTGACACCACGTCAATATCTACGTATAAAATTTTAGCTATTAAAACTAATTTCTACTATATTTAACACAAATATTTGCTTTAAAGCTCATTACTACATTATTGTTTATCATAAAATAAGTGGAACATACCTGGAGCCGTTAGTTATACAAAAATAATGAATGCGCACAGAAGTTGTTAGTGACAGGTGAGGCTTTAATCGCATATTGCCGGGTACAGCCGCGTGGAGGGCGGTTTGTCGATAGCATTGGGTAAGATTCGATCCGCAAACAGACATGGTTTACTATAGGCAGATTTGTAATTCTGGGACGCGCGCTATTATCAACCGCGCTCAATTATCCAACTCTCCCTTATATTCATTAAAAAAAAAGGTTTTTTTTACGATTTTTCAAAAAAAAAAAACGTGCCTTAAGGGTTTAAAAAGTAAGGTGACTTTTTATATGAAACACAAAGTATGTAAATATTCATCCGTCTTTTCTTCTCCGTAAAAGTAAGCTCCACTGAGTGCAAAATACTTATTTCATTCCAATCTTTCTGAAACAGTTTTTCTTCTCGACCCAAGGCATTTCCTTTAAGGCGGCCAGCGAACTCTGTTAAATCGCTTCTATGGATTTAAAAGGGCATCCACGAAGTTATTTCTTCAATGGATGACATTTACGGTGACATATGTAGTGAATATGGTGCGTGTAGAACAGTATTTGTTTGATTTTTAAGGAACAATTTATGAATAAGTATTGTTAGGTAAAGTAGTACGTTTTCATGATGCAAAAACTCATGTTTTGCCATAGATCTAAACGTTTTTTTTCCGAATGAGCAACCCATTAAAATTTAGCAACAAACAGTAGTATGCAGTTGTTGACCTCTAAACAGTTTCAAGTATTTTTTTACAGTTTTTTGGGACTTAAAATGAGTATTGTTTAGTTTAATGATCTTAAGAAGATTGAAGACTAATAGACACCGGACGTCGAAGGTACAACAACGATGTTCAATATCAACATCTAACAATTATTGGATTTATGAACCTATTTTGGACAAATCAATGTGTAACTGATGGGTGATTTTAGCTCTATTTTGTGATGTGGTCAGTGTAGAGATATGCTTGGGGTTTTTCAACCAGAATTAGGCAACAATTGCAGTGGTGTATAGAATCTTAACACCGAAACATGGATTTGCAGCAGGTCGTTTTTTGTAGAGGAGCACGAGAGAATTGGAACCTACTAAGGAAAATTATTAATAAAAGTCACATTTGTTTCAATTATTATATGTTTTAATTAGGAATATAAATCTTGTTTATTTGAGTATCAGATAATCACAGTTTATTTCGAATATAGTTGTACATTTCGGAAAAATAAGAGATTTTCCAAAGAAAGTCATTTGCCCTCATTACCCCATACTTCGCGAAATGAGATTCCATTTAACGCTCATATGTAAAATTGAAGCCATAATTTTTAATCAGTCTCAAATATGAAACTTAACATAATCAAATCAAGCAAATGTTAGTTGTTAATGTAGAGAACTATTTGTAACATAAATAAAGGGATTAGAGTATTAAACAAAACAACGAAATATACATTTTAAGGGTCCAAGCAAAAAGCACAAATATAAGAAGCTCAGATTATCATTGCCAGAACATTCTTTATGCGCCTAGTTTCCGCAACTCCTATAACGGTACCACATCTCTCCACTTTTGCCAGTGTCTAAATAAATCGCACATAGGGTTTATTCTTCAGAGTATTCCGACTCATCATCGCAAATTAAATTTTCATTTAGTTCTTCAGTAGACAATTCTTCATCGTTACTCTTGAATACATTTTTCTTTGCTCTTTAAACTCTTTATTTTTCGGTTGTAGTCTATCTTCGTTTAACACCTTTATCTTTGGTACATTTCCCTTTGGTACATTTTCCTTTGGCACAATTTTCTTTATTACAGTTTCCTTTGTTTTTCCAATTCACTTTTGTTTTACTCTCTTTTTCAATACGTTACTTGTTTTTTTCTTCGAATACAGTTTTCATTGATGTGCTTGTTGATATTTCAGAATGCTGTTTGTTTTTCAAGATCTTGTTTTTATTAGAGATGTAGGGCTGTGGTATTTGGCTTACAGTAGATACAATAGTAGCAGTCAGAAAATGTTTAATCGTTATTAATATTGGTTTCATAATTTGATGAGGACGGAGTTGTGGTAGGTCTGCCGGTAGCTGGTTGCTGAATGAGGCTGATTTAGTGTTGTCTTTGATAGAGCCCAAATCAGGATAGGGCTGATAGTAGCTGACTGCTGAATGTCTTGTTTATGTGGTATTACGTATGATGTGGATGGAAACATGGCAGGGCCTACAGTAGCTTGCTGTTGAATGACTGGTTGATGTTGGGTATCACTTAAAATGGATCGACTTGTGGCAGGGTTGACAGTATCTGGTTGTTCAATAACTGGCTGTTGTGGAGTATTATTTGATGCTGATTGAATCGTAACAAATCTGATGTTAGCTGGCTGCTGAATGGCAGGCTGCTGTTGTGTACCATGAGATATGGGCTGAACATTCTTATCGACAGAACCACCTTCCTCATTATTAGCGATGAAATCATCATCACTAAAAATTACAGGTTCATACTCTACTCCCATATAGGCTTTTTTAAACAGTCCTGCAATCTCATATGATGTAATTATTGTAAAATTTGTAGATTTTATATACATGTCACACTCTTTGTTGTAAACTCTTTTATAGAGGGAATAAAAAGTAACGTCAAAGGGTTGTAGACGGTGTGATGAATGTGGTGGAATGGTAAGTATCATTACTTGATTTTCTTTTGCCAATTCCCAAACGTCTAGAGTAGAATGACTATTGTGATTATCCAACACTAGATTATCCAAACTAGCATCAGTAGGTTTGGTTTTTTTTAAGTGTCGTAGCCATTAAAATAAATATATTTTCGTTTGTTCAGCCATTATGAGAAAAACTGTAAACAGCTCCTGGTAGTCCATCTCTTTCCAGCTGTGATGGAACGACGTTGTCTAGGGAAAGTGAAAAGAGGTGGGAGAAAAGATCCTGGAGCGCTCATAGCACATATTACTGTGACAGTTTTACCTCTTTCCCCTGATGTAACAACTCCAACGCGTTTTTGTCTTTGTGAGCTATAATTTTCTGTTTCTTGGACAATCCTCACACCATTATCACCTGTATATTGTAAATCCTTTCTGGTTTAAACTTATGTTTCATCATTACTTTCTCCAAATTATCAAAGAAACGTGTCGTTTCAGTCTTGTTAAATCCAAGTATTCTATTAATACTCCTTGCATCGGACTTACCGATACTAAGGTCAGGATGTCGCTGTCGATGTCAAAAACGGACTGCCAATGTTTACCAGCAGTTTTATTGACCTTATTAAACCTCTCTGCAAAACCTAGTCTTTCAGCTATTGTGTAACATGTGTTACGAAATTGTTCTTTCGTAAGACCATAAAATTTATTTGACATCGGACCTTTTCGGATCAGCCAGAACCTTTTCTTGCTCAAAAGTGAAGATAGGATGTTTTCCCAACTTTGGAGGACCCTTGTAACTACCATCATTAGCTTTAGCTAAATTGTATCTCTTTTTCGAGGTGCTGTAAAGTATATCAATTTCCCGAGATTTTCTGCACCGAACTGCCTCATTCCCATTCGAAGGGTTTTGATTTCATTTTCTAATGAAAATGTGGCAATGGTCCCATTACTCGCAAACCACCATATTGAAAATTAATAACATAAATATTTCATTCGACTTTGATCACAATTTAACGAATGACACTTAAAAGAAGGTAGATTTGGGTATGTAATTAGCATAAACATAATACAATAAGCATATATCTTCATGTTTACAACACACCCGAGGGCCCAAGCGTGCGCGGAAAAGCATAGGTTTCGTCCAACCATCATCGCTCTCATTACCCGATCGTTCTCATTACCTCACGCTCCCCTACACACATTGCACAAAGGTTCAAAAATGTTGCCTGGTTAAATGTTATAATAGTTACATCTGATTCCGTCAAATTAGCATATAAACAATCTTAAAATATCAGAGTATACAATTACAATATTACCTAAATTATTACATAAATATTTTGAACCTAATAAATTTTAAATGGACCTAAACTAATTATGATATGACTACAATTTTTATGCGGTATAATAATATCGATTTGGGAGTTTCCTTTTATAAATATTAGTTTCAGTTGAATTCTGCTTTAAATAAAGTTATACTTAGCCGGCCACGTTGGCGCGGTGCTTGGGGCGATGCTCTGACGGTACGGCGGCTGATGCGGTGGCAGGTTCACAACTCCTGCTCTCGGTGTGGGTGTTCGTATTTGCCTATTTAATTTATGTGGATATTCTAATCAGACTCTAAATGGGACAAAGAGCATACATTTCAATTTTCAACAATATATGGATTTAAAAAGCTACTAAAAGCTACTAAGTAGCTGATGAGCTACAGTCAAAATAATATGAGTTTAAAAATAATTTCGTGCTAGTTTTTTATACTTCCCTTTTATATATCCCGCACTCATAAAAATTCTGAATTTTCTGACTAAAGAACCGATCCAAATAATTTTTCAAGGGGGGGAAATAGAATTTTTATTAAGACTTTGAGAACATTTTATACATATATTCAATTAAATATTGTAATTTTTTTGGCGTAATTTCTAATAAAATATGGAAAATATCAGCTGCCACCCATCGGAAGTCACCATCACACATACCTGTTTGTCTACATTCTGGAGGCCACAGTTTTCATCAGAAATCGACAGGGTTTACTTTAAGAACATGTCTTTCTTCTATATGGACATAACTTTCCCAAAAAATTCAAAATTGCATTTTTTAGAGGTGTTTAAAGAAAAGAGCAGTAAACAGGTTTAGGACTACATTTTTTTAGTGTTTTGCATACATTTTGACAAGACAATTTTTTTTGACAAGAAAGGAATTAAATTATTACAATTTTGAGCAACACATTTTATACATATATTCAAATAAATATTGTAATTTTGTTAAAGTATTTCCTCGAAAAATATGAAATATATCGACTGCCACCTATCGGAAGTCGCCATTAGAGGTAGCTGTTTGTGTACATTCTGGAGGCTACCGTTTTCATTTGAAATCAATAGAGTTTTAAATTTACTTTAACGACACGTCTGTCTTCTATATGAACATAATTTCCCCCAGAAAAAATGAAGATTGCATTTTTAGAGGCGTTTAAACTAAAGAGCATGCTTTTTCGCCATTTTGCATAACTTTTTTGCAATAAAAATACTTTTAACGATATTATTACTCCAAATTTAATATCATATAGAGCGTAATTATATAAAGGAACTATTAATTTTTAAAATTATAGGTTACAAACTTTTTGAGCTACTGTACACTCGTTTACTGTACACTGTTTGTACACTCGTACATAAATTCAAAAAAAGTCCTTTCGAGAAAAATGATTATCGAAAACAACAAATTCAAAGCAGTCATGAATTTATTTAAACTACTTACTGGTTAATCAGCAATTTCATGACCATATAGCACTCCTTCTTTTTCATATGTTTTATTTTCAGCTTGCAACTCTTCAAGCTTTCCGAGCTTCCTTGGTCCCCAAGGAAGGATGTTGTCGACTTACGCGTCGATTATCCATTTCTTGTGCGTAATTGAAGCTGCGGTTGCCAGCTACAACATTCAGTTGGATGTACTTCAGGCCTCGTTCCAAGAACTTTTACACCAGCTCTCTACACCGGCTGGACATTTATCATGTCTTGGATTGTCATCTGTCGATATCATATGATCATAAGTTGTCATTATTACCTTGTTCATGTCTACGACGCTATTAACATTTCTTCTAATCGCTAAACCATAGTAAGTGATTAATTTTTTCACTAAAGCCTCTGTCAAATTTCCTTCCGACTATTTCACTCCATATAATTTCTCTGATCTTGGAAAAATGATTTTAAAAGATTCTACTTCCCGCACACCAATGCGTTTTTGTGTAAGTTTCTTTATCATGATCCTCTTGCCAAGCTAGATACTCTGCTGAAATTTTCGACTTGTTCCTCCACATTGCACACATATGACATTAACTACTCCGTACAACGAGATCAATGACTTTCCCACAATAATATGCTTTAAGAGTATAATGATTTTAACTCTCGTTTCTTTCAAGTTCCATCACCAGATACTTAAATTAAATTAAATGCATAATAGGTTTTTCGTGTTTTTCAGTTTCTTTGTTCTATAGCTTTCTTACAGCAAAGTTCATACATTTTCTTCACAGCACGTGGATATGATTGCACATTGTATTATAAGTATCTTCAGATACACCACTGCTGATGTCCATGTAATTGTAAAATAAATTTAATCCTTCTCTGCCAATCCTCAAGAGTCGCCTGATAACACAATCCTACGATTTATCTCAAATCGGGTATTAATGAAAGGGTCTGATTGAATATGTGTCGATCCACACTTGCAATTGATAACGAGCTTGAACCCGAGACCACGTGTTCCAGTTTGTGCAAATTTAACATCTTGCTTGCAATTTCGATAAATAAGAATATCCGACAAAGATGTGAATACGATGAAAAATTCATTAATTCTATAACAATGTAGAGGATTAACAATCACATTTGCACTAGTGGCACCCGAAAGTTTTTTTTTGTGCTGATACTTTATCATCGCCACATTAATTGATTCACTATTAGAATACTCATTTCCGTGGAAGGCTATTTTAAGTGATCTACTAGTGCGAGTAAAAGTACCATGCTCTTTTTCGGATACGTTGATATTTTGTTTCCAAACTTGAAACACACTTTACGAAGGTCGGTGCCAAACTAATGTTAAAACCCACGCTTTGTCAATACGACGCCAATGCTTCTTGTACCTTCTACCAAGGTCTCTATTGTGAAATTGAACAAAATAACATCTGTCAACGTCCCCTTCCCTTCTAAATATATATCAGGTAGTTCATAAATGACTATCTGAGTGACCGTTCAATTTTACATGCCATGCGCTCCGGCCCTTAACGATAGGCGCTCACTTAACCGCTCATAATATCAGAACGAATTGGAATTTTTATTTAAAACTTTGGGAACATATTTTTGAATAGTCTTATTAACAGTTTATTGAATAATTTTTTTTTGGGGGAGTCATCTAAACCTAAGGAAGTAAAATTTTTATCGCCTAAAATGTCTTGTCGATTTCTATATAAATAACAGAGACTAAGAAGAGTAAGAGGGTAAAATAAGTTTAGAAAGTTATGGTGGATGGATCAAAACATTACCGTAAACTTAAAAAAATTGTATCGGGTGGCCAAACACGCGTGGCCTAGCTGTGTCTTGATGGAACGCCACTTTTGGTCGATTGCTCGCTTTAATTCACCTATTTGTGAACAAAATGTCTCTGTTACTCATAAGAATAATATAGCAGAATAAACGATCATCTGATGTAAACTGATCTTCTGATGTAAACTGGTTTTTGCGTTGGTTAAAGAGGTATCTCAGTGCTTACTTCTTGATTTCTTACGCTAAACATTATTATACATAATCAAGTTTTCAGCAGGTGCAACCATTTTCTTTTAAAAATGGATCCATTTCGTTCAGAAATTCGGTTTATCATTTACTTTTTCCACTTACTCATATGGCATATCGTTTTTGTAACCATTCCATAATTTCTTCAATCTCTTGAGTTGTCCTATACCGATCGCTTTTTATTAGCGTTAATATTTCGTCGCCATCAACCTCGGGCGGTCGTCCAGAATATGGTACATTGCTAGGATTAAATTTGTTTTCACGAAATTTTCTGAGTCACTTACAACAACGGCACCCTCACCGTATACTGCACATATCTTCTTTTTGCGTCTGTATAACAATATTGCCTTTTGGGAAAAAAATATACCTTTTTAGGGGAAAGCTCCCTTTTTTGCCATTTCTAATGATGTAACATTTATAAAATATAGCTAAATAACACATTTTTTCCCCAAAATATTCTCTGAAATTTCTTCTATCAAACAACATGAAAACTTCGTACGCGTGAAGCAGATAACATAGCAGTTTTGCGCTGCAATGCTATGCGGCGCCAAAAATAGGACTAACTTTTGCATCAATCCAATATTGCAATTGAGACTGATTGGTTAAAAATTATCACTTCTTTTGGAACTTTTGATATGAAACACTAACTTGATATATATATATATATATATATATATATATATATATATATATATATATATATATATATATATATATATATATATATATATATATATACTCTAATAATTTCTTAGTTAATTTCTAACATATATCTTCTGTTTATTTCTATCTTTTAATTTTAATTTTGAAAATATTTTGTAATTGTATCAGCGTTCTTATATATTTTTATTTACATTTCAATTACAATTTTATATCAAACATAAAATATGTGGAAAATACCGAGAGAAATTGTTTCGTTTTTGTTTTAAACAACTCTAAAGAAAAATCAATAATTTGCACTCCCCATACGATGGCACAAATATTGTTACCAGAAAAAGATGTTAGCGTAGAATAGATTTACGGCAGGTATTTTATCAACATAAAGTAAGGAACATCAAGTAGAACATGAAATATAGAGGCTTTTGAGAACTTTCAATATGCTCCAGTGTAGCTGATGGTTCAGTCTAAATAATGGCAAAGGCAAAAGTCGTTCAATGGAAAAAGAAGATTGATATTTTAAGGTGTACAACAAAAATGATTTTATGGTTCATAGGTTTGAAGTAATCAATATAAATAAGTCAATGTAAATACAAATAGTTTATAGTTCTCTTTATGCAAAATATTTTTCAATTAAAAATATAATAATACTGACATTTTAGTTATAACATATATTCAATTAATTAAACATATTTTCAGTTATAATATAACATAGAATAATTTTCAGTATGCATTATGAAAACTATTCAAATATAAAATATCACGATAGAAGAGATGATTATTTAATGAGGTGTTATATGACACTTACAGAATAACTGAATATAATGATCATGAAACAAGAAGATAGGCAAGTATGGCACATGGAAATTAATCAAAGTTATTAATAGAAAATTAAAATATACTCGACGAAGAGAAGATAGACGGCAAGGAGGGTAAAATAAGGTCAGAAGATGTGCAAGGGTTAAAAAAATAGCAGAATCAATTAAAACGTAACAATACTTGCAGAAGTTGTTAAAATGCTGAGATATCATAGATCAACGGATTGAAGAAGATTCGAAGCAAGGAGCCAAAAAATATCAATGGTTAACCCTGTCAGTAACGCTTAAATGCTACACACTATTCCAAGAACTCAGTGATGAGTTGTTTCGGAATTGGTGAATGTTGAGATGCACATTTTCAAAATGAAGAAAAGCAGATGGGGGAGAGGGAATTATAATAAAAATATCAGATACATAATAAATAAGGGCGGAATATTTTTCAGTACTCACAAATTTGATAGCTTTGAGTGATGAGCGAAATAATGTATGAGCTTAGTGAAGGTATGTTCTTAAACCGAAAATAACGAGATAGTAGTTTGTATTGTAGAATATATTTAAATAATGAAATGTTTAGTTTATTTACAAATGAACTAATAAACTGAAGAAGAGAACAATTTTAAATCAGTTTTAAAATGATTTCATAATGATGTCATAGATTCTAGTTATGGCTGTAATAACTCAGCAGCAGTAATTGCAACGTTAAATATACGGACTATGAAAACAGACAAACGCACCCACGCCATATATATATATATATATATATATATATATATATATATATATATATATATATATATATATATATTTATATTATCATTTATTATATAAATATATATATATACATATATACATATATATATATATATATATATATATATATATATATATATATATATATATATATATATATATATATATATATATATATATATATATATATATATATCTATATATATATATATATATATATCTATATATATATATATATATATATATGTTAAATGGTTTACACTTAACTTTACTTTTTAAAAACTTTTATTTAAGATTTTAACACTTTAGTTAGTATTTAAATTGTATTACTTTATTTTGTTTGACTTTGTATATAAATGTAAAAATAAAAAAGATTACGTCTATGACGACAATCTTGAAAAGAATAATTAACGTTAACTTTATGTGATCAAATGATTAAAAATTAAATGATTCAAATGATGATGGCTGGACGGCGGTCCTGGTTCTTATTGTGTTTGGCATGCTGACTTGGCATCTGGGCCTTGTGGGGGACAGGTCACCTTAGGGAACTGCGTCGTATGAGGTTTTGCTGAGGTTGCAGCCTTGAATCTGTTTACTGGAACTGCGGGAAATGACGTGGATGAACGATTCCGTTGACGTGGCTTTAACCTTGGCTTGTTTACTGGCATGGTACTGAGGACATGTGGGTTGAAATGCTGACATGCATTTATATACAATGTTGCAAACTACAATGTTGTAAATATTAATACGAGGGTTGAATGAATAGTGTATACAGGGGTTAAATGGATATATAACAGCTCCCCTTTTAGATAAAAGTTGACGCATGGAGACAACTTTTAGGCACGATTTTTATTGGTGTTGAGTTCGATGGCATCTTCTTCTATTGGTTCTTCGAGACGAATACTTGGTCTTCTTTGTGGAAGAATCTTTTTCCATTTTGCTGTGTATGTAGCAAATTTATTTCTTGGAGGTGATGGTGGATAATCGTCATGAGAAATAGCGATTCCTATAGGTGCTCTTCTTCGTCTTCGACATTTGCAAAGGATATAGAGTGTTATTAGAGCAATAATAACAGTGATCGTAAGGATTGTGAACCAGCTTTGGTGTTTCTTCACGAATGGTTGATGTATCAAATCATCCAACTGGTTTGAATATTGATTTAGTTTGTGATTGGCAATATTCAAATCTTCGAAATCAATTTTATTTATCTTTAATGGTTTCAACTCAGGGATTTCGAGTTTCTCCGGAAGATGTTTGCAACAATCATAGGGGATTTGAATTGGATTTATATTATACGTAATATTTTCGTAAGCATCTATTTCCCTTTGTCCCTGTATTCTTGTACTTCCTACAAAAGCATTGCATTCTGGTTGTAACTTTAATATAGCATTCGTTTCCAGCATTTTTGTTATGATATCTCTGTTGCCACATTTTATGGTTATTGGTAATATATCAGATACCATGATTAGCCATATATTTAAGTTTAATTTATTGATATTATAATCAGTTGCCATAATGATTGAATTTTGACAAGTACGTGGAAGGCGTTCTTGGTGCTTCAACAATTGAGCTTCACATATTGCGTCACTATCAATTGGATATGGAAATGTGTCCAAGCAGATTCTTATTTTCCTTCCAGATGGTTTACATTTGTCTGGGTTCTCAATAATGGTGTACAACAATGAATCATCACTTCGCGCGATAAATTTTGTATTTACTGTTAAAATATGATGTAAATGTGTGCGATTGTCTAATATTGGAATCGGATAGAGTCGAAAGAGTGTGTAATCTTCAGGTTCGATTAAAGGAATGTTTAATACAAATATGATTCTCGTATCTATCTGAAAAGCTTTCAATTCAATTATATCAAGATAATAAGGAATTGATGCTGTCGAAATTTGTAAAGGGAGATTGTTTCTCTTGAGAGATTGTGAAATATGTTTTAATGAATCCATTAGATCAACAGGGGTTATAATCGAACTGTGTAATATATGTAATCGAGCGAAAGTTATGGAATTTATAATATCATTGATCGCATTTTCAATGAAAGTGTAACTTTCCATTAATAATTCACATATGTTCAGAGTTGTAATTTGGGCTGAGTAATAATTCAATTGGTTAGAAATATCCATTATTGATTCACGAATTTTTATAATATCATTATTAAATGTTTCTTCGTCAACTTGTAATTTTTGAATGGTAGAGTTAAAGTTCTTAATAACTGATGTTGTTACAGTTATTTGGTTCTTCAGTAGATTTTCAATTTGATATTCATCATGGATGACTTTATTAATGCATTCGTTAAAATATTCTCCATCAGCTGCATCTAGGTTGCCGGTTATGGATTTCCATATAGTGCCTATGCCATTAAGTATACCGCGTTTTTCTCTAAAGTTATACTTTTTAGTATCACTAATTATTTCAGTATATTTTAGGTTAATTGATCTTGAAATTTGAGACAGAAGATTAATATGAGTTTGTACTTCCGATTTAAAGGCTGTCATACGGGGTGTGTTTTCCTCGATGGTATCTATTAGGTTTTCTAGGATTTTGTCGTTCCTTATTATGTTGTCTTGAATGAGATGTAAGTCTTTATAGACAAGTAATGTCCATTTGTCGTTTGATAGTTTAATTAGTCCATCTTCATGTAGATATATTCCGATTGTATTATTGATTGGGGTGATTAAATATTGGGGTTGTACATTGGAGAGGACTCCGAATAATCTGAAAATAAATTATTCGTGATATGGCTTGAGTCTGTCAAAATTTACTTTCGATTGTTGTTGTGTCTCAGGGTTTAGTAATACAGCTGAATTTTGAAAAATTTCTTTGATTTCGAAAGGGCCATTGAATTTATTTTGAGCTTTGTCTTTAATTTGTGATTCCTTAATGTATACTTTATCTCCAATTTTGAATTCATAAAGGTTTTCGGATAAGTTTTTATCGAAACGTAACTTTGCTTTTTCTTTTCTCAATTGCGTTTTTTCACGGGCTGTCTTATAATAATATTGCATGCGATTGTTTAAATCCCTAATATATTTCGAAATTAAATTTTTTTCATTGTATAAAGTTTCAGGGGGTCTCGTTGTAGTATGTCCAAAGATTAACTCGAAAGGGGTAAATCCATGGGTTTTGTTTTGTGTGTTGTTGTAACATATGACAGTATAGGGAAGGATATTGAAAGGATGTTCCTCAGGGTGTTCTTGTGTGTGAGCTCTGATCATTTCAGCTAAGGTTGCATGAAATCTTTCTAGTGATCCGTTTGATTGAGGGTGGCTTATACTAGAGAATGTTAGTTTAATATCATATAGTTCACAAAGATCCTTCATTAGGGTATTGTCGAATTCGCGTCCTTGATCGCAATGAATCCGTAAGGGTGTTCCGTAATGTTGAAAATACACTAGTAATGTATTAACGATTGTTCTTGCTGTCTTGTCTTCGATTGGGTAGGCTTGAGTGAATTTAGTAAGTTCATCCCTTATCGTTAGAGCATAATTTTTTATAGGGAATTCAAAAATATCAATGTTAATTCGCTCAAAAGGAGTTTTTGGTGTTTCCGTGATTACTAGAGGTCTGTTTAGGTTCCTTCTATTAATTTTGACTCTTTGGCATGTTTCGCATTTTTTTATGAAATTTTCAACGTCTTTTGTTAGGTTTTGCCAATTATATTTTTCTTTAATTCGACGTGTAGTTTCACTAATTCCTCTATGGAGGTTTGTTTTTCCATTATGATATTGATCAAGAATTATGGGTATTTCATCTTGTCCAGGGTTTTTAACGAGATTTTGACATATCGTTAATTGTATATCTTGGTCCGCGAAGATGTAAGAGAACATCTCTAAGACTGGGATTTCTATTTGATTTTCCACGTAATAAGTTTCCTGTGGTTTGAATTCATTCTGATATTTATATAAGATGTAGAATAAAAGGGGTGTAACTGAAGTTGGGTCGAAGGGAAGTGGAATTATAAAATATCTTCGTTTTTTGACGGATTTGCTATCAAGAATATTTAGTTCATTTATCTTTAAATCAGTGTTTTCATTAAGTATGTCATCAATTATATTGTGGTGAAATTCTTCTAATTTGTTTTGCCAAAAGAATGTGATTATATTTTTGTGGGATTTGTCTAACAATTGATTATTAGAAATTTTAATTTTAGAGTAATCAATTAATGATCTGTTGTCGTAAAGTTCAATAAATTTATCATATTCTTCCGAGATTTCCTCAGTATTGTCATTAGCAGTTTCATTATGGTCACTATCATTATCAGATGTTTCATTAGATGCATATATTGGTAAATTTAATTTAGTTTGAAATTTTGAACATTCTTTAAAGTGATTTATTTTAATTCGGGATAATGCGTCTGCGTTCTTATTGGTTTTTCCAGATTTGTGAATAATCTTGTAATCATATTCTTCGAGTTTTAATCGCCATCGGGCTAATCTGCTTCCAGGGTCTTTAATTGAAAATAGCCAGGTAAGTGGGCGATGATCTGTTACGAGTGTGAACTTTCTACCAAATAAATACGGTCTGAAGTGTTTTACTGCCCATACTATAGCAAGTAATTCACGTTCAATTGTGGAATATTTTACTTCGGCACTGCAAAGGGTTCTGGATGCGAAGGCTATTGGTAAGTCTTTTCCAATAGGTCCTTGTGATAGAACTGCTCCTATTGCAAATGAACTGGCATCAGTTGTTAACACGAAGGGTTGTTTGAAATTTGGATATACGAGAATCGGATCTGTCATTAAAGCGGTTTTTAATTCATTAAATGACTGTTTACAGTTTTCATTGAAATTAAATGTTATATCTTTATGAAGTAGGTTTGTTAAAGGTTTCGAAATTTTTGCAAAATTTGGTATGAAACGACGATAGTATCCTACTAAGCCTAGGAATGATTTGATTTCTTTAGGTGTTCCCGGTTGTGGAAAGTCTTTGATACATTGAACTTTTGTTGGATTTGGTTTTACTCCATCTGGGGTTATCAAGTGTCCTAAATAAGCAACTTCTTTTTTCAAAAATTCACATTTATCAGGTTGTATCTTAAGATTTGCATTTCTAAGTCTTTTAAAAACTTCTTCTAATCGGGATAAGTGTTCGTGGATTGTAGGCGAATAAATGATAATGTCGTCCATATAAACCAAACATCGTTCGTTTTGTATTCCTACTAGAATGTTATCCATGACACGTTGGAATGTTGAAGGGGCATTTTTTAATCCGAAAGGCATTCGTACGAATTCATAATGTCCGTTTTCTACTGAAAAGCCTGTTTTAGAAATATCCGAAGGATTGATTTCGATTTGATGAAATCCTGATGCAAGATCTAAAGTTGAGAAATATTCACATTTGCCTAGTTGATCGAGGATATCAGAAATATTCGGTAGAGGGTATTTGTCGTCAATAGTAACTTCATTCAATTTTCTGTAGTCGATGACAATACGCCATTTTTGTTTTCCGGATGAATCTAATTTCTTGGGGATGACCCAAACTGGGGATGACCATGGCGATATAGAGGGTCGTATGATTCCTTGTTTCAGCATATCGTTAATTTGTTTTTTTTACTTCTTCTTTATGGATGTGTGGATATCTGTATGATTTTGTAAAAATTGGTTTCGAATTATTTGTATCTATTGTATGTTTGATTTCGTTTGTGAAAGTTAATTCGTCATCTTCCATGTAGAAAATATCTTGATAATTCAGACATAAGTTTGTTATTAGTTCTGTTTCTTCTTCGTTAAGATGGTCTGTGCGAAGTTGGTTTTTTATTTCTTGAACTCTATCAATCTGGTTTAGATTTTGAAAATTATTTGAATTAAAATTTTTTATTTCGAAAGGTTCTATTTGGATGTCAGAAAATTCGATTGTTTTTGGGATTGCATTCACATTTAATATTGATGTTAGAAATTCTCCTTGTTCATTAACATGTACTAGGGCGTTTGGAATATGAACTTTTTCTTTTTCTTGTTTAAATAAAATTGCATCTGTGTTGTTAAGGTTACATTTTAATTTAAATATTTGTTCTGTTCTGCCATTGATTTGAATTTTGTTTTGATTAAAGTTTTCAGTATCGTTTGCTTTGAAAAGAGGTACTGTTTTAAAGTTGGTTATTAATTGTTTGTTTTGTAGATCAATTGTGCATTGGTAATGTTCGAAAAAATCTAGTCCTAGAAGTCCATCAAATTCTATGTCTAAATCGTATATAAAGACTTTATGTGGATCTCCGTCTGTGAATGGTACAAGGGTTGATTGTGTAATTAATAATTTTTCATCGGTTATACCTTGGATGGTTAGGTTTTCTGGAATGCGATTTCTGTAGTTTTTAACTGTATTTTCTTTAAATATTGAAATTCCTGCTCCTGTGTCTATCAAAATTTTGAAAGTGTTGGTAGCATCTTTGATGTAATAAAGATTGCTCGAATCTATTGTAAACATAGGATTTACAAAAATTTCTGATCTATGAGGTTGAGAGTTGGTTTGATTGAATTCAGAGTTTGTATATGTTCGAGGGATGTTTCTTTGTTGTCTGAAGATTCTATCGGGGGGTGGTTGTGATCTGTAGTTATGGGAAAATTTTGGTTGATATCAGCTTCGTCGTAATATTCGGGTTGCAATTCAAGTTCTTGGGGGAATTGTTGTTGAGAAGTGTTTATATAAAATTCATTTTGTTGGTAATTTTCCTCTTGATAAAATTCTGGCTGCGAATAATAATCTGGTTGAATATATTCCTCAAATTGGTTGTCGTAATACACATCTTGGTTAATAAGATGGGCTCTTTGGTGATTTGTGTTGAAGTTCTGGTTAAAATTTGGATTTCTTTGTATTACTGAAGGGCGTTGTTGAAAGTTTGAATTTTGTGGTTGATTATTTTGAATATTTGGTCGTAATTGGAATTGTGGTGGTTGGTTTTGAGATTGCGATTGATTTGGAAATTGTGGTCTATTCGGAAAGTTTTGTGTTGATCGTTGGTAGTTAGGATTTGGAGTTCCTTGATTCATTTTTGAATAGCAATTGTTCGCAAAATGACCTAAACGTCCGCAATTTGAGCATTTCGGGGTTTGTAAATTTGGTCTTTTAATTTGTTGATTTGGATGTTGTATTAAGGGTGGTTGTCTATACGTGTTTTGTTTGTTTGGTTGGTTAAATTTTTGATTTTCAAAATAAGACAGTTGTAGTTCACGTCTAATTCGTTTTTTCGCTAAGAATAAATCAGTTGGGTTGCTCGCACGAATTATATGGCCTATTCTTGGTTCTAATCCGGTTAATAAAGTGTTTAGTACCATTGAATCAATTAAATTTGATTGAGCATCCTTTTCGCTGTTTGAAAGATGGGATCTACGAATTACAGATTGTAATCGGGCATCTAAAACTTCAAGACGGTTCACGAACATCATTGGAGATTCATTAGGTAGTTGTCGTAATCGTTGTAGATCTTGGATTAACGAGGACATATCTCTGGTGTCTCCAAAATGTGTGTTTAGTAGGCTTTTAATTTCTTGATAGGATGTTGGATTTCGAGAATTAATAATTTGTGCTGCTTTACCGCGAAGTCTATTTTTGATGTGAATGACTAGTAGTAGTTTTTGATTGCCTGTTGCCATACTGTTAGCACAATCACAAGCGCTCAAGAAAGTGTGTAAAAACATTTGTTCTCCATCGAACTCAGGGACTATTGAAAAAATTTCAGATAGTTTGTAAGGTTCAATTTCGATTTCGTTTTCACTCATTTTGATTGATTTAAATGGCTTGGTTATTATTAATGACTTATATTTTTATATAACCAATGTTTTGATGTTATAAGGTTTTGATGTTGTAAATGGAATTAACTAATAATAGCTAATATTTATGAGAAAATGAAAAGTTTCTTAATCACTCATTCCAATACCGTACAATATAGTATAATATCGCGAAATAAGTAAAAGAGAAAAATATAAAACGAGATGATTAGTTGTTGTACTTACAAGAGTTTTCCAAAGATCATCTTTGTCTTGTTCTCTGTCAGCATTGACTACCAGGGGCTTCACCAGGTGTTCCTATCCGTAGTTTAAAGACGAGTGAGGACGCCGCAGATTTCTGGTTCTCTTGTTCTTCTTCTGGTTAGCTTGGATGAAGGATTGGAATCCACCGTTGTAGTTAGTATACACGTGTTCTATCAACGTTCCAGCTGATCCTACCGACTGCGCCAATTTTGTTAAATGGTTTACACTTAACTTTACTTTTTAAAAACTTTTATTTAAGATTTTAACACTTTAGTTAGTATTTAAATTGTATTACTTTATTTTGTTTGACTTTGTATATAAATGTAAAAATAAAAAAGATTACGTCTATGACGACAATCTTGAAAAGAATAATTAACGTTAACTTTATGTGATCAAATGATTAAAAATTAAATGATTCAAATGATGATGGCTGGACGGCGGTCCTGGTTCTTATTGTGTTTGGCATGCTGACTTGGCATCTGGGCCTTGTGGGGGACAGGTCACCTTAGGGAACTGCGTCGTATGAGGTTTTGCTGAGGTTGCAGCCTTGAATCTGTTTACTGGAACTGCGGGAAATGACGTGGATGAACGATTCCGTTGACGTGGCTTTAACCTTGGCTTGTTTACTGGCATGGTACTGAGGACATGTGGGTTGAAATGCTGACATGCATTTATATACAATGTTGCAAACTACAATGTTGTAAATATTAATACGAGGGTTGAATGAATAGTGTATACAGGGGTTAAATGGATATATAACATATATATATATATATATATATATATATATATATATATATATATATATATATATATATATATATATATATATATTTGCAAAATTGATTTGAAGGCTCCGGATTATTATTTATGGAGATTTTTTAAACAAAAAGTTTTCATGCATAAGCCCCAAACTATACAGTAATTCTACAATAATATTCGTGCTTAAATTGTTGTAACACGTCTATGTTGACAAAAATGATAGAAAATTTGTTAAAATGCGCACAGAGTTGCATTGCTGCTCACTTTTGATTGTCATAATTTTCAAAAATTAATTAGCATGAAATTTATAGACTAAATAAATATATTACAGAAAAAAAAATTCTTGTTCATTTTACAAATTAGAAACAACTAAAATTATAGCGTTTTTGCTCACAAATTACATTAAGTGGAATTTTATAAACTGTTACTGATTTCATACAAGGAGTTCTTTCGACGGCTTATCTAGTACCTATTTGATTGCTGTTTATCGAAGTGATGTTGTACAGTATCGAGCAGCGTATACAACTTCTTCAACTGTTCAACAATTAAATTAGCTCTATTTTAAAATAAAATTATGTTTAGTTAGTTCACTCTTTAAATCATTGTCTCCACCTTGATCATCATATCTCCCCTTGTTTCAGCGAATTATAACAACCCAGGTCTTATATCCTTAAAAAATGGGTATAAATATAAATGATATTGTCATGAAGTAGATCGAGTCTGGTAAAGGTCTTGGTAGCATGTTTGCTTTCAACTGAATTTTTATACCAATTGGAATGAAGTTTACAAAAATTATCTTTCACATAAGTTAAGTAAGATTATATTATCCACGAAATATCCTTTTGCGTTTATTTTGAGATTTTTTTTTATGATTTTAAAGTGTATATGCAATACAATATGTCCTTTCCTATTCTTATATTATCATTCCTTATATTTTAATATTTAAATTAATATTTGTTTTAAATGGCGATAAATATTTGTTTTGTGTGATAACAGAAATTTTGATATTGTATACTACACAAACATAATAACGTAAACATTTATTAATTAAGATCGAGATACTCTGATATAATCAATATATTCAGTGCGTCTGTTAATTTTTGTAAGATACTAATACTAAAAAAGTTTAATAAAGTGTCCATCTGTCCATTAAAAGATACATGTTTCCATGTTTCCATTATGAGATTTGACCTTGTGTTTCTGTTTTCTTGTATCTTGTTTATTTCCTGATACAAAGACATTCTTTTCCCGAGGGGTTCACGAATTATTGTCCCTAAAATTTTTAACAAAGTAAAAGTTGTCATTTATTCTTAATGAAAAAATTGAAGCAATATTTTAAACTAGTTCCTTTCATATTTGAGTTCTAAGGTAATACTGAAATATTTTTAATTCACTACGAGAACAGACACGTATATCATTTTATTACTGAAAGAGAAAAAATTAGTACTATTTCTGTTCAGTATATTGGAACTTGTCGTTTACACTTTACACACAGTCGTTATTCTGGCTCTAAATTATGCACGCTGAACCATAAAGTTCAATTTAGAGTCTATGATATACACATCAGTATGGATTTTTTTGTGGATGCCAGTGAAAATCTAGCTCATAAATGTACTGATAGAGCTCTACACTTTTTTGTCCCATTATGCTACAATGTATCCCAATAAATAAGCATTGTAAATCTTTATTTTAAAAATGGATTATTATCATTCGAAACTCTGCTCAATTCGATTTGAATGTATTACAATGATCGAAAAGTAAAGTAGCTTTTCAAATAAAATACAAAGTATATATTTACCTGAATTTATCTGAATTTATTTTCCATCGTTCAAAGTAATACCATCTCACAGCAATACAGTTATTTGAACGTTTTTTCTAGTTTACGCAACAGTTTTTATACTCGACCTTTCGGTCAGGTATTTCTCTTCAATTACTTCAATGGACTCAAAACGGCGTCAATGAAGTGGTTTCTTCGATCGGGGGAACAAGAAAAAGTTACACGGTACTATATTCGGTAAATATGGTGTTTGAGGAACTGTTTTATTTGATTTTTGCGAAAAATTGACGAGTAATTACTGCAGTGTGCAATTGTTGGATATCGTGACGCAAAAACAACAAATTTGAAGATTTTTTCAACTGGACTGCGTACATGGCACACAATGATTAAAAACATTTTTTTATTTTTTGTATGACCAGTTGGAAGAAACTCTTTGTAGGCAATATCACAATAATTGAAAATAACGGTTTACATGATTTTGATTTTTACGTGATATTTTCATTTTGGTTTATCTTTGGCACGATAATCGTTTTATTGTTTAGCTGTTTCTTGATAATAAGCATAAATCCATATCTCATAACTAGCGATTATGCATTAAAGAATGTCATCATTCAAAGAGAGAACTTTAACAAGATGATGTTTTGCAAAAAAATTAGTGTTTTCGAAAAAGATAAGATACACGATACAAGTCTAAATTCTACTTCAATGAATTGATTCGAATGATATTACATAAATTTTTAAGTAAACTCTTTGCTCGATAAATATTTTAATTTAAAAAAAAATCGTCGAAAATTGCAAAGTTTTTAAATCACCAACAGAAAAGCTATGATAATAATTAAAATGTTTAGCAAATATGTGTAAAATATATATAATATATATATATATATATATATATATATATATATATATATATATATATATATATATATATATATATATATATATATATATATAAATATATATAAACATATATAAATATATATATATATATATATATATATATATATATATATATATATATATATATATATATATATATATATATATATATTAGTGCCAGATTACGGTCCATACCTTCAACATGGTATTTCAATATGTTGAAATATGACAGTACAACCTCAAACACGGCCCTCATTCCCCGAAGGCCAAGGGGCAACTACCTACGGCAGCGGGAAGACCTGCCCCAAGGCAGAGGGTGTTAAGAATCACCGGGTTAGATCAGGCTGCCATTGGACTTTTGACATTGTAACGTTAAATATACGGACTATGAAAACAGAGGCCCGATTGCAAGAACTGTTAATCGAACTTGACAACATACATTGGGATATTATTGGGCTCTGTGAAACACGAAGGAAGGGTGAAAAGTTAATCAAACTGGAACCAACTGGACACGTACTCTACACTCGAGGTACGGAAAATGGCCGATGTGGCGGAATAGGATTCCTCATCAATCGAAAGCTGAAGGACAGTGTGGTAAAATTTGAAAGTACATCCGACCGATTAGCCCAATGCGTCATTCAGCTGAATAAAAAGTTTAGGCTTCAAATCGTCCAAGCTTATGCACCAACTATAAGCCATAAAGATGAGGAAATTGAGGAATTTTATGATGATGTGGCCCAGCTTTTATACAAGGAGAAATGTAGGTACAAAATCCTGATGGGTGATTTTAATGCCAGAATTGGAACAACAAGAACAGACGAAAATGCAACTGGCCCATATGGAACTGGTGAGCGAGACAATAGAGATGACAGATTAGTTGATTTTGCTGAAGGACAAGAACTATATATTATGAATTCATTTTATAAGATAAATATCAGCAGAAAATGGACATGAAAAAGTCCATCTGGGCTCACAAGCGAACTTGACTACATCATGACCAACGATAAAACAATATTTATCAATTGTACTGTCCTTAACAATTTTAATGTTGGAAGTGACCACCGAATGGTACGAGCAAGGGTTCGGATTGACTGTCGAAAAGAGCGCGAAAGAATGGTAAGATCAAAGAAGGGCAAGGTGGATTCTGGAAAACTGCTGGAGCGAGGAAGCGATTTTGAGATTGCTTTGTCAAACCGGTTTGCTGCGTTACAAGATCCAGAGGAGGTGGAAATATCAGTTCAATATGAAGAAATCGCCAACAATGTACTTCAAACGGCTGCTTCAATAGCACCAGAGGAAAAATGTCTCAAACAAAGAAAAATCTCCAGTGAGACTATTGATTTAATGAAGAAACGGTGAGCAATGAGAAATGCAGGTAGACCTTTTTGCAAGGTCGAGTACATTGAGCTCTGCAAAACTATAAGAAAACGTATCAGAGAGGACACGCGCCGATTCAATATGCAGCTAGTGCAAAAAACCCTGGAAGAAAACAAAGGAATTAACAAAGCTAAACAGAAGCTGAGAACCAAAAGAACGCAAATATATGCTTTAAAGCGTGAGGATGGCACAGTGTACAGGACGCGTACCCAAATGTTAGAGATTGTCAGAAGGTTTTATTCCCAGTTATATGAAGATCAGAGCCAGTCAGGGACAGCAATACCCAAGGAAGAACAATATATAATGCCAGATATCCTAGTGGAGGAAGTGACAATTGCCATAGAGTTGATGAAGAGCGGCAAGGCTCCAGGAAAGGATAGTGTAACTGTCGAAATGCTGAAAGCTGGTGGTCGGACGTTACATAAAACACTGGCAAAATTATACTCAAAATGCCTCAAAGAACAAAAAGTACCTGACTTATGGAAAAATGCAGAAGTGATCCTTTTACATAAAAAAGGAGCACAGGAAGATTTAAAGAACTACCGTCCAATAAGCCTCCTATCAGTGATGTACAAAGTTTCCACTAAAATAATTTCTAAAAGAATATTGAAAAAACTGAATGACACACAACCAAGAGAACAAGCAGGATTCAGAAGTAGATTCAGTACAATGGATCACATCCAGGTTGTACAGCAGGTCATAGAAAGGCACAACGAATATACCCTGCCACTGTGCTTGGCTTTTATCGACTACGAAAAAGCATTTGATTCCATCTCAAAGCATGCGATAATGGATGCACTGCTTAGCCAAGGTGTAGAGAGAGCCTATGTAAACTTATTAGAATCGATATATGATGGAGCTACAGCCACAATTCACCTTGATGATCTTGAAGTGGAAATTAATATAGATCGAGGTGTACGGCAGGGTGACGCAATATCGCCTATTCTTTTCTCGGCTGGCCTTGAAGAAGTATTCCGTAAACTGGATTGGGAACAGGATGGTGCAAACTTAAACCATCTTAGATTTGCAGATGATATTATTCTCATTTCACAAGACCCAGAGGAGCTGCAAAGACGCATACAAGAACTGCAAAGGGCTGGCGAACCATTTGGCTTGAAAATAAGCCTGAAAAAGAGTCAGGTTATGTTCAATAACTTCGCTCAGGGCAGAAGAATATCAGTTTTAGGAAGGGATTTAGAGATTGTGGACAGCTTTATATAACTTGGGCAGAGGATTTCCATGGAGGTGAATAGCGCCCGGGAGGTTGAACGGCGTGTTAAATGTGGCTGGCAGGCATTTGGTAGGCTCAACATATTGTTTAAGAGCAGACTCCCACTTTGCCTGAAAAGAATAGTATTCGATCAGTGCGTTCTACCCGTTATGACATACGAAAGTGAAACCTGGACACTCACATCGCAATCAATTCAAAAACTTCGGGTGGTTCAGAGGGGAATGGAAAGATGTATGCTTGGCATTACAAGAAGATACAGAAAGTCCTGCGCATGGATCAGGGAACAAACAAAAGTCTGTGACATCATTGGAAGAGTAAAACAGTTGAAATGGAGATGGGCAGGCCATATAGCGACGCGATGGGACGACAGATGGACCAAGGCAATCCTGGAGTGGATACCGCTTGATCGCAAACGTCCGCGAAGAAGACCGAAAGCACGATGGATTGATGACATCGTTAAGTATATTGGACCCGAGTGGCAGAGGAAAGCCTAGGACCGTGAAGGTTGGAAGCATGCTGAAGAGGCCTTCATCCTGCAGTGGATCGATACGGGCTGATGATGATGATGATGATGATGATGATGATGATATATATATATATATATATATATATATATATATATATATATATATATATATATATATATATATATATATATATGACCGTCTCTCCCAACTGTTTTCCTTGCATTCGTCTGGAGCTCGGCTGATGGCGGCTGAAAGGCTAGAAAGCGGTCCCGAGAGATGGGTGCATGGTGACAGTTGGGCGAAGGCGATCGGGGCACCACGTGGAGAAAGGGTGAAAGATTTCTATAATATATATATATATATATATATATATATATATATATATATATATATATATATATATATATATATATATATGCATCTTTTCCTTTAAAACCTTTTTGTAAGAATGTTTAGTTGTATAATTTAGTAAATAAATTGTTTTTAAAAATTATACCGGTCGTTTTCAACGTCTTTGTCAGTATAATTTCTAACTTAGCATGCGAAACGATATTAAATTTCTGTGAGATAACGGTGATCATACCAACTTAAAAAAAAACAAATAAGTGTACGTGTTAAGTGTGTACGTAAATAAGTGGATACGAGAAGCTCGTAAATTTTTAAAACAAAATTCGCCTTAGTTATTGATCATAGTAGAATATATAATTACCTATGATAAATAGGTAATTATATATACCATTATAATTACCATATATACCGTAATTATATTACCATAGATAAATGAGTTTGAAATATGTCTTACTGGTAATATGTTGAATTGAATCATATAACTGAAGATAATAATATAACTAATTTTAATCACTTGATGAAAATTCAGTTTAAATAAGAGAAATAAAACTTGCCTACATTTCCATCATATTCGAAAATTGTTTTCATGCGCGAAACACTGTTACGGTTGTATTCATGCAAAAATAACATTCTTCAACATGGGCCTTTTGTTATTTTCATAACATTGGTGTTGCGAAAGTTAAACTTGATCGACGACCAGCAAATACTTACCACAACTCAAGCATATCAGGTGCGGAACCCACGGTATAATATAAAGTAAAGTTTAAGAATATACCCGATACATGTTTCAACCTGCACGATCCGACAAATTTGAGCTAAGCCTACTGGGAAACTTATGTTGTTGATGAGTAGTTACCTCGTACTTCTTCATAATAAAAATCATTATCGTTGGGCAAGAACCTTGTTGACCAGTGTTATTATTAGTTTTGAAGCAATCTTTATATTTTGTCTCTATGATAATTGTTTTCAGAATAATTTAGTTACTTTTCCTATATATGTAAGTGATTTGTACTTGTTATATTTATTATTAGTGATGCAGTATACAGAGTGTCCCGAATTGTATGGACCAAATTTTACCAGCATGTTCTACGGCTAAAAATAAAGGTATTTTGTTATATAAATCTTGGACGAATACTGCGTCCTATGACAGCTACGCCCCACGAAATGGGGCATTGTGCAGATGGATTTTCACAAAATATTTCTAAAAAAACGAACCGTATATTTTAAATTTTAAAATTGACTTAATAAGGGGCCCAAAGTACAAATGGTCTCATTTTCCTGTACATTTTTTTTTTTAATTTTAATTAGATATAAAAACCGCGTCTTTTTTACGTAAAAGAGGTACTATTATTCGCCTCGATTGAATGCACCGTTTTCGAATAAATCGGTTTTAAACTTTTCATGCTCAACACAATAAAGCTTAATTTTTATAAGACATCAGTAATAAGTGTGTTATAATTGCAATGTTTCAAACAATAAAACTTTAGTATGTTATATAAAAATGACAATTATTTATTTCGCAATTCCGTTTATTTGGATGTTCTTAATTTGCAAAGTGTTAAAATTTAAACAAAATTGGATATTAATAAGATATTATAATGTTAAGGATCCAACAGAAAAAATGATCTAAGATTTATCTGACAAAATACTATTATTTTTAGCAGTAAAACACGCTGGTAAAATTTGGTCTATAGCATTGGGGACACCAGTTTAATTATTTCATGTAGTCACATGAGATGTATTAGAGTCTACGTATAAATTAAATGCAGGCATCTTCTTTGAATAAGGAAGAAATGATTTGTTATTTATTAGTATATCTGCATGAGATGGTTTGTGAATAATTGGGGTTTTGAAAAAAATGTTTTTTTGTCATAATTGGAAAGATCATATATGTTTTATATCAAAAATATTATATTTTTTTCCTTATAATTAAAAAGCTATATGAAATTGAAAATAAATTTTTAAACCTAGTACCGATGATGCACCGTTTTAGCCTTTAATCAACTTATTGTTGTTATTATCATCAGTGTATTGATAAATGTATTGAATATGTCAAATCTAATTAGTTATCGTGCCTGTTTCGTATCATTTTGTACGAATACTACAAAGACAACTCCCGAAAAAATGTTTTTAAATGTGGCACAAGATCTTAAACGTTGAAATCAATAGTTCCAAGCTGCACGACGTATTAATCGTAAAACAACATCAAATTTTTACAACCACCTGTCATCAAATATATACGAAAGATTATTATTTATTACATTATATCAATTTTTTTATGTTTGAGTATTTATTACTGCTGAATCTACACAATCGTGACATTGAGTGTCTTGAATGTTTCTTAATTTTTCATTAATTATTAAGGTAACTGCCAGAACTTTATGTTCTGAATATACATGTCATATCACCAATCAAATACAATTTTTGCCGGGAAATTGAATATTCTCTTGACAGTACTTCTGTTAAAACACTTTAACATAATGACGTCAGAAAAATGACAGCCAATCATAGCATTTTCGTCGACACGTGATTTTATTGGATATGTTTTAAATTTTGATTAATTTATAATAAATTGCAAACTTTTTTTTTTAAGTTTTTCGCATCAATTATCTATATTATTTATGATAAAGTTTTAAAATAAAGCAAACAAGTCGTTAATTCTTTTATATTCACAAACCCAATTGCAAACTCATATCTATTGTTTTTTCTAATTTTAGTTGAATATTTTAATCTTGTTCAACTATAAATTTAATGTTATTGTGTAGAGAATGTATGTATTATTTTAACTAAATTTAATTTATGTGAAACTATACCTATGTATAACTATACCTACGATATTTATGTGAAAATCTATACCAACAAATAACTGACTAATTAATTTAACCTCTTAAATAATATTAATTATTTTTTTTTAGTAATATTAAAAGTGTATTTTTATATCTGAAGAAGGCACTGTTTGCCGAGAATATAGTCATCCAATTTTCAAATATAGTAGAAACTAGACACACGTTTTTTATTTTGATTATAAGAATTGTTTATTTAATGTATACTACTCTACTTTCTACTAGTTCACTAGTAATATTATAAATACAAATATAACATGTTTATTGTTTAAAAGCACGAAAGGGGTTTTATGTCAAAATTGTAAAAATATGTAGAACTGGGACACAACAAATATTTTGTTTCAGTTTAAAATCTAAATATGAACAGAGCGTATTTCAATTTAATATTTTTAAATAATGCAAGCGACGAATATAACAAACATTTTCAGAATACCGATGCAATTAATGCAGTCACAAGAAAATTAGAACACTATTATTTTGCCTATAGTATATTTTTATATATTTAATTTTTTTTGGGATCCATTTATTATTCAAAATAAGTTTATTTAAAAATATTTTGATTTTATATTATGAAATGTAATTGGATTTTTTCAAAAACAATATTCTTCATAGTGTATCATTTTATATTTTTTGGGGAAATTTTCAGTTTAAAATATCCAAGTCAAGGTGTGATCCATAAAAAAGGAACTTGAGTAAGTCAATGAAGCTATGAGTTATGTAGCTTGAAACGTATGCTCCTAGAAGGGCAACGGCAGACAGGTTAATAAGGAGACCTCAAACTAACACGATCCAAATTCTGCCGACCCGCAGTGGACCAACATGGCGATTACAGTCTAACCCTTCAACATGGCTTTATCATTTCAAACCCGGTCCACATTCTTCGGACGCCATGGGGCAACTACCTACGACAGCGGGACAGACCTAAAAATCACCGGGTTAGACCAGGCTGCTATTGACTGTTGATCGAACTTGACAATATACATTGGAATATCACAGCTTCTAATCACAGCTACAAAATTTTAAAAATATAAAAATGTTCTAAAAAAATATACAAACTTTTAACGTTAACGTTTCGGGAAGTATACTCCTCCCGTTTTCAAAACGAAATAAAGTAATTAAATTAATTAATTAATTAATTAATTAGTCAATGTAAGTATCATTGACATAGACAAAATATATTTACTTTCCATCTTTTCATAATTTATAGAAAATAATATAGTTTATTTTTAGATTGGTTTTGAAAACGGGAGTTTAAAAGTTTGTATATTTTTTAGAACATTTTTATATTTTTAAAATTTTATTCGTTAGGCAATTTTATTACAAAAAACAATCACTGAAAAATTTGTCTCCGTTTGGTTTCTTGTTTTTACACAGTGATTATTTATTTACATAAGAACAGATTTTTTTGATATTTATGATATTTTTTGAGTTTTAGATCGTGGCGAAAAACCCAAATAAAGAAAAATATATGAATAAGAACTTTATACTCAAAAGTCTGTAAGGACTCACAAGTGAAATTAACTATATCATGTCAAACGATAAAACAATATTTTGCAACTGTACTATCCGTAACAATGTTAATGTTAATGTTGGAAGTGACCATAGAAATCATTCTATGAATCATTTTATGAACCATTCTATGATCATAGAAACCATTCTTCTTAGTAGGAAGAAGGGCAAATTGGATTCTGGGAAGCTGGAGGGGCTGTAGGTCGAACCCGTATAGGCTAGAAATAACGTATCAGAATAAGCAAAACCATCAATAATGTGATTGAAACCACTGCTTCAATTAAACCAGCAGAGTTCAACTGAGACATTGCTTTAATGAAAAAAACAGCGGATAATGAGGATTGCAGGGAATTTTTTGGGCAAGATCGAGTTGCAAAGACCTATAAAAAATAGATTCGAGAGGAAACGCGCCGGTTCAATATGCAGTTAGTGTAGAAAATACTGGAAGAAAGTTGGGGAATAAATTAAGTTAAACACAAACTGAGAAATAAAAAGACGCAAATTTTTGACCTTAATGCCCCCCAAGAATTACATAGAGCTTAGGGCGCGTATGGCATTGTTAGAATTTATCAGAAGATTCAAAGTTGTATGAAGATCAAAACCAGTCAAAAACAGCAATCTCCATGGAAGACAGTAATGTCAGACAATGTCTCCTGGTAGACAAGTGCTCCAGGAAACTCTAGGTAAGGATAGTGGTCAAACTTTACATAAAATACTGACAAAATGACACTAAAAAAGCCTCAAAGAACAAAAACTACTCAACTAATGGAAAAATGCTGAAGTGATTCTTCTTTATAAGAAAAGAGCACATATCTAAGAAACTACCCGCACTAAGCAGTAATGCACAAAGTTTTCACCAAGATAATAAAAAAAATAATATTAAGAACACTGAACGACGCTCAACCAAGGGATCAACCAAGGGAGCAAGCGTAATTCAGAAGTGAATTCTCTATAATGGATCACATTCAGTGTGTCCAACAGGCCATAGAAAAGTATAACAAAATGATGAGGTTATAGTGATCCTCCCGTACGTTGGGTGTCCAAATCCTACCAAAAGGAGTACTCATAAGACCGTTAATTAAACCTAAACGCACTCGGTCTTATGGCTGGGACCTCGAGATGCAAATCCGCAAAAATACGATAATGTAAATTATTACACAATGGAGATCTTTCACCACAGAGCTCAACTGGATCATGTCAAACGATAAAACAATATTTTGCAACTGTACTGCCCGTAGCAATTTTAATGTTGGAACTGACCATAAAAACCATTCTGTAAACCATTCTATGACCATAAAATATTCTATAAACCATTCTATGATAATAGAAACAATTCTTCTTCGTAAAATCAAAGAATGGCAAAGTGGATTCTGGGAAGCTGGAGGGGCTGTGGCTCAAACCGCTTTGCTGCGTTGCTTGACCCGTAGAAGCTAGAAATAATGTATCAGTATAAAGAAACCATCAATAAAGTGATTGAAACAGCTCCTTCAATTGAACCAGCAGAGTTCAATTTAGGCATCGCTTTAATGAAAAAACTGCGGACAATGATTGCAGGTAGTCTTTTTGGCAAGATCGAGTTGCAAAACACCATGGTTTCTTATATTATTTTAATGCAATTTTATCTTGTAATTGAAGATAAGTCCAGTTATCTTAAAAAACACCTTTTGGCTGTCTGATCAGATATACTCCATGGTTTTTTGTACTATGTTTTTTTTATATAATTCTTTATTCATTTAAATTATAACTCATGATATTAATGTGCCATTAAACAAATAATATTATAAAGAATTTATTTTTGTCAAATATTTAGAATTAATTTGAACAAGAAATTTATAATTGAAGATAAGTCCTGTTTTTTTTGCTTAAGAACACTGTTTAGATGTCTTATCACATCTACTCCATGTTTTTTAAACTACGTCATTTTAATGCAATTTTATTTGCATTTTAATTATAACTCATGATATTAATGTGCCATTAAACAAATCCTATTTGTTATAAAGAAATTATTTCTTTCAAACATTTAGAATTTAGTTGGACTCTCAAATTCATAATTGAATTCAATTTAATTCATCTTCTTATCTTAAAAATTAAAAACTGTCTATTGATATAAGGATATGTCAATTTGCAATTCAAATTTATACAATAGGATTTAACAAAACAAGAACATAATTTTCTCCGCTGGTGAAACTACTGCTATGAAACAAATCAGGAAAATTAATAAGTAGCTCTACAGGCAGCGCGGAGCAAAGCACGTCTTTACTGGCAAATATCCCAAATAGGTATATTAAATAAATTTACATTTAAGCAAATTTCTAATATTTGTCGCCAACTTGTGCACTTTCGGTTAGTTATAATGGCAGGGGTGTGCTGTTCAGAATGAATTTTGCCTCTGGTAATTCTAACCCCCGGTTTGCTTCTCGCACAATTACATTCGGCGAATTTTAAGTTAATTAAAAAATGTAAAATACATTTAATCACACCAACGTATTTCGTGTACAGCCATTTTCACGTATTGTATTTTACACATTAATATACAGGGTGGCCTATTAATTTTTGCCAAAATATTAATGCTTTCCAAAATTGGATTAAAATTTTACTGACTATGCCAAAATAGTATCTTCACAACGGTATAGAGCATCGTTTCACAACCTTTTTAATATCCTGACGCACTAAATACTTAAAAAGTTAAGTAAAAAACTTTGCAACCTCCTCACTACAATATGATATTTTGACATTTATGAAAGTTTTACATCGGTCGGTTAACACGGCGACGATTCATCCTTTTTTCAGTGCCTTAATTTATAAAAAATCATTTTTATTTTTAAATGGCTTATAAACTCCTATGATTGTCAATTCTTCTATTGATGTGAAACCCTAAACTCAAAGAGATTTACCACTAAGCACCAAATTACTTTTTGAAATCTTCTCAATCCGCGTTTTGCTAACCATGTTAGCATCTTTAGGAGATGGTTTAATCTAATTCTGAAAATTAAACTAGGTTTTATTTATATGATAACCATACCCAATGAAGCGTGTAAAAATCATGAACCGTGAAGTTTAAAATATATTAGTATTATATCTTATTTATAATATATCAGTAATATTTAATGTAAGGCTCAGTAAACTTCACGGTTCATGATTTTTACACGCTTCATTAGATAGGGTTTTTAGATTTAGATTAAATCGTCTTCTGATGATGCGAAGATGGTTAGCGAGAAGTACGTCGAGAAGTTTTCAAAAAATGATTTGGTGTTTAGTGGCAAATCTCTTCGAGTTTAGTCCTACGGTTGTGTTTACACGCTTACGAATCGTGAAAATAACGGATCATCTATTTGCCTTTGTAAAAAACGACGAATCGTCAATGACGAATGTATGTGTGAAGGAATGGACCTTTACACTTATACCCAAATACCGTACACAGCCACAAATACCAAACGCAAAACTTCTGTAATCCCTTGTTCTTGTATTACTTTTACCAGTTCGATCTGTGCCCTGGACTTGCACGCCTTTTTAAAATGACTCGCCCGCGCACCTCGGGCCCCCGACCGCCGCATGCGAGATGGATCATTTGTCCCGAGCGCGCTTAGGCCGGTGCGTACAAGCTGTGCGCTTTGGTAATAAAAAGAAAAGAACGATACGAAGAGTTAGATTGTTAATTACGTTTTTACAAAAACAAGTACTATGATATCTTCTCTCACACAGTGTTAAGTACTACAATTTCCCTCACTCAGTGTTAAATTAATTAATAACAGTGTGGTACTAAAATAAATTAATAATATTAAAAAAAATTGACAAATTTATGACAAAACGAACTGCACCGGTCTACATCTGGTGAAAAAGAAAAAGACCAGATTGTACAATTAAACATATTTCAAATATGAATTCATTTTCTTGGATAACAAGTCCGCAATGTTTTGCTTGTTATTAAGTTCTGTCTGCGGAAAGCATGAAGCCTTCAAAATTAGTCCGGCATTTGGAAACAAAACACCCCTCTTTACGAAACAAACCATTAGAATTTGTCGAGTGTAATCACTCACCTTGAAAAATCAACAAATTGCTGTTAACAAATCAAGCCGTAATGATATCGCTGAACTTCAAGTAGCTTTAGCAGCATTAAGAGTGCAGCACTGCCATTGGTATGGTTAATGTGATAAGTCCGGACGAAGCAAAAAAGTTGAAAATTGTACTACTTTCAAATAACACAATATCGAGACGTATTAATGAATACGTTACGGAATTAATAATGGACAATGATGTTCACGATCAAATAATTGAAAAAGTTACATGAAGTGAATTTTTTGCTATTCAGTTCGACGAATCAACAGACATGTCGAACTTGGCACAATTTTTTGTTTTGTCCTATACGAATGCAACGGGTTAATTAAAAAAATGCTATTTTGCAAATCAATCACTGGTCGTGCAACTAGGGAAGGACTCTTTAAATTTTTTATTGTTCAACGCAAAACGAAAACCAGGACTTTAATAAATGCATTGCGGTATGTACTGATGCCATGAAAGTGATACCGAGGAAGAAGCGTGGTGTGATAGTCAGATTAAAAGGCATTGTGGAATATATGGAATAAGTGCACTGCTGCTTTCACAGAAATGAGCTTGCTACAAAAAAGATGTCAGATAAAATGTTCTGTCAGAAGTCGTAAAAATTGATAATTTTATTAAAAGCCGATCATTGCAGACTATAATGCTTTCCACATTGTGCGAAGAAATGAGTGCCAAATACGACTCACTGATTTTTCATACTGAAGTCCGGTGGTTATTGCGAGGAAAAGTTCTAACGGGGCTTTTTAAATTGCGAGATAAATTGAAATTTTTTTTTACAGATAAAAATAGATCATTTTCAGAATTTTTACAAGATGGAGAAACTTTATTACTGTTGACTTATTTGAGTGATATATTTTGACATTACAATGACTTGAATACGAGTTTACAAGGCCATAACAAAACTATTTTACTAATGCCAGGCAAAGTCAATGCCTTCATGAAAAAGCTTGGTATTCGGATTATTCGCCTTGAAAAAAAGTAATTTTGATGCATTCACTTTAACTTCAGATTATATTACCAAAACTATGGATATCGTTAGAAAATTGTGTTATTTTATAAATACAATACTTTCCAGATAGCAACAGTGATTTGTCAAACAGATGCATTATCAATCCGTTTGATGAAAATGATGTTGCAGCTGCTGGATTACCTATTGCGATTTACAACCAACTTATTGAAATATCGGCCGACAGTAACGGAAACATTGAGGCCTTCGCTACTTCTTACTTATGCAAAAAAAACTTCTCGTCTATGGTGGCTTTAAAAACTAAATATAGAAACACGTTGTAACCCCCCATATTCCTGAATGCGACCCTCCTAGCGATCGCCACACTAGGTTAAAAAACGATAATGAATATAATTATAATTACATGATAGAATTTTCGTCTACAAACGTTTCAATTCCTTGTGAGTAGGAACGAAAATTTAATAAAAAAAAGACACCTATCGTGAAGTTAACAAGCGTAGTTAGTGTCGCCATATAGAACTAACCGTAAAAATTTACATATACACCAAAAAACGCAAATAAAACTTTATCACATAGCGGAGATAGTCAGTTAGGAAATTAAGTCTGGATCATTTAAATTTATCCATTGCCAGATTCGGTTAAAGTGGCAAGTATAAAAAAGAAATTGGTGTACGTGGATGTTGGGTTGATAAAAATATAATACCCAGAGGAATTCCTCGAAATAATCGATCTGAGACTGGTATGTGAACCCGAGTTAACAAAATATAAAAAAAAAATATTTCATGTTGAGGACTATGCAACGGATGAAACAAAAATCAGAAAGTTATATGATGGAATACTCTTTGGCGAAAGTAAACGAACTGTAACAATATCCGACAAAGAGACAACGAAAAACCAGAAAATAGATTTCCTGGTAATAGGTCAACTGGCTAAGAACCTAAAAACAAAAGTGGTAGCAATAAGAAAGGACCAAGAAAAATGTAAAGACGAGAGAAAATGTAAAAAAGAGAGAAAGAATCAAAAAAGAAAATATAGATATCAAAAAAATGAAGGAAATGTCTGGAAAAGTGGAATGGGTAGAAAAGGAAAAACGGAAAAGAAACATTATCATTCTAAATAGCAAGAATAATTGGAAAAGCAGCAAAACAGGAAAACAATAGCAGGAGAAATGTAAATATTGGCTACAATAAAATAACTGGAGATGGAATAAAAGTGTAGAAAAATTAGAATCGATAAATATAAAAAGGACACATTAAAAACCAGCGTAAAATGGAAAGGGGACATAATAACAATCGCTAAAAATCTCCATAGGAATATGGAAGAAAAATTTAATTATAAAATACATGAACAACTATGCAGATAAACATAAAAACATGGAATGTTAGAGGTATATACGAAGAAGGAGCACTTAAACATCTTGTATAGGAAATCAAAAACTAAAGGAATGGTATAGTAAGAACAACAAAACAAAAAATAAAAATATACCAGAAATGGATGAGATTTTTTAAATAGCTGTGATGACAACAGTATATTTGGTATTATAAGATTTTATATATTTTGTTTTATATACATTTATTTTTTATATATTAATTTTTTAAATTTCTTTTCTATAAAATAGATTAAGGCCATTTCAGATAGATTATCATTCAACGATAGGAAAATATAGTAAACGTGGTGAAACAAATGAAAACGATCAATTGTTGCAATAGCACTTACTTCTAAAGAAAAGAATGTTTCAAAAGAACATGGAGCAGACTGAACAATTACAAATCAGATAAATTACATATTAACAGAGAAAATGATGAAAGGTGTCCATGTTTTTCCAATTCTGGCATTGTCACCCATCAGGATTTTGTACCTACACTTTTCCTTGTCTAGAAGTTTGGCCACATCATCATAGAATTCTCCAATTTCTTCATGGTGCAAAGCTTGGACGATTTGAAACTTAAACTTTTAATTCAGCTGAATGACGCATTGGGTTAGTCGGTCAGATATACTTTAAAATTTTACTACACTGTTTTTCAGCTTTCGATTGATGATGAATCCAATTCCCCCATCGACCATTCTCTGTACCTCGGGTGTAGAGTACGCGTCCAGCTGGTTCTAGTTTGATTAACTCTTCGCCCTTTCTTCGTGTTTCACAGATCTCAATAATATCAAATGACATTCTTCTTCTTATGAATATAATATTTGACACAATGTCAAAAGTCTAATGGCCGCCTGATCTAATCCGGTGATTCTTAGCACCGTCTGTCTTGGGGCAGGTTTTCGGTTTTTTCCGTAGACGTTTGCGGTCAAGCGGTATCCAGTCCAGGATCGCCCTTATCCATCTTCGTCCCATCGTCTCGCTACATGGCCTCCCCACGTCTATTTCAATTCCATTCCAATGATGTTATTCACTTTCGTTTGTTTCCTATCCCGTCTAGTAATGCCAAGCATACATCTTTCAATTCCCTTCGCTGCTACCCCAAGTTTTTGAATTGACTGTGATGCGAGTGTCCCGGTTTCACTTCCATATCAAAGATTTTTCTGATCAGTTTCCACTGATCAAAGATTTTTCTTTTCAGGCAAAGTGATATTTTGTTCCTAAACACTATGTTGAGCCTGCCAAATGCCTGCCAACTACATTTAACGCATCGTTCCGTCTCCCGGACGGTATCCCCTTTTATTGAAATCCTCTGCCCAAAATATATATGTGTAGTGATTCACAACTTCCAAATCCGTTCCTAAAATAGATATTGTTTTGTACTCAGCAAATTTATTGAACATGGACTGACTTTCCTTCTGGTTTACTTCTCTTTGCAGTTCTTGTATGTGTCTTTGCAGCTCCTCTGGATCTTGTAGCGTTCACAAATTCTTGATCGCTACAGGTAGCATTCGTAAATTGTTGATCACCACTGGTAGGTTTATTTCGGACAAATTCTTAACTGAAAGAGCTTCGGTATAGTTGGGACAAGGCAAGACAGTCTAACTCCAAATCTCCAGGTGAGCGGACGTTTTCGCGCCTTACCCTTCCGACCGAAAGGGTTTTACGACCCGCCAGCAGAGAATCCGATCAACAGAGATCAGGCCACTGAACGACCACCCGATCATCGTGGAAACCTTACACCTTCTTGGGGCCACATGGCAGAGTAACCGGTTTGTCAGATCGAGATTATTTCGGGACCCCCGCATAGAGATACCGGACTGCCCGCAGTAGTACTCAGTGTTTTTGGACACCCAGTACCTTGATAGGCAAGGATAGACAACATCAGGAAATAAGGCCAGATAAACATTTTTTTATTATATTTTCATGTACCGTTAAGGATTGCAATTACCAGTTATTTTTCACAAATACATTATTACCATAATTTCTTATACTGATAATGGTCACGTTATCATCTTATATTTTGTATCTATTTGCCGTCTGACCATTCTTGGTTACCCTAGCGTTATATATTTATCTTTTTACTATTGTCAGAATAGAGGAAATAACCTCTAATTTGTAAGTACAGGGACATAGAGACCAGCTGGTGTAATTCAGAGCTGTGTATTTGATTTTTGATTTCTTTGACGGTAAGGTTTGGAGAACTACCTTCCCTAAACCTTCCCGTGTCTTTTGTTTGATAGTTTTAGTTGTTCCTTTTTTTTTGTGTGCTTTGTGTCGTTCTTTTTTGAGTGTGTTTTTATAATATATATGTATAAAATTCTAGTAAACCGTTTTATTTAAGATAGACCCCTTCCCGGTTCCAGGGTCTTTTCCGATATAAGTAACCGGGTGGCGCTCAACTTTTGTCGTGGCTTCATTCTGTCCTGGACCTTCCTCCCGGTGCTCCCGGCAAACACCTGCCGTCGCTGTGATCTATATATTTTTTATTTTGTTTCAAAACAGAAAATAATAGGTTACAATCTTGTGAAAGAAGAATGATATTATCTGCGAATCTAAGATGTTTTAAGTATGCACCATTGATCCTTATTCCATTCTGCCCCCAATCCAGATTTCGGAACAGTTCTTCTAAGCAAGCTGAGAAAAGAAAAGGCGACATTGCGTCACCCTGCCGTACACCCCGCTCTACATTAATTCCAACCACAAGATCGTCAAGATGGACTGTCGCTGTAGCTTCATCATATATCGATCCTAGTAGGTTTACATAGGCTTTCTCTATACATTTGTTGAGCAATGCATCCATTATGGCCTGCCTTGAGATTGAATCAACTGCTTTTCCATAATCGATAAAAGCTAAGCACAGTGGCATAGTGTATTCGTTGTGTCTTTCTATAACCTGGATGTGATTAATTGTACTGAATCCACTTCTGAATCATGCCTGCTCTTTTGGTTGTGCGTCATTAAGTTTTCGTAATATTCTTTTAGATATTATCTTGGGAAAAACTTTGTACACCACTGATAGGAGGATAATCGTGCTCTGTGCTACTTTATATATATATATATATATATATATATATATATATATATATATATATATATATATATATATATATATATATATATATATATATATATATATATATGCAAACGCAGATTACTAATACTGCGGATATTTTGATCGCCGATAATCTAGATGCATTTCACACTAAATAATTGTATATTAGGAGATTTGATACCATAAAGAAAGCCAGTCCGATAGAGTTGCTGTTGATTTTGTCATTTAGTAATTTCGAAAGCCGTAGCATAAGAAACGTTTAGGGGATTACACACACGACAATTACATATCGCTACATAACATAGTCAGGTATTAATAAATATATTAACACAGCTCTTAAAACTAATTGTATTTTATACGTATTAAATATGGAAGTTATTACATTTATACTTTTTGTACACGTATTAATTTCTGGAAGTGAAAGATATCAATATCAACAGCATTCGTGTATGTTTAACAAGCACCATCTAGTATTTTATCAAATCAAAACACGTAAGAAAAACCCAAAGGCGCAAAATAAAAAAAGATTTACTCTCAGAATGTTCTAATCGTAAATATTTAAAAATAAAATTACCAAAATGTCCCGGCGGGTATGTTTTTACACGAATATATAATATTTCTTATTTCTTTTGTATTACTTAGTATGCTTGCTAATATGAAAGTGACAGATGCACAAACATGCCCACGAAAACACGGTTAGAATAACAATCGCGCGCGTGAAAATATTCTTAAAAAGAGTTCGGTATAAGCTCGATAGAATCTAAGATTAGAAACAGTCGAATTCCAGATTACACGCCACATTTTGGAAGATGATGCTGTGACGTTTTGTTCGTTTTCTCGTCCTACATATGCAGAGGGAATCGTCTCTAACGGACACAGTTACGTGCAAAATAGATGGTATTGAAACTCGTTGAATATTTGGAATTGATATGTTACATGTCGATTGTCTAGTGACCATTTTAATATTAAGAAAGTGAATATGTTGCTCTTGTTTTAATAATTCAAAGAATTATATGAAAGAACAAAAAAGTAGTGTTATGTAACATATATTTTATTAAAAATAATATTAATTTTGTAATGTTTGTGTACATCATGACGCAATTAGTTATTGATAAAAAAATCAAAAAGTTAATAATTACCACAATGGTTGTTATAATATTCTTTAACTCTGCGATATACGGATCAAATGAGATGATCTAGGTCTACTTCGGCTAGGAAAATCGGTTAAGAATTCGAAATTATATCATTTCATATATTCTCAAAATCTCATCTTTGCGTCTCCTCAACCTTTTTTTCATAAAATAATATATTTTATCAAAAAACTGGTTAATTAAAAAATGACAAAATTAAAATAACGTTAGTCACATAATGATAACTATATTATATATATATATATATATATATATATATATATATATATATATATATATATATATATATATATGTTACATCTAATATTTTCCCGGATGGTGGATAATCTTTCTAAATCATTCCAGGTGTCGACCCCCGATCAAAACCCGGAATTCTGATTAAAACCGGAGTACGCCAAAAAGATGGTCCTAAACAAAGTCATAAGGGAATGGCAAAAAGAACTGAAAAATCAAATCTTGTCACCGCTATGCCGGCCGTTATGTAAATGGTGGCACTGCTATTTGACGTTACGTTCAAAACTAACGCTCTCGGAGGAAACCAGCGATATCTGCTTTATATAGATAACGTTTTTTAGAAAACTGAAGCTTAAGACGCGACACTTGATTTGCCACCTGGGTAACACGCACCCACGGCTCAGGTCCCTAAATTAAATTACGATAGTCGAATTGTTAGTAGCTATAATATACCTTCAGCTTGTAAAACGGGAAAAATGTTAAAAACGAGATTTGTTCTTTTAATAAACACTTCTACATCAAGCGATTCCATAACCGTGTCCTCTTCCTGGGACAACGTGTGACAGGCTGATTAGAAAACCATAGACCACTGGGTGGCAGGAAAGTTATGGATGATCTACCAGTCCGCGATACCTGTTGGATTGGCACCACTCCGTGTGAGCGCCCAAATTAAATTATTTAGATCATTAGGGCGCGCGTCAGGCCGAAATCACGCCACCCAGGAGACCTCATCTGACAGTGGCCTTATGGATAACGTAAATATTTTGCATATATAACTTTGCACTGCACTATCTATTTTTAGTAAACGTTTCATTAAATAATATTAAAATTGAACTATTTAATATAGAACAAAGCAAAAAATCAGACACAGAATATTTACGTTTTTCTGGATTAAACATTTATTTTTTGTTTCTGTTCACATGTAACATGTGCTCAACGTGTTTGTTTGAAAATAATCATAAGCCGGAAAATTTAATCGCTTTTCAAGAATGGAAAATAAACATGGGAAAAAGATAATATTCAATAGCGATTCGCGGATATAATCAATTCATTTGTTCTCAATGGTTAAATAATACAGATGCTTTAATATTAAAACATAATACCGTATCGTATTATACCACATTTAATAGATGATGCAGTATTATGATTTTATTAAACCGTTAATATTGATAATTAATAGAATTTTGATCTGTATCAGTTACACTGGTAAACAGAAATGAGATTATTTTTTGCGACGAACTAAACATGGGGTATTAATGTAAAATTTGACATGAAAACAGAAAATGACTTCATTTTTTTATATATAATTAACTGTATTATAACTGTATATAAGTACTCATCAGTTAAGCTCGGATGCTTGTCTCTGGAAATAATCGAACCAGACCCAGTCGTCTCTAGTTTCAATTAAAGACGACTGGGTCAGATTCGATTATTTTGAGGGAGAAGCATCCAAGCTTAGCTGGTGAGTTCTTAAAGAACGAAACTGGTCTTAAGATGTGGATGATTTTTTACTCGTATTAATCGAACGATACACAGTTCATCTAGTGAAAAAACCTGTATTTAAAAATACAGTTTATTATTATATATTGATAATTAGTACGACCAAGTAGACAGAACTTTCCCCCTCTTCAGATTTTTTCTATCATGTTCTTTGCTATACAGTATTGTTACGTTGTAAAAAAATTATGACTATAGCCGTATTATTAATGCTGCATTATAAGCCATCACCTTAGAATTTTAGAGTGTTCTGGATGCTAGAAGTTCTTACTGTGATTTTGGTACGAGGGTAGTCTCAGAAGTACCCGACCTGATGTATAGATGGCGGTTGTTGTTTGAAAAGAATGACTATGGCAGAAAGTAACAATCTTTTAAAGTTTAAGTGTGAAGTTTGACGACACTACGTTATTTCGTATTTCTTTGGCAGCCATTAATAGTGAACCCTCTCAGTGAATTTGTAAACATACAATTCTTTCATTTGAAAAGGCTCAGTTCAACTGATATCACAGCGCAGCTAGATTCTACTCTATGAGGGTCTACTCCTTCGTTTACAACAGTAAAATATTTGGCGGCAGAGTTTAAATGAAGCCCTACGAGCTGCCAAGACGGACATCGCAGTGGTCGACCAAATGAGGTGACCACGCCAGAAATGGTGAAGAAAATCGACAAAATTGTATTGGATAACCGCCGACTGAAAATGCGCGAGCTGGCAGACACGGTAGGCATTTCAAAACGTGCTGTACATCGCATATGGACTGAAAATTTAGACATGAAAAAGCTGTGCGCAAGGTGGGTGCCGCGATTACTCACAATAGAACAAAAACAGCATCATGAGGATAATTCAATCGAGTGTTTGGCGAAGTTTCACAGGAATAAAGCTGAATTTTTGCATCGATTCATAACCATGAATAAAACATGGATCCATTACTTTACACCTAAGATGAAGGAACAGTAAAAACCATAGACTGAAAGGGGAGAATCAGCTCCAAAGAAGGCGAAGGCAATTCCATCTGCAGGCGTGGGATAATTTTCATTGATTATCTGCAGACAGGAAAAACAATCAACGGTGAGTATTATACGAACTTATTGCGGCGTTATGAAACCAACAAAAAACGGCTGCATTTGGCAAAAATGTGTTCCATCAAGACAATGCACCAGTTAACACATCCGTTATCGCAATGGCCAAAATCAATGAGTTAAAATTCGAATTGCTTAAACACGCACCCTATTCGTCAGATTTAGCCCCCTTGGATTATTTTCTGTTTCAAAACTTGAAAAAATGGATCGGTGGTAAAAGATTTACCAACAATGAAAAAGAGTCTGTGCTTGATGACTATTTTGAAGAGCTCGTCGATTCTCACTATAAACAGGGAATCGAAGCTGTTGAAAAAGCTGGGAAAAGTGCACCGAGCTAAAAGGAGACTATGTAGAGAAATAAAGATATTTTTTCCGAAATTTATTGTTTTTTTTTGTTAGGTCGGGCACTTCTGAGAGTACCTTTGGGCGTCAGCTTTGTGAGGTTTACGGTGATAATGCTATGAGTGACAGTAAAGTTCGAAAGTAGGTGAGAATGTTAAAGGACGGGCGGGTTAATGTGCATGATGAGCCACGCACTGGCCGACCTTCTCTGATTTCTGAAGATTTGGTTCGTGATGCGGACAATAAAATTCGAGCGATTTTACGATTCACGATTTCAAAGTTATCAAGTGAATTTCCACACGTTTCAAGGTCAATTCTGTACACCATTGTTTCGGAGAAACTTAATTATCGAAAACTGTGTTCAAGGTCCACGACTGCATTCTGGCAATCACAAAACAAAGAAATTGGCTGTGCTTTATCGTTTTTGGCTCGATACAATCAGGAAGGAGATGAATTGTTAACTACATTGTTACAGGAGATGAAACTTGGGTGTCTCCAGTTATTGTAACAACTGGTCGACAAAACCAGAATTAAGAAATCATTACATTAGTTCAGAAATGACTAGAAATCGATCCGCTACTCGCAACTCTCCTGAGTATGACAAGCTGTATAAAGTTCGATTATTATTGGATACATTATCTGAAACTTTATATGAATGAAAAATCATACAACTCATCAAAATACCAATTAATTGACGAAAGTATGATACGATTTAAAGGTCACAGCTTTTTTAAACAATATATGCCCCTCAAGCCTAGCATGGATACGTTCACCAATTCCAAATATATGTTGGTAAAATCAATAATAACCCGAGAAAGATTTGGGAAGTAGGGTAGTTTTAGATTTGACAAGAGATTTCGTAGGGACCGGCTACCACATATATTTTGATATTTTTTTCAATTCTGTACAGAACGAATTTATTTACGCATGTGATACTGTACGGGCCAATAGAGAACACCTTCAAAATAATATAAAAACTGACAAATAATTACAGACAAGGGACCATTCTGACTGGAGAGTCAGTAAAGATGGACTTGCGTTTAGAAAATGAAGAGATCGCAAATTAGTTCTTCTTTTTGGAAGCTATTATGATCCTTCAAATAAGGCAATTGACACCCGTAAAGAAAAAGATAGGAGTTCACACACTGTGGGATGTCCAATCATGATCAAGGACTATAATCAGCATATGGGATATGTTGACAAAACCGACATGCTAAATCCATCTATAAAATAGATCGCAAATCAAAAAAATGGTGGCAGAGAATAATGTGGTATTTTATAGATCTGTCCGTTTTAAAATATTTCAATATATTCAAGCAGAAAGCACAATCAGCAGTTCCAAATCTAAAATTCTTTAGGATGTCAGTGGCTTCAGGATTGATAGGTACTGGCATGAAGTCAGAAATAAAATTACATAGAAGTTCTCCTCCCACAGTGATAAATCATTTCAAAACGATAGTGCCGCATGAATTACGGTTTGGCTATGTTGTAGCATATGAATGCAACAAGAAGATGCGCGCTTTGCAGCACAAGTAAAGAGCCGCATAAAACAAAGTTGATGTGCACCACATGTCAGTCAAGTGGGCTTGTGACTTACTGAAAAATAAGAACTGTTTTATGTTATATCAAAAAAAAAAATAATTGTTTAGATTCCACATGTATATCAAATTATAAAGATTTTGTGTAGCTTCTATGATATCTATAATTTATACCTACTCTACTCTATTTTCCTAGAGATTACATATTGAGACCATGGTCTAAAAAAGTTATCAAAGTAACAATTATCACAAAATATTTTTTGTATATTCTAAAGTCATTAAGGAATAGTATTCTATTCAAAATTTCAATAATAAATAATGTGACAAAGATTATAAATATGCATAAGAATAAACAATTTCACTGAGAATGTATAAAAATTATCAAAAGCACCACCATGCGGGAAAATGGGTCTTTAAGTTGCGCGCCTATTTTTAAAGTTAATAATGAATACTTTTATGGTAATATTATTTCTTTAATAAAAAAAAAATCTAACAACAAAAATTGGTTTTACACGCCGTGAGTTGATGAAAATACCTCATATTGCAAATTATTAATATGCGTGTAACAGAAAATCTATGAATGATAGAAAAATTGTGTTTTCAGCTTATCAAATTAAATCAGAAACATCCAAAAATACCATTTCACAAATAGTGTGATTATCAGTTCAATCAGTTAATGTTTCCTGTTGAACCTTTTTTTTGTTTCAGGTGGGTTGGGTGAAAGCCGATACCAAAGCTATTCAAGCCATTCACGATCACGTTATTACGCACAATCCCCGAATATCCGTGTCGCATAATGATCATACAACGTGGAATCTGCATATTAAAAGTATTCAGGAAGAAGATCGAGGACAATATATGTGCCAAATTAATACTGATCCAATGAAAAGTCAAGTAAGTGTTACTTTAAAAATAATATTTATAGATATTTTAAATGTATGCGAGGGTAAAGAGAAAAATGAAATACTTTTTAAATGAAATAGGATTTTTTTGATCGAAAATTGACTTACTTTGCAATGCAATCTCCTTTTAGCTTAATATACTTCTCAGATTTCTTCATATTTCTAAAGAGAGAAAGTTAGAGGATGCCGTGTACGGAGAATATAGTGGATGTAGAATCAATTCGTAGCGCAAATTGATTACTTTCGTCGTTGCAACTGTGGACGGATAGGCGAATACATTTTCGTGGTAGAACAGCACATTTTCTTCGCCAAGCGAGGGACTTTTCAATTCTTCATGAAATGTGACCAACAATGCTGCATAATATTTTTTTATAATAATCTTTCGCTTTTCCATAAAGACAATGAGGATAAAGCCTTGCCAATCACAAAAAAGAGTGGCCATGACCTTTCTTCGAATTCGAATTCCATGACCCTTCGCCGAATAAAAACTATCGTTTTGAGTGAACCTTCATTTCTAGAGTGTAGTGGTGAATCCCAGTTTTATCAGTAGTCTTACTTTGCTGCAGAAACTCCTTCGGATTGCGACAATACGTATCTAAACTCAGCTGTTCAGTGTTCATTCGATTTCGTTTTTTGTTTGTAGTGAGCAAACGCCGTACTCACCCTAACAGCGTTCTCATAACCAATAATGTTTATCATCTCAAAAATCTCTTCACCATTCACTAGAGTGAATGATATCCTGATATCATGGATTTTGTTAAATATTTCTTCGATAGGAATATCAATGGGATGTCCTGAGTACGGAGTTCGAGCTTCTTCCACCATAAGGAAAGTCTGTAAATCATGTATGAACCATGAAATGTAAACGAGAAGGGTCACTATAATACTTTTTCCACTTCTCTTAAGATACCTTCTCTAGCGAGAGTATTTTGCTTCTGGGGATTCCGTAATTAATGTATAGCAATAATCAGCAAGTAAACTGGAACTTCATTTACCTTAATATCGCTTTTCCATCACAGAAATGTCTTGGCGAAAGTAGTTTTTATGTCACCTTGAAGGAGATTCCGTTCTTTTAACATGGATGCCTGAAGTTCCTGAAGACCCTGAAGTTCTTACTGTGATTCTGGTAAAAGGATAGTTCCAGAAGTACCTGACCAGACATATAGATGGCGGTTGTTGTTTGAAAAGAATGATTATGGTAGAAAATATCAACTTTATAAAGCTTAAGTTAGTTAAGTTAAGTTAAGTTTATAAAGCTTAAATTTGACGACGGTTACTTAATATTTGTTTGGCGCTCTCAGTGAATTTGTAAACGTGGAAAAAATTGGTTATCGTTATGTGATACAATACTTTCATTTGAAAGGTCTCAGTCCAACCGATATTAAAGCGGAGCTAATTCCTACTCCGGAGCAGTCTGCTCCTTCATTTACAACAGTAAAATATTGGGCGACCAAATGATGTAACCACGCCAGAAATGGTGCAAAAAATCATCGTCGAAGCAGAAGACTAGTTTATAGAGTTCGCAAGGTCGTCCTTTTTGAAAGATAAAAGAAAATTGGAAATTTGGTGGGCAAAGTGTATCGATTTAAAAGAAAATTTGTTCAAAAACAAATCGATTTTCGGTAAAAACAAACAGTATTTGACTTAAAAGTATATGTGCTTTGAATCTACTCTAGCATGTTAGATACGGTTGTTCAGAGGGCTCATTACTCTCCAAACTGTAACAATTTTTGTCGACTAGACAAGCAGATGGCTTTTCGTGTTTTCATAATGGCATCACATTTTGTGTTTATTTTGAATTTTCTGTTCCTTAATGGAACTGTTCGAAATGATATGCGTTCGATAAATCTCATGTGTTGTTAAAACACTACTTTTTGCATTGAAACGCCTTTATGCAAACCTAAGAGATGCTCATCATTCACAAATGCACCTCACTTAAAAAATACGCCTCGTATCAACAGTTTTACGAAGCGGTGAACATAGTGATGAACTTCGTATTCGAAAACTATCAAAATCTTTGAACGAAGAAGAACCTGAATCCGCTGATTCTTCAAGTGTGCCGAACTCGTGCTGCGTCCACCATATCGAAACGTATGAACCATGAAATGTAAAAGAGCAGAGTCAGTATAATATTTTTTCAACTTCTTTTAAGATACCTTCTCTAACGATGGTATTTTGCTTCTGGGGATTCCCTTATTAATGTATGGCAATGATCAGCAAGTAAACTGGGACTGCATTTAACTTAATATCGCTTTTCCGTCACAGAAATATCTTAATGAAAGTAGTGTTTATGTCACCTTAAAGGAGATTCCGTTCTATTAACCTGATTGTTAGAAGTTCTTAGTGCGATTTTGGTACAAGGGTAGTTTCGGAAGTACCCGACCTGACGTATAGATGGCGATTTTTGTTTGAAAAGAATGACTATAGTACAAAGTACCAACCTTATAAAGCTTAAGTTTGACGTTTGACGACGCTACGTTATTTCGTATTTGTTTGGACGCCACTAATAATGAACCCTTTCAGTGAATTTGTAAACATGGAAAAAGTTGGTCATTGTTATGTGATACAATACTTGAATTTTGAAAGGCCCTAGATCGGGTATCGGTTTAACCGATAAAGCGGAGCTGAATTCTACTCTGGCTCCTTCTTTTACAACAGTAAAATGTAGGTGGTAGAGTTTAAATGAGGCCGTACGAGTTGCCAAGAACATCGCAGTGGTCGACCAAATGAGGTAACCACGCCAGAAGCGGTGAAGAAAAATCCACAAAATGGCATTGGATGGCCGTGGACTGAAAGTGCATAAGCTAGCAGACATAGTAGACATTTCAAAAAGTGCTGTACATCGCATATTGACTGAAAATTTGGTCATGAAAAAGCTATGCCCAATAGGGTGAGCCAAAAAAACTAACCTATCGAATTTTTGGTCTTAAAAAGACCGATTTACTGAGAAAAAATTCAGGCATTGGGAAAAATTATTAATTCAATTTTAAAAGGTGCCGTCGTTCTTTTTGAACGGTAGCCATTTAATATTTTCCATTTAAATAACAGGAAAAAAATTGTCTTCATTAAAAATGCTATAACTTTTGAACCGTTTAAGATAAAATTTTTTCCTAGGCATATTCTTGTAGGGCTTTAAATTCCCTAAAAACTATCCCGAAGTTAATTATTTAGACTGAAAATTTTGTTGCTATTTTTGCATTATTTTTTAACTTGACTCAAATTCAACATTGGCGTGGAAATCAACTTTCTCCTCCAAACTTAAATTACTCACTATTAACTGTTTTAAATTAGTCAGCTTCATGTTTGCAATTAAAAGTTGATTATTTTTATTTAAAAAGTACTACTCATTGTGTACACAAATAGCATATCCCAAATTAAAACAAGTATTCGCGAACGAAATACGCGACGCGAGACATATCAAACCAGTGGCGGCTCGTGGGTGGGCTTTTAAAGTGGGAGGGCGTAGGGCGTAAAGTGGGAGGGCATTTTTTTGCTTTTCCCTATACAGGAGGTGAACCAGGAAAATGACTTACAGAAAAGAAACAGAACGGAAATAAAATATGGTCTTTTGCTCTGAAAAATTGTTTCCTGTAATAAATGTAGGAAATGTTGTTAAATTGTTTCCTGTAATAAATGTCCCTCACGAGCCTCCACTGATATCTTTCTGTCAAAATACTGCCAGAACAAAGAACAGAAAGGCTTTCCTCTCGAAACCTAATTTCACCAACCAATTTTTAATTAAAAAAAAAATTACATTTTCTTGTATTTTTCGCAAGAATTTTCGCAAGATTACATTTGCATAAAATATTAAAATTGCTGCTTTAAAACAGAAGTATTTGTCATTATTTAATTTATATTTATGTATATTTCAAGATTTAACCATTTGCTTTGTCTAAGTAAACGTAAATATTTTTGTTTTAGTATAACACTTCAATATTGCTTTAAGTTTATACTAGCTTGATCTCGTCGAAATTAGACGGCAAAGAATATTTAAAAGTGAGCTTTGATGAAGTATTTAAAGATCTTCAATTTGTTTTAACTCTTAAAGAACAAAAATAACACTGAAGTGAAATTAAAAAGTAAATATCAAATGTAAGTATAAAAATAATTACACTGTAAAACTCACTTCATAACCCAACAATAGGCAGGAAGAAACATTGAATAACAGAAAATATATACCTGCTAAACATTCCAAGAAGTAGTATGGTAAATCTAATTATCAAATTATCAGGGCTTAATCCTAAGATAAACTAAAGAATACCCTATATATACATGAGATTTTCCATGCATTGCATAAAATATTCTGTAATATTCTGAATATTCAAAAATGCTAACACTTCATCATGATGAAGTATATCTTGTTCAACATTAGTAATTTATAAATTAGCACAATCATGCCCTTTCTAGACATAATGGTGTATAGATTTTACACTATGAACACTTATACACAGTTCAACATTAATATTAGCTTGAAAATACATTAAAATAAATAGATTGTATGGAATTATATAATGTTTTGTTAGTGAAGTCCGGAATTTCTGCAGATATACATTTATCAATATCAAAAATGTTCCGAAATTTGTAGTTATCTTTTAACCCGGCAGTATATAAAAATATTTATACTTCACGAAATATATCTGGGCGCTTAATTAATTGCAATAATTCCTTAACTTTTGACTGCAATACATGTACAATAACATCGGGCCTTTTATTGGGAGTTTCATATAAATGTATATTATTTCGTATTTCCCACAAAGGATTACAGGTAAAAACTATTGCCATTGCATCTCGATAATTCTGCATCATATTACGCGGACTACCAATAAAGAAGGTAATATTAGAAGAAGAAGGTAATATTACAATTCGTCCAGCTCTGAGTTTTTCATTCTCGGCTCTCACTTGCAAACCATATGCAGTCAGCGACAGTTCGCGGGGGAAAAAACCGGTGGGGCACGTATAACCAAATTTTGGAATGGGGATAGGGAAATGCGGGATAGGAAAACCAAAAATTTTACATTTCTTAGTATCATACACACACTTTGCTGTGTAGAAATACGAGTGTAACTGTCAGACATCAGATGTTCAAATAGGTACCTACATAATAAAATTTTGCTAAACTCACCATAGGAGCATGATTGGTTTGTAGTTGAAGTACATCCTTCTAAATTTCTTGATAGACTTGATCATTAAAATTTGAAATTGACTTTACAATTTTTTTTTCAATAATTTTTTTCAGTTGAGATATTTTGATTCGTTTAAGGGTAGAAAAACATCTTTCGCTTTCCATAGTCGCCATAGGGATGGTACACAAAACAGTCAGCAATTCCACAGATTCACTAAATGTTGATGTTAAATTGTTTTGGATAAACATCTGTAACAGCGGCACAGCCCTACTATATTTCATAAGATCGTCCCGTGCGAAAATTACCGAGAGTTCATATTTTAGTTTTAAGTAATTTACATTTGCAAACAGGTTACACACAATTTTAATGTCTTCATTTAGAAAGACGGCTCGATATTCACCAAATTTTTCAGTTTCAAATAAATCTGCAACAGTTAGGTACACATCGAAACTAAAACGTTCATGAACATATATGGTTAAGGTATCATAGATTTCCTTGCATATCTCGATATTCGGATTGAGGTCTTCCTTGTCACTAAATTTCCTTTTCTCTCTGCGATTCTCTATGATCGTTCATATATATCTAGGTCAGTAATATGTAACATACAAATTTCCCAATAGTTTACAACTGTACTTGTTAATTACAACTGTCATTTGTAATAAATAATATAACTAGTGTTATCTTTCAATTTATTATATTTTGCTGAAAGCTTATCATATATGTATATATATATATATATATATATATATATATATATATATATATATATATATATATATATATATATATATATATATATATATATATATATATATATATATATAGATATATATATATATATTATATATATTATATATATATATATATATATATATATATATATATATATATATATATATATATATATATATATATATATTATATATGTTTGTGCGTACTGTTTCACGGATGGAAAAACATGTATTGGGTTTTTTCCGGGAGTACATCCGGTTGTCGGGTTGGTCCCTGTCGGGAGCTTGCAGACGTTTCGCCAAAATCTCATTTGGCATCTTCAGTGCTTACTGTCGCGAGGTTCGTGACTGTCTGAGAGATATCGGTTCGCCTTGTAATATTTATGTCTTCTTGCCTCGGTCTTAGTCGTTAGCGATTGGCTGGCACTGGCGCTAGCTCCACCCCCTGAGGCGTTTGCAACGTCTTTGTTTCCAGTCGTGCTCTGGATGTTGTGCTGTCCGGGTCTGCTGGTCTAAGAACGCTTTTCCACGTTGGCGGCAAGTGTAGAGCGTCGTCCCTCTTGTTTAGGCTTCCCTGCTTTTCGTTCTCTATGGCTTCTCTGACGAGACGTGTCCGAAAATGGTTTATGTTGGCTATTTCGTTGCAATCATCAAAGTTAATTTTGTGGCCTGTTTCTAGTTGGTGTTGGAATAATGCCGATGTTGTTTGCTTGTTCCGTATGCAAACCGAAAAATATCTGCCAGAATAGAGGAACATAAAGTAAACATACGGAACAAGAACAACTATATTACAATTCCCTATTCTACAATTCAAATAAAGCTACTTCTGAACATGTGGTATGATTATATTGTCGAGGATCTGACTGAAGCCCGGGATAAAACCGTATAACAAAATTAATCGATTTTCAATTAGAGCTAGCTCTTTTTCCTCACAAACCTTTGAGGCATATGACCGCACATAAGAATTATATTGAGACAGAATATTATTCGAACTTAACAGAATATCCTTGCTTAGATAACTGTTTGCTGGATGATGAAGTTTCATTTGGTCGCCTTCTGATAAATCCTTAATATATCGAAGAAGCTGAACCTGAATTTTGGCTGTATAAAAAAGAACTGTTGTAATACTCTGTACCAAGAATTCTAAAACTGTATGGTCCCTTTCCAGACGGCAGTTTGTAGCGTTCACAAATTCTTGATCGCTACAGGTAGCATTCGTAAATTGTTGATCACCACTGGTAGGTTTATTTCGGACAAATTCTTAACTGAAAGAGCTCCGGTATCGTTTTGGACAAGGCAAGAGAGTCTAACTCCAAATCTCCAGGTGAGCGGACGTTTTCGCGCCTTACCCTTCCGACCGAGGTACGTAGGTTTGCTGGCCAAGTCACGTTTGGGTTGATTTTTTTGATATTCTTATAGAGGGTTTTACGACCCGGCAGCAGAGAATCCGATCAACAGACATCAGGCCGTTGAACGACCACCTATTACAGAGCCCGACCATCGTGGAAACCTTACACCTTTTTGGGGCCACGTGGCAGAGTAACCGGTTGATCAGATCGAGATTATTTCAGGATCCCCGCATAGGGATACCGGACTGCCCGCAGTCGTACTCAGTGTTTTTGGACACCCAGTACCTTGATAGGCAAGGATAGACAACATCAGGAAATAAGGCCAGATAAACACTTTTTTTATTATATTTTCATGTACCGTTAAGAATTGCAATTACCAGTTATTTTTCACAAATACCTTATTACCATAATTTCTTATACTGATAATGGTCACGTTATCATCTTATATTTTGTATCTATTTGCCGTCTGACCATTCTTGGTTACCCTAGCGTTATATCTCTATCTTTTTACTATTGTCAGAATAGAGGAAATATCCTCTAATTTGTAATTATAGGGACATAGAGACCAGCTGGTGTAATTCAGAGCTGTGTATTTGATTTTCGATTTCTTTCACGGTAAGGTTTGGAGAACCACCTTCCCGTGCCTTTTGTTTGATAGTTTTAGTTATTCCTTTTTTTGTGTGCTTTGTGTCGTTCTTTTTTGAGTGTGCTTTTATAATATATATGTATAAGATTCTAGTAAACCGTTTTATTTAAGATAGACCCCTTCCCGGTTCCAGGGTCTTTTCCGATATATGAAGTAACCGGGTGGCGCTCAACTTTTGTCGTGGCTTCATTCTGTCCTGGACCCTCTTCCTGGTGCTCCCAGCCAACAGCTGCCGTCGCTGTGATCTATATATTTTTTATTTTGCTTCAAAAGAGAAAATAAGAGGTCACATAAATTTGACGCCCAACAACGTGGGGCTTGATTTCAAGGACAGTTTGATGCTAGCGTTTTAAGCACAATCTCAGAAAGGAAGGCACAAGTACAGGAGAATTGTAAATTTGTTAAGAAATAGAAACATTAGAAGTCAATAAAATCGCTAGTTAAGACGGAAACGCATTTTCAAATCTTTTTTAAAGAAAAAAAAAACCATCGAGATAGCGAAGAACATTCCTTAGGTGTACCGGATAATGATACTGTAGTTTGGAAATTTTAAATGTCAAGGTCAAATTAAAATAACTAAATATCCAAATAAATATATTTGCGAGAAGGAAGGAATTTTCTTATCAGTTCGTCAACAATTTTTTGAGAAAACAAAATTCGCCTTCAATAGCGTTCTTTCAATTTTATTTTACAGTTTTATTTTATATTCTTATTTTTGAATAATGTACAATGACCTTATATATTTGCAATTTATGAGTTAATATAGAGTTAATCTATTTTCTATTACGGTATTGTATCTGGGATACCGGTAGTCAGTAATAGTTAGTTTAGTAATAGAGTTAGTTTAGTTTTTCTGAATTTAATACCGGGTGTATTCAAAAGGATTTGGGAATGTAAAAATTTTTTGGTAAACTTTATTTTTATTATTACATGTTGTTTTTGATCTGGTTTTTAAATTTTGTTATATCATAATGGCTGACGAAAGATTTCAAGTTAATAATTTATTAAACTATAAACTGGACTATTACTTAGAAAAAATTCGCTCAGTTTTTATAGTGTTGGTTTTTCGATTTCGATTTCGAAAAAATATTTTTAGTTTCTTGGAGCGAGTTTCCGACTTATTCCAGTCTCGTAATTTTTCAGAGATAGAACTTTTTAATTCAGCTGTCGAATTTTTCGTTGGCGACGCCTTTGTGTGGTTCCGAAGTATTAGGGGTGTTGTGTCAGATTGGTCAGGTCTTGTTTCGAGGTTGAAGAGAGATTTTTTATCTCCTCATGCAGACAATGATGTCTGGGAACAAATCCGGCAGAGGAAACAGAGACGCGCAGAAGCAGTTATTATTTATGTGGCTCAGATGGAGGATTTGTTCTCTCGGTTGTCCGTGACCCCTGCTGAAGTTACCAGAGTCAAGTACATCCGGAGGAACTTGTTGCCTGAATACGTGACGCAGTTGGCGTTACACGATACTGTTACTGTCTCCGAACTATCTGCTTTGTGTAGGAAGTTGGAGGATGTTCTACCCTCTACTTCTAGAAAACCCTCTCAGTTGTTTGATTTCGATAATCCTCATAAGAGTGGCTGGTCACGTCGAGATAAGAGAAAGAGTGCTGGTGGTTCTAAGGAAGATCCACTTCACTGTGAGTCAAGTTGTTCTAGTGGTAAGAATGTTCGTAGTTTTGGTAAAGATTCTGGGAGACCTTCTGCGGTTGTGTGCAAGGGAGATAGGAAAAATAGTCCTAAACCTAAGGTTGTGTGTTTCGACTGTAAGGGAGCCAATCGCACCTTTCGTTCATGTACCGAGAAGAGAACAGTTTTCTGCTTCCGTTGTGGTGAACCTAAAGTTAAGCTTGGTTCTTGTCCTAAGTGCTCAAAAAACTAGTTAGGCCATCAGGTGTCGCATGCGGTCGGTATCCTGATAGAAGGCAAACCGCAGGGTCACACGTTAACAGGTCAGGTTGGAACAAATGCTTAGAACACGTATCTAATTTTTATAAGACTTATACCCGTGATTCGGAAGTTTTACCATTGTTTCTAAAAAGGGTTAATGACAATCGTCCATATATTTCCGTCAAACTTTATGATCAGAACATCATTGTTTTATTAGATTCTGGAGCTCACTCCTCTATAGTTGGTGCTAGCGGAGTTAAGATCTTAAAGAGACTCAAGATTAAAATTCGTCAAAGCAATAACTCTAGTGTGTTTACTGCCGATGGAACTCGACAGAAGGTTGCTGGTCGTGTAGACCTACCGATTTTTATTAACGATTGTTGTCGAATCATTAAAGTCCATATAGTACCCTCCGTAACACATGCTTTTATTTTTGGTATCGATTTTGCTAGGAGTTTTAATCTAGTAATGAATTTTAAGAATAATCATTGGTCGATTCACAATGATGACTTCGTGCTAGGTGCAGTACGAAAAGATTCTGATAACCCTCCAGTATCCAAACCTTTTTCCATTGACAATCTTTCCGTTATCCAAAGGGCGGAGGCTCTAGAACTGTTAGATTCTTTTAGAGAACTTGACAGGAAGGATAGGTTAGGACGGACCGATAAGATTAAACTCTCTATAGATACGGGCGATAACCAACCTTTCAAAAAGAAACCTTATTTACTATCCCCCTATATGCAAGAAATTCTGAATAAAGAGTTAGATTCTATGATCCAGTTGGGCGTAGTCGAGGAATCTCATAGTCCATGGTGCTCTCCAACGCTTTTGGTAAGGAAGCCCACGGGTGAATATAGATTTTGTTTTGATGGAAGATTTTTGAACGCTCTGGCGAAACACGATAGTTTTCCATTACCCCACGTAGACAGAATACTGAGTAACTTACGAAATGCCAAATACATTTCCTCCATTGGCTTGAGAAAGGCATTTTGGCAAATACCACTTAAAGACGCTTCTAAAGAAAAAACCGCTTTTTCGGTTATCGGTCGTGGACAATTTCAGTTTACAGTCGTTCCCTTTGGCTTGTGCAATGCGGCACAAACACAACAGAGGTTGATTGATTCGATATTTGGACCTAAATATGAACCACATATTTTCTCGTATCTGGATGACATATTGCTATGCTCTCCTACCTGGGAACATCCTGTGGAACTTTTAAAGACCGCTAAGACCCTACTTTAGGAAGCTGGTCTTACTGTTTATTTAGAAAAATGCCAATTTTTTAGGACATCTTTAAAGTATTTAGGGTAGATAGTCGGTAACAATTCTCTAGCTACTGATCCGTCAAAGGTTGAGTCTATGTCGAACTATCCGCGTCCGCGCACTTCAACCGAGGTGAAACGTTTCATTGGTATGTGTTCATGGTACCGTAGGTTCATTAAGGACTTTTCTTCTCTTGTTAGTCCCTTGAGCGACCTTCTTAAAGGCAAGAAGAAAAAACAAGCCATAGAGTGGAATGAGAGAGCGGAGTCTGCATTTTTAGCCATCAAACAGAAACTTATAAGTGCACCAATCTTATCTCAGCCTGATTTTAGTCAGAAATTTTTCGTTCAGTCCGATGCGTCTAATGTCGGCATTGGAGGTATGTTGACCCAGTTTATAGATGGAGAGGAACGAGTAATCGCTTACGCGAGTCGCTCCTTATCTAAAGCGGAGAAGAATTATTCAGTGACGGAGCGTAAATGTTTAGCTCTTATATTCTGTATTGAAAAGTTTAGGCCTTGGATAGAAGGTTCTCGTTTTACGGTCATCACTGATCATTTTGGTCTCTTGTGGCTTTTTAATTTAAACACTCCGTCAGGTAAACTTAGTCGTTGGTTACTGAGGTTAAGACAGCATACTTTTGACCGACAGCATAGAAAAGGTTCGATGCACTTGGTTCCTGATGCTTTGAGTAGAATACCGCATCCTGAGGCAGAGAGTAGCCTGTCAGCAGATTCCGAAAATACGTGTTTGCAAGTTTCATACATCTCGATCAAAGTAAATTCTCTTGACCCTTGGTATATTGCGCTCCGTGAAAAAATTGTAAACAACCCGGACAAATTTCCTCAATGGCGAGTTGAGAACCACTACATCCAGAAATTCATTCCTTGTGAGCAGAATCATACTTTTAATATTCGAGAGTGGAAAACCTTCCTAAAGTTTTAGTTCCTAAACCTCAGAGAGCGAAAATTATCGAGTCGTGTCATATTCCTCCTACTAGTGGCCATTTTGGTTTTCGGAAAACCTTGTTCCGAGTATAGGAGATGTATTATTGGCCTAAGATGAGGTCAGATATTTTGAGATTTGTAAGAAGGTGTTTGGTGTGTGGCGCTCAGAAACACTCAAACTTAAGTAAGATTGGTATTATGGGTCAGGAGAAGGTAGTTGACCGACCTGGTCAAATCATTTCGTTAGATTTTATAGGTCCTTTTCCTCGTTCCAGAAAGGGTAACAAATGGTTATTGGTAGCCGCGGATTGGTTTTCTAAGTACACATTCATTTTTCCGTTGAGAAATGCCAAATGCCCAGCGGTCATGAACCATATAGAGAATCACATATTCCTTTCAGTTGGAGTTCCCCAAATCCTGATTTGTGATAAAGCTCCGAATTTCAAGAGCAAGGGTATGAAGGAATTATGTGACAGGTATAAAGTTAAGCAATGGTTCACCCCGTTTTATTCTCCTCGACAGCTATCAGGTGTTACATAGATAGACACGAGGACTGGGATTTGCATATTCCGGAAATCAGACAGGTCATCAATACCGCGATCCATGAAGTAACCGGTTTCCCCCCGTCATACCTGATGTTCGGAAGGTATGTTCCCTTATCTGGAGAATATTATAACTCCCCTTTGCCGGACCAATCTGTTGAAGTCGTACCAGGTGACAGGGGCACTTATGCCAAGAACTTGAAAGAGTTTCGTAATTTGTTTGTTGAGGTGCATCGGAAACTTCACTCCGCATATGAGAGGAATTCAAAATCCTATAACCTCCAGAAACGGGATGTAAGTTTTAAAGTAGGTGATAGAGTTTGGCGTCCTAACAAGAAGTTGTCGAGTGCTCCCGATATGTTCGCATCGAAACTTAGCCCCAAACACAGTCTTTCCTTTGTTTTAAGAAGTTGTCTCTTTTAGTTTATGAACTAAAAAATATGGATGGGTCACGTGCAGGGAAATGGCACGTTAAAGATTTATTACCCTGTGTAGAGTCTTCCGATGTTCCCGGAGTTGACCATAGTTAGACTCAGTGACGTTTTTGATTTATTTTTTGTTCTGAGCTGGCAGTTTTTAGGTACAACCTCGCTCAGCCTTTTTGGTTCTTTTTTGGAAACGTCACTTTTAACTTTTCTTTTTCTTTTCCTTTTTGTACTTTTCCAGACTTGTTCAGTAAGATCAAGCCTGTGTTACGTTATGGAAGTTGCGCTAGACGCATCTTATTTGAGAGGAGAAATCTTTGTTTCTCCGTTTTGAGTTTGTCTAGAATTACTTGGAGAGTAAATCTAGGTTTTGTTTAAGTGAAGTAAGGGCCTTACTTCGTTTTGTCGACATATGGCAGTGTTGTCCACCTTTGGTTCCGCTGTGCCCGTGCGGCGATTCACCTCGTAACCTTAGGATCAGATGGCATTTCCATTGCATGTCGCTGGCTTTAGCCAAGTTACGTTCGGTATAAGTTTCGCGTTGGCATAAATTGCCACGGACAAGTTTTTGTTTTGTCGACACTGGACGTTGATGTCTGCCTTTGGTTCCGTTGTGCCAGAGTGGTGATTGAGCTCGTAACCTTAGGAACAGCTAGCTTTTCAGTTCGGTGTCGCAAGTTTTAGTTAGCCAGGTTGGATTTACTTGGGAAGTAAGTCATGAATTGGTTGTGCGAATTTTTCGCGGTCGTTTCGTGCTGGCGTGAATTGCCACGGAGACGTTTTCTTTGGTTGACACATGGCCGTGCTGTCTCTCTTTGGTTCCGTTGTGCCCGAGTGGCGATTGAACTCGTAATCTTAGGACCTGATAGCATTTCCATACCGTGTCGCTGGCCGTAGCCAGATTGTGTAGATTTACTTGAGAAGTAAATCGTGAGACTATATCTGCGATTTTTTGCGGTGATTTGCGTTACGTTCCGTGTTGGTGTGATTCGCCACGGTATCGTTTTCTTTGGTTGACACTTGACAAAGCTGTCCGCCTTTGGTTCTGCCGAGCTCAAGTAGCATTTGAGACTCGTAACCTTAGGATTAGATAGCGTTTCCGTTTGGTATCATAGACTTTAGTTAACTCAGTTGTATTCGCTTGGGAAGTGAATCTAGAGTTGTTCCTGCGAGCTCCTCGCAGCGAGGCTGCGTTTCGTTTTGCGTTGGCGTGATCCGCCACAGCAAAGTTTTTTTGACCTTTGGTAGTGCTTTCCGCCTTTGGTTCCGCTAAGCCCGAGTGGCAATTGGACCCGTAACCTTAGGATTAATAGCGCTTCCATTCGGTGTCGTTGGCCTTTGGCCCGGGTTTGATGGTGAATATGTTAGTACTACCTTTCGTTAGCTAGTTTGGCGCAAGCCGTGGGAAGGATTTAGGCAAATATAAATGTATTTTGCAAATATAAATGCTTGGATTTTAGGCCTTTCTCATAACCAACAACTGTAGCCTTCAGCCAATAGATTTTTTCTTGTCTAAATTTTAAATAGGTACGATTGAATGTTACGAGGGAATTGCGTTATTTTGTCTCAGCGACAAGCTTGTTTGCTTTTCTGGTTTAAAAGTCCGCACCAATTATGACCTACCGAATTTGACCTACTTATTGTGACTCCCATCGGGACGTGTGATACGCGAAAGTTATCAAGACTAAACCTAGTGACAACCACGCTAGTGACAACCACGCGTGTTTCGCAAGCGCTCGTTATTGCTTATTCCGCTGCTCGTAGTCTCTCAGTCCTATTTCTAGACTCGACTATGTTCGGTTTTCGTTATTTTACCTCGCATCTTAGTCGCATCTATCATGCAGGATTTAAAGTTATTTTTTTTCAGTGTAGCTCACTGAGTATTTTTCCATTTTTAAGGGCCGTTTTAGGACGGGTGCTCTAGGATTTCGGGATACAGTCCTTCGACAATTCTCAGGGAGGGACACACTACGGGGGGTGATCATCTGGTTGCGACTTCGCCTCGTAATTGGGTGTCACTACTGGCTGGCGTCTCAGCTCCCTCAGAGTGCGTTCCGGAAGGCCTATGACAGTGTCTGTTTTACGGTTCACCTTGTAGATTATGATTTAATTTCGTTTAAGTTTTTTTGTAAATTTTAGTTTGGTGAAAACTATATTTCACTTCCTTATTGTGGTGGATATAGGGGTTATTGTTACGTGTTTTCCACCTTTTGGAAGTTCACTTGCTCCCAGATCGTTTTAAGGGAGGTCTGGAGATGTGGCTGCGAGTGTTGTGTTGTTCAGCTGAGGTTGGTAAACGAGGTGTCTTTCCTTTCAGTTTTCGGTAAGGGCACGCAATGCCAACTGAGTTACCGTCGCACCCACCTAGCCGTTATGATCTAACCACCTTGATCAGCATGACGTCTGTTAAGTCATAGCCTTGGGTTCCTGGACGACTTTCTGGGTAGATGAGTTATCTTCCGAAATTTATTTGGTGTTGTTTTGAATATCGTTTGGTATGTACTTTAGAGTGCACACGTTGTATCTATATTCCCTTTTCGTATTTGGTATACAAGAGGATATTTCCTTTTTTTGGTATTTTCTTTTGGGATAGATTGGGTATTTCCTTACCACTGTTCCAGTGTTCCAGTATTCCATTCCATAGGTATACGCTTCAAGGTAATCTCCGATATGGATCGATCAAAATTAAAGCCTCCTCTCGCAGTCTTTAATTTTCTTTTTGGAGGGAGGTAATGTAGCGTTCACAAATTTTTGATCGCTACAGGTAGCATTCGTAAATTGTTGATCACCACTGGTAGGTTTAGTTCGGACAAATTCTTAACTGAAAGAGCTCCGGTATCGTTTTGGACAAGGCAAGACAGTCTAACTCCAAATCTCCAGGTGAGCGGACGTTTTCGTGCCTTACCCTTCCGACCGAGGTACGTAGGTTTGCTGGCCAAGTCACGCTTGGGTTGATTTTTCTGATATTCTTATAGAGGGTTTTACGACCCGGCAGCAGATAATCCGATCAACAGACATCAGGCCGTTGAACGACCACCTATTACAGAGCCCGACCATCGTGGAAACCTTATACCTTTTTGGGGCCACTTGGCAGAGTAACCGGTTGATCAGATCGAGATTATTTCACGACCCCCGCATAGGGATACCGGACTGCCCGCAGTCGTACTCAGTGTTTTTGGACACCCAGTACCTTGATAGGCAAGGATAGACATCAGGAAATAAGGCCAGATAAACACTTTTTTTATTATATTTTCATATATTCACATCTTCAAATATTTTCACATTTTCATATATTTTCATTTCATCTGACCATCTTGGTTACCCTAGCGTTATATATCTATCTTTTTACTATTGTCAGAATAGAGGAAATATCCTCTAATTTGTAATTATAGGGACATAGAGACCAGCTGGTGTAATTCAGAGCTGTGTATTTGATTTTTGATTTCTTTCACGGTAAGGTTTGGAGAACCACCTTCCCTAAACCTTCCCGTGCCTTTTGTTTGATAGTTTTAGTTTTCCCATTTTTTTATGTGCTTTGTGTCGTTCTTTTTTGAGTGTGCTTTTATAATATACATGTATAAGATTCTAGTATACCGTTTTACTTAAGATAAACCCCTTCCCGGTTTCAGGGTATTTTCCGATATATGAAGTAACCGGGTGACGCTCAACTTTTGTCGTGGCTTCATTCTGTCCTGGACCTTCTTCCCGGTGCTCCCGGCAAACAGCTGCCGTCGCTGTGATCTATATATTTTTTATTTTGTTTCAAAACAGAAAATAATAGGTCACAAGTTGTATATTTGCACCAAAAGAAACAAAGGTTAAAGAATTATTATATTGATGAATATATTCCCTACAATTCCTTGATAAATCATAATTAATAGTGAGCAACTTCTTTATTTCATCAAGAGCACGAGCTACACGCAGATTGATGAAAGCAGATAAAATGACTGAATCATTTTATTACAACAAAGGCCAAAATATTCAAATGAATTTATTTCGCCTGAAAAATATAGGGTAAAACGATAATCATATTTCTGATCTAAGTTACCTAAAATAAAAGGACGCACTACGTTTGAAATAACTTCTGAAACGTGATGTTTCACCTCTTAATTTGTACGTGTACGTGTATACGTGATGTTTCACCTCACCTTTTAATTTTTCCCTATAACCAGTCAAATTGTTTCTTCGTTTATGTGTATTATTTGTATTTTGTTGAAATACATTACAGGTGGAAAATTGAAGAGAAATTGAGCTTTCATTTCCTGCAAAATGAATAAGACAAAAATGTAAAACACTATAATGACCCCGATCAAGATTGCCGGAAAAGAGCAGATGGCTAATAATATTTCATGTGTCATAATCTTGACTTTCATTATCATCCTGCCTATACACCCTAAACAAATAATTGGGAAATAACTGAGCAATATCATCCCGGACAGCAGATCTTCATAATTCATCGCGCTACTAATTGGCAGCCTGTATGATGTATCTCCAACTATAAAGGGTTCATAACCTTCCCATTAATTTTTAATATTTTCCACAACCCTTAATCGTATTTCCCGATCTCTACATCATTACTAAATAAAAAATAAGAAATTTCTTATTTAAACAAAAAGCCCTAAATAAACAATTTCCATCGCCTAAATGGGAATTATTCCCTTTTCCCGCCACTCCATGACAAGAATATAAAAGAAAAATAGATTAAACAACCAACTATATACAAATGAAAACAAAAATATTAGTTTTATCAACAAAAATAATAAAGTTTATATCACAAACATGCAGCACTCAATAAAATTAAAATATTATTATGTCTTAAAGAAACTAAAGTAGCGGTTTTATCAAAACTAAACCTAATAAAATTAAAATAGTAGCTTACACTCTATACCGTACTTGATATAATCAAATGTCTGAATAAACATATAACCTAAAACAAATGCTGTGGTATGACATAGTTATGTAGATTTTGAGACTGCAATGCTGCTGTTCTATAAAAGATGTACTCTCCAACTATTCTGGTTGCTAGTTTTAAAATTGTTGCATCTGTCAGCTACAGTAAATGTATCATTTATAAAAATCTGAATTAATAAGAATGATATTTGTGGCAATGTATTTTGTGTAATGTGAATGTGTACCAGTTTTACCTTATTAAAATGGGAATGAATAATAAGATAGACAGTTTATATTTGTGAAAGCCAAACAAAACGTGTCTAAATTGAGAATATTGTAGATGGAATGAACGGAATATGGGCCTTTATTTCAAGTAATTTTAGGAGGATGAAAAACTTGAATAGTATGACCATATCACGATCGACGTTTATACAATATTAATTCATATTAATTTATATAAACCTTACCCTTTTAAAATTTAAACCAGGTTTAAGTTTTTTTTTGTTGGTATATTGGTGTTGTTTACTATTAGCGTAAAATATATACACCGAACTACAGCTCCTGGGTGTTATTAAAATGTGCTCAGTTGATTTAAACACAAATATTGATTACGCAAACTACAAAGATCAATATAACGTAAACTTTTGCAAGATTGGTCGCTTCACCCAAAGACAGGACACCTTTCGCTGTCCAATCACCGCAAGTACCAAACCCAACCTAACATTGAACATCAAGATATAATTATCCAATAGTCCAATATTAAATAATAAATTAAATACTTGTACCAACGTCTTACCAACTACACAAATAATCAGATTGGTTATCATCAGATTTGTTACTAAAATGTTAAAGACATTTTCAAACAAATCTAATATTTAGCTTTAGCTGTTAATTTACTATTGACACTCTTAAAACCACTGTTTATGCAACCAGACATATACATTTGGTTATTGAAAAATACATTTTTGTAGGCAATAAAACATTTAAAAAGTTACAGTAAATAGTCTTCGTGCCCACAGGATTATTTAAAAAAAAATAAGTATGCAGTTTTGTAATAATAAGCTCTAAAGTTCATTGCCTGAAAAATATACTTAGTCAAATAATGATATGGATAATTTGATTTCCATTTGAACGCCAAATAACAACTTATTTTATTTAAAAACGTTTATTTGGAAAATCTAGGTGCCATGCTACGTCAATGTCGCCGGAAACATCACGCAGATAAAATTCTTCCAGAATAACAAGTGTAAATGTCAATTTTAACTTCAGTTTCAAGTGAGTTAGTATCTTAGTGTGTGAAAATGTTTATTTGAAATGGTCTAACGGTTTTTTCACGTGTATCCGCGTAAACATTTCATTTCTGGTTATTGCAACGGGAGTGTCCATCTCAGAACATTTTCAGAAGTACGTAGTTTCGGGAATGCGGATTACGTTATGCTGTTAGATAGGGAAGTGGATTTACCAGCAGATTTAGATGATAATTACTACAGATCCAACACTACAACACTCCCAGCGTTTGTCAAATTAGTAGGTAAGCTGAGTCACCAAAAATATTACTAAAATTTCCTCTAGATCTGGCACCCAATCTGTCTGTCAACATATTTGATTATTTAAAAAAAGGAAAGGATATATATATATATATATATAAATATATATATTTATATATATATATATATATATATATATATATATATATATATATATATATATAAATATATATATAAATATATATATATATATATATATATATATATATATATATATATATATATATATATATATATATATATATATATATATATATATATATATATATATATATATATAATATATATATAAATATATATATATATATATATATATATATATATATAAATATATATATATATATATATATATATATATATATATATATATATATATATATATATATATATATATATATATATATATAAGTCATATCAGTGATGTACAAAGTTTTCACTAACATAATTTCTAAAAGAATGTTAAAAAAACTGAATGACGCACAACCAAGAGAACAAGCAGGATTCAGAAGTGGATTCAGTACAATGGATCACATCCGGGTTGTACAGCAGGTCATAGAAAGGCACAACGAATACACCATGCCACTGTGCTTGGCTTTTATCGACTACGAAAAAGCATTTGATTCCATCTCAAAGCATGCGATAATGGATGCACTGCTTAGCCAAGGTGTAGAGAGAGCCTATGTAAACCTATTAGAATCGATATATGATGGAGCTACAGCCACAATTCACCTTGATGATCTTGAAGTGGGAATTAATATAGAACGAGGTGTACGGCAGGGTGACGCAATATCGCCTATTCTTTTCTCGGCTGGTCTTGAAGAAGTATTCCGTAAACTGGATTGGGAACAGGATGGGGTAAAGATCAATGGTGCAAACTTAAACCATCTTGGATTTGCAGATGATATTATTCTCATTTCACAAGACCCAGAGGAGCTGCAAAGACGCATACAAGAACTGCAAAGGGCTGGCGAACCATTTGGCTTGAAAATAAACCTGAAAAAGAGTCAGGTTATGTTCAATAACTTCGCTCAGGACAGAAGAATTTCAGTTTTAGGAAGGGATTTAGAGATTGTGGACAGCTTTGTATATCTTGGGCAGAGGATTTCCATGGAGGGGAATACCGCCCGGGAGGTGGAACGGCGTGTTAAATGTGGCTGGCAGGCATTTGGTAGGCTCAACATAGTGTTTAAGAGCAGACTCCCACTTTGCCTGAAAAGAAAAGTATTCGATCAGTGCGTTCTATCCGTTATGACATACGGAAGTGAAACCTGGACACTCGCATCGCAATCGATTCAAAAACTTCGGGTGGCACAGAGGGGAATGGAAAGATGTATGCTTGGCATTACAAGACGAGACAGAAAGTCCTGCGCACGGATCAGGGAACAAACAAAAGTCTGTGACATCATTGGAAGAGTAAAACAGTTGAAATGGAGATGGGCAGGCCATATAGCGAGGCGATGGGACGACAGATGGACCAAGGCAATCCTGGAGTGGATACCGCTTGATCGCAAACGTCCGCGAAGAAGACCGAAAGCACGATGGACTGATGACATCGTTAAGTGTATTGGACCCGAGTGGCAGAGGAAAGCCCAGGACCGTAAAGGTTGGAAGCATGCTGAAGAGGCCTTCATCCTGCAGTGGATCGATACGGGCTGATGATGATGATGATGATGATGATATATATATATATATATATATATATATATATATATATATATATATATATATATATAATAATATTTATAGTATAATTACAGTATCATTTTTTTAAACCTGATATGGGCTAATTTTTCTAAAATAATGTACAGTCGGCAGGAACTAATAGAAGCTAACATAGCAATACTAGCTCTTGGAAATTAAACAAAAATTGTGTTTAACTTGAAGAGATTTACCACTAAATACCAAATCACTTGTTAAACTTTTCGACACACGTTTCGCTAACCATGTTAGCATCATCAGGAGATGATTTAATCTAATTTTTAAACTAAACTATGTTCTATACATATAGATAACCATACCTAATAAAGCGTGTAAAAATCATGAACCGTAAAGTTTACTAAGCGTTACATTAATAATTGAAAAAGTTGACTAAAGGGAGTAGGGCCTTTATCCCGGTTCATGGTTTTCTTACATTTTTCTATGTGAATGCTTTCCTACGCATACTAAGTCCTATTATTAGTTACACTTTTAACCAGTCTTAATTTTTTTTTCTTTTTTTTGGTTTTTCGCCACGAACTAAAACTCAAAAGAATCACCGGGTAAAAAACTAAACGGAGATAAATTCTCAGTGATTCTTTTTCTGTAAAAATTTGCCTAACGAACATTTTTTTTTGTTAAATACGAAGTTTTCTAGAATAAATACAAACTTTTGAACATTAACGTTTCGGGAGGTCTTCTCTTCTCTTTTTCAAAACGAATCTAAAAATAATTTATATTAATTTCTATATAATACTCTAAAAGATAGTAAGTAAATATATTTTGTATATGACAATGATACTTACATTGACAATAATACTTTTTGCTGACAGTGACATACTGCTTGCTGTGTGATTATTGTGTATTGAAATATTTAAACGTCTTTAATTGTATTCTTTAGAATCGGGAACAATAGTGAATTTAAATCTACCGAAAGCATAGCAATACCGTTATTTTTATTTAAATTAATTATAGCTGTTTCTTTTAATCTTCTGTATTTAGTTACCGATTCTTTTAATAGCATTTTTTAATTATTCCAATTGATTTTATGTCCCGATTCCCATTATCGATTCAGTCTTAAATTACTAATATCTATATTGTGGTCATGTTCAATTGCATGTTGGGCAACACAAGATTTTTCCTTTCTCCCATGTCTAATGTGGGCAATGTGTTTTTTATATCTAGTTAATGTGAATCTTTTAGTTTACCCGATATACATTCGATCACAATCTTGACAACTAATTCTGTAAATCCCATAGTTTTCATGTTGATCTTCTTTATCCTTTGGATTATCCAGGATTTATCTAAATTTATTATTTGGTTTGTACACAACATTAATGTCCACTTTTGTCAAAATTTTGTCTACCCTTCATGTTAATTGGTCATCAAACGGTATTACCGTGAATTCATTTTTGTTCTGATCTTTTTGAAAAGTCGAAAATTCTTTCAATAATTGTCTAAACTTACGTTTTCTAATTAATTTATCTACAATGTTCTTATTATAACCGTTCACTTCAGAAACCTCCCTAATTAAATTTGAGTTATTTCCTACATAGTAATTTATTACTTAATAATTAATTATAATTATAATTATATTAAATTACTAATAATACAATATATATTTAATAATATAATTAATACATTTAATATAATGTGTAGACTTAAGCCATCAACATGAAGAAACATTAATTCAACTTACTCTTTTTGACTAAATAACTAATTGATTTTAGCACCTGAATCAATACGTTATTTTTATACACATTCAAATAAAATAGCTTTCAAATAACACAATTACAGCACAACAATGATGCACAATAATGATTGAAGAGATTTACCCCTAAACACCAAATCACTTTTTTGAACTTCTTGACGCACGTTTCGCTAACCATGTTAGCATTATCAGAAGATGATTTAATCTAGATTGCATGATGATTCTAACATAGTTAGCGAAACGTGCGTCGAGAAGTTAAAAAAAGTGATTTGTTGTTTAGTGGTAAATCTCTTCAAGATTAGTGTTTCATACCAAAGGTTTCAATAGAGGAACTTGAAACACAATTTTTATTAAATTTTCAGGTAGTACTATTGTTATGTTAGCTTCTTTTAGTTCTTGCTGACTGCAGATTATTTTAGTAGTTTTTGCTAGTTATTTTAAAACGGCTGCTTCAGTAAAGAAATGTGACAAAGCTACTACTACAACTAGTTCTTTCCAAATTGTTATCCCGAAGGCCTTTACTTTTATTCTCAATTTTACCAACCAATACGTCACCAATTTTACCAACCAATACGTCACGTCTGGTATGAAGTTTTACGCGCCTTCCTCTTGGCACGGTTTGCCATACCTGTATGGTGTTTGGTGGTTGAGATTATTCGACTTATCAATCAACGATCAATTTCTTCATTGAATTGTTCTGTACAATCTGTTTCATCTACAATCATCAATGTGTTTCATATATTTATTGAGAATAAGAAACAAAATCCCGAACTTGTCTGTATGCAATTTATACCTGTGTTAACTACCGCTCCATTCAGATTTTACTTTTAGTTCGCACAAAATAAAAGCAGTTGCACGTCATTAAGCACGTGATCAACATTTTGACTGCCCTGTTGCCAGATTGTGATTAAATATCATAACCTTACTTTAGTGAATCATTTTTACAATTTAAACTAATAACAATTACAAATATTAACTCTAAATTACTAACTAACTAAAAAAATTATAATTAATGTTGAAACTATTGCAATTTTCGCGATTTAGTACCTCTAGATAGATTCGGCATATGTATGTAAAATGCTTTGTTCAAAAACAATCGATATTTTTTGATATTTGAATAGTTATTAAAATAAAAAGATTATATAATTGATATATAATATGCAACTATAATCAAGTATATGCTTTCTATTAAACCATTTAATTATTGAATTTTCTGTAAGCTTGATTCTTTTTTCTTGATCAAAGGTATTTTTCTTTCCTTCATATAACCTCGCCAAAATCTATACCTTTTAGGGCAACATTGGAAAGTGCCATAAGCCCTAGTCTTAGATCACCTTTTTCCATTTAAAACCTTTCAATATGTTACACAATGACATATGGTATCCGTGAAATAGCTGTTTATCATTTATTGTTCAAGTAATTCAAAGTTACATGCTGTCCTGAAAATAAGAATTTAACTATGTGAACCTACGGATAAACTACATGCGGGATTAAGAACAATATTTTCTGTAATTATTAGTACGAATACTTACAGTGTTCATACATAATATAAATGGTGTCATGATTAGAACTAGTATTCAAAGCTGCAGTATTGGTAACCCTTTTAGTAGAACTACGCTTCTTAGTCGATTTTAAAACTTCATTGGTTTTTCTCCTTTTGTGAAGTAGTACTAATAGCGGACATACTCATACTAAAAAATATAACTTAGACTAAACATGTACAAGTATTAGCAACTAACTTAACATACCACTCTATCACCCGGAAATGATAACAATAGACCATTATTGTCTCGTTCTTGTTCAAAATAGTGCATCAGAGATGCTACTAACCCTTGACAATGACTATTGTGGCTACTGATTAATAATGACTATGAGTAGCGCCTACCAAATGCTAAAGATTTAGCATTTGGTAGGCGCTACTCTGGCAATTATAACAATGTGTTAGTTCTTAAATGAACTATTTTCGATTGTAAGGTTTAAAATCAAAATCTCGTATTATCTATATATGAGATAACCTCTAAACGTGACAATAAATATCAACAAAAAAAATGTGAAACTCGATAACGTTGCATATGCTGCCAACCGAACACAAAGGCTAATTTTTTTTGAATACATTCGATTTGTTTCTTTTATGATTAAATTTACAGTGCATAATAATATCATTTAAAACCGACACGGACTTGAAACTAATTGACTAATACATTCTGTCAAAAAAGTACCGGGAACTGGTGAATAAAACACAAAATGTTTATTATTAATACAAATTTATTGTATCACCTTCAAAATAGGCCCCTTCCGAAATAATACACTTATGCTAACGAATAATCCAATTGTCAAAACATTTTTTAAACGCATTTTCAGGAACTGACTTCAGCTCCCGCCGCGAATTCTTTTTATGTCTTCTATCGACTGAAAACGGATGCCTCAAAATGGTAATTTGAGTTTTGGAAAGAGAAAGAAGTCGGCCGGGGTCATAACAGGTGAATACGGTGGTTGTTCGATGGTGTTTGTTGAGTTTTTGCCCAGAAATTCATTCACAATGATAGCCTTGTGAGATGGCGCGTGGTCGTGATGCAAAATCTAAGAGTTTTATTTCCACAAATCTGGCCTTTTTCGACGAATTTGCTCTCGCAAACGCCGCGATAATCAGCGTGCAGGACACCGCGATAATAAAAAAAAACAGTCATCATTACCTTAACTTTTGATCGCCTTTGACGTGTTTTTTTCGGTTTCGGCTCAGTTGTTGTCAGTTGTCAAACTCCTGTATATCCATGTCTCATCACCAGTTACAATGAGTTTTATTAATGTGGGGTCGGAAGTGACTCGTTCTAGCATGTCTTCAGCGACCTTAAGACGATTGAGTTCCTGAAGAAAATTCAGTTCTTTCGGCACTAGTCGAGCGGCAACACGTTTCATGTCCAAACGATAGCTTAAAATGGTACGAATTGATTCGTGAGACACAGAAAGATCAGCGGCTATTTCTTTCAAACTTAAATGACAATTTTCAGTCACCATTTCCTTCACTACTTCATTGCTTTTGTGAGCAATGATCTAAGCTTGAGTTGCAGATTTTATACATCCGTCTTACTCCAGTTTACTACTCCAAAAGAATACGTTAATATAGAGACCGCATATGTGTTGTTTGCTTTAACAACAATTTCTGCTATTAAGATTTGACTTGATCACTTGTTTTACCCTCTTGGTGAATTGAGAGCTGAGTTCATCTTTCATTGAACGATGATCAATGCGCCGGGCTTGTTTCATTCCCAGGTATTTGTATGTGTCTATGGCCGTCATTGCTTCGATAGTTTGGTCATTATGTGTCCTAAAAGTGTTGTTCTGGAGCTTGCCCTTGTTGATACTGATGGTCCGACATTTTTCCAATCCAAATTCCATTCCGACATCACTAGAAAATTCCTCCACTATTTTTAACATTTGTTCGAGATGATTTTTTGACGAGGCAAACAATTTTAGATCGTCCCTGTAAAGCAAATGGTTTAGCCTTATAATGTTTGTGTTGCTGTTTTTTAAGCAAAAGCCATACTTAGTCGAATTTAATCGTTGCGATAGAGGATTCATGGCGATGCAAAACCAAAGGGCGCTTAGGCAGTCTCCTTGGAAGATACCACATCGAATAGGGACATTGTCTGTTGTTATATTAGTGTCACCCTCTTTAAGCTGGATTTTGGTTCGCCACGCTGACATAAATGTTTTTAGGAGATTGATTAAAGATGGACTAATTTTATAAATCTTCAAAACTTCCACAAGCCATTCATGTGAAACGGAATCAAAAGCCTTCTTATAATCTATATATGCCATGTTTAGATTTCTATTTTTGATAGAAGCTTGATTGCATATGACTGAATCAATCACCAGCTATTCTTTGCACCCCATTGCGCCTTTAGTACATCCGTTTTGTTACACAGCGATAATATTATTTCGCTCGCAATGCGCATATATGCTATTACTAATACATGCTGTTATCATGTTATCGGACGATACTTGGAGGGATCCTGAGTATTTTGATTATTCTTGGAGATGAGGTATGTTGCCCCTTGAATAAGAAATAGTGTCGCTTTATGTGGTTCGGCCATTATCTCGTTAATTATATGGGCCAATTTGTTGTGAGTGAACCATAACTTCTTTAGCCAATAATTCTGTAGTCCATAGGGTCTTGGTGCTTTCCAGTTATGGAGATCTTTAATTACACTGGTTAGTTCATCGATTGTGGCATTTCATGGCAGTTTTCATAGAGTTGACGTTCTTCCCTAGCCAGCAAGCATTATTATTATACGATCTCGCGGTAGTTAGTTGTTCATTCCAGTATTCTTCTATCTCATTTTTAGTAGGGTAACCGTAGTTCGGATTATAGGTAGTAGAATTTAGATTTCTGTAGAATGTCTTTTCTGATCTCAAGAAGAGTTTGTTGTCCATTTTCCTCGTATTACTGAGCCTGTACTTCTTAAGCCTCGCCACATATACAGAAAGTTTTTGTTTCAGGGTATCAAGACATTGTTCTAATGTAGTGTTTGTTAAATCTCTTGACGAATGTATTTGAGATCGTCTAGTGATTGATTTAACCCGTTTCTCTAACTTTCTGGTTCTGCTGCCATTAATCAATTCTGTCAGCCGGCCAATATATGCTCTGAGAGTTTCAATCTTACATATGAGTCTCTTTTCCCACTGGGGTACATGAGTTTGCATCTTTGATGGTCCAGCTGCCGTTTGTAGACTGATCTTCATCCCAACCTCTTTAATCGCTGATATGGAGGCACAATAAATCAACAAATGCAGCTGCTCCAAAGTCTGAGCTTTCGCCACAAGAGGTGGTAGAATATTTTTATTCAAACAATCTAGAGCTATGGCGAGTTTTTTACACGTATTTACTCTAGGAAGCAAGGATCTACTAAGCGGATCCGTACCCTCATATTCCAAAATGGCTCTTTGAAGTGCAAAATGTAGACTTTGACTTACTTCGACCATGTTTTTTGGTTGACTTTCAGCACTTTCCTCTTGGTTCGGTTCTGGTGCTATGATTTTTACAGGCCCCTGTTCTTCTATAGCATTTTCTATAACGGTATTTTGATCTTGCATTTGCATCTCGATCTCCTGTTTTATTGAGTTTAGTCTTGTTCCTGGAATTAATCCATTTCTAAGAATTACTCGATACTGGTCCGCCACTCTCTGCTCAGTAACTACTATGTTGGGATATGCACTGATAAATTCGGCATGTAGACGTTGCCTGTAGCCAACTCTTTCGCGTTCTAGTTTAGTCACCTTATAATAGATGCGTATGATTGTTTCATTCATGGAGGATGTCCACTTCATGCGTCTTCTGAGTATTCCCGCTTCAGTGAGTGCCGGCTGATGTACCGGTACAGCAAGTTCAACGGGTGAAATCTCCGATATTTCTTGACTTCGAATTTCTGCCTGTTCGTGTGCTTTTTCAATTGCCTTTTCCGTTGTCAATCTCGTGGTACCATAGAGTTGGGAGTCGCCACTCGCTCCAGCCTCATCAACCCCAGACAAATCATACCGACGGTTCCGAAGGGTTCTTATCCGCAAAACCCTACCGCCTTGTATAAAACTTGTATTCATTTCAAACTCCATAACCACATGTTTTGGGTTCAAGAGAAAAGAACGGTCACCCAAGGCAGAGCCCCGAATTACCATAGGAAAGCTATTTACTACCGGAGGACGCTAGGTATCCGGAGACATCGTTAGAGACACTTTAACCCTGTGCCACTCAGCTCCTCGGCACGATGGATTTCCACCTTGAGCTTGGGGGATTTTTTCTTCCAGAGGTTTACTCCTCTGGACTCTCCTCTAGTTTACTCCTCCATTATTATTATCATTATTATCCCCGCGCTTGCTTGACTTAGCCTAAAGGCGTTCGCACTCCCTCTAAGGGGAACATTGACTTATCCCAGATATCCTAGATATCAGAATGATTAAGCTCTGTGAGGACCCTTTCCCTGTTATCGGGCCGCAAGGTGACGCTAGAATTCCTTGACGTTCCTGAGTTTTTCAAGAACTTCCGAACGGTTCTCGCTGTTCCCAGTAGTGCTGATTTCTGCATGGGCTTGAAAAGCTGCTCGTTGAGACCCAATGATTTTATGTTCTTCAGCAGGCTCTTTGAAATAATACCCGTTGTTGACATTATTATGGGAACTATTTCTACACTCTTCATGCCCATTGCTTTTTAACTTGCTCTTGAAGTTCCTAGTATTTCTGAATTTTTTCCCTTTGCTTCTTTAATTATTATTGTTATTAGGAATGGCCACATCGATTAATAGAGCGCGTTTAGATAATGTATCCACAGTAATAATATCGGGCCTGTTGTGATCCAGTCTTCGCTCAGTGAGTACAATACGGTCCCAATAGATCTTACTATTATTGCTTTCGAGAATAGGTTCGGGATTGTAATTATAATGTGGAACTCTCTCTTTTAACAGCTGCAGCTTTATTGCAAGTTCCTGGTGCAGAATCTTTGCGACTGCATCGTGCCTATCTTTATAATCGATAGCCGCAAACATCGTACATCCCCCAGTAATGTGTTGAATGGTTTCAGAGGTCGGACATCCATATCGACACTGATCGTCCAAAATACCAGCATCTCGAACAATATATTTAAGATAATTTCTAGTGGCAATAACCTGATCTTGTATTGCCACTATAAATCCCTCTGTCTCGGGGAACATGATTACAACTTTTCTTGATCGGTTTTCGCATAGCTTTGAACCAGATTTTCTTTCAATTGCAATGGCGTTAATACATCGATCTGACATATCGTTCTATGTAATTCCGACGTTTCTGCTTGTTTGAAAAAGTATGATCGCATACTTTCAATTTGTTGATCAAATTGCTTGCTTATATCGACCAGGCCTCTACCGCCTTGATGTCGTTGCAAGGTGGTGCGTTCTACACTACTTCGTGGGTGATGCTTTTGTGCTTTTGTGAGCAATGTTCTAAGCTTGAGTTGTAGATTTTGTACATCCGTCTTACTCCAGTTGACTACTCCAAAAGAATACGTTAATATAGAGACCGCATATGTGTTAATTGCTTTAAACATATTTCTGCTATTAAGATTTGACTTGATCACTTGTTTTACCCTCTTGGTGAATTGAGAGCTGAGTTCATCTTTCATTGAATGATGATCAATGCGCCGGGCTTGTTTCATTCCCAAGTATTTGTATGTGTCTATGCCCGTCATTGCCTGGAGCATTGTTCTGGAGCTTGCCCCTGTTGATACTGATGGTCCGACATTTTTCCAATCCATATTCCATTCCGACATCACTAGAAATTTCCTCCACTATTTTTAACATTTGTTCGAGATGATTTTTTGACGAGGCAAACAATTTTAAGTCGTCCATGTAAATCAAATGGTTTAGCCTAATAATGTCTGTGTTGTTGTTTTTTAAGTAAAAACCATACTTAGTCGAATTTAATCGGTGCGAAAGAGGATTCATGGCGATGCAAAACCAAAGGGGGCTTAGGCAGTCTCCTTGGAAGATACCTCTTCGAATAGGGACATTGTCTGTTGTTATATTATTGTCACGCTCCTTAAGCTGGATTTTGGTTCGCCACGTTGACATAAATGTTTTTAGGAGACTGATTAAGGATGGACAAGTTTTATAAATCTTCAAAACTTCTAATCTATATACGCCATGTTTAGATTTCTATTTTTGGTTTAAGCTTAATTGCATATGACTGAATCAATCATCAGCTGTTCTTTGCACCCCATTGCGCCTTTAGTACATCCTTATTGTTTCTGGAGTTTCCATTGATTTTTCAGATCAATTGCAAGATTTTCGTACTTCGTGACCTTTTCCATTTCAGTTTTTCTGATGTTATGAGAGAGTGGTATCGCAATGTCAATTATGAAAGCTCTCCTCTGCTTTTTGTTAATTAGAAAAATATCCGGCCTATTATAGTCAACCGTCCGATCTGTTGTAATTGGTCTATCCCAGTAAAGAATTGTATCGGCTGACTCAAGTACGGGGGAAGGCGTGTACTTGTAATATGGTGGAGGCATCTTATCAAATAGCGAGTGCTTTAAAGCGATTTGCTGGTGTATAATTTTCGCCAGCTGATTATGCCTGCCTAGGTAAGCATTAGGGGCAAGGACTGGACACCCTCCAACAAGGTGTTCAATTGTTTCTCCTACACCACCGCACTTCCTGCACTTGTTGACAACATCCATGTGTAGAATATGTCTTTCATAATTTTTTGTCCTTACTACCTTATCTTGAATAGCTGTCGCGAAGCCTTCTGTTTCTGGATATAATAGTCCATCGGTAAGCCAGTTTAGAGACAAATATTTGTCAATGGAGTCATCCTGAAGTGATTTAGGAAATCTCCCATGTAATATCTGTTGTTTCCATTCTTGAACGATATCCTTCAGTGCTGTTCTACTATCAACACGATTTTGTTTATTTAGATTTAGTGGGGTGAAACCCTGGTCCTTCTTAACAACCAGTTTCATTAGTGTGCTATGTGAACTAATGAAGCGCTCTCTCATCCTATTCTCCTGATTGAGACAAAGATTCTTGACATTCACAAGCCCTCTGCCTCCCAACTTTCTTGGAATATATAGCCTTTTTGTGGACAAATTGGGATGTAAACATCGGAACTTTGTCAATGTTCTTCGTGTCAATCTATCCAGTTCATCAAGATCTGCTTCAGACCATTTAACAATGCCAAAAGAATATGTCAGAGTTGGCACCGCCCAGCCATTGATCGCTTTAATGAGGTTTCCACCGTTCAGTTTGGTGTTTAAGAGTTTTGTCAGACGTTTTTGGTACAAAGTGGAAAAATTCTTCTTTAATAGGCTATGATCAAATTTATGATTTTGAAGCATTCCTAAATATTTGTATGAGTCTTCTGATGCTAGTTCTTGTATACCGCAGACTGTTGAATGTTGTTCTTTTATTATTCCCTTTTGTATGCTGATAGTGGAGCATTTCTCGAGTCCGAATGACATTTTGATATCCTTACTAAATATTTCGACTGTTTTTATTAATGAATTTAGTTTCTCTCTTGTTTCTCCATAGAGTTTTAAGTCGTCTATGAATAGCAAATGAGATAGTTTCCTGGAATTTCTCATGTCAAGTTTGTAGCCAATATTGCTATTGTTAAGTAATGTGGACATCGGATTCGACGCTAGACAAAACCAAACAGGGGAAAATGAATCTCCCTGAAATATTCCTCTCTCGATATTTGTTGTTCCAATGTACTGTTGGTGGACAAATAAATTAGTCTTCCATTTACTCATGAGATACCTTAAAGAGTTTGTAATCTGCGGACAAATTTTGTAGATGTTTAAAACTTCTAATAACCAGTCATGTGGGACACTATCGAAAGTCTTCTTGTAATCTATATAACACATATTCAAATTGCGCTTTTTTGTCCGGACTTGCGCAAGAACTACAGCATCAATCGTCAGTTGCTCCTTGCATCCCATACTTGCCCTAATACACCCTTTCTGCTCATCTTCTAATATGTTATTATAGTCACAATGTTGGTAAATTTTTTCATTGAGCAGGGCTGTGAATAATTTATACAACACGGATAAACATGTTATCGGTCTATAGTTACTGAGTTGGTTAGCATCACCCTTTTTATATAACAAATATGTATTTCCCTCCATCAGAAAGTCGGGGAAAGTATCAGGATTCACCATTATTTCTTTAAATGCATCAGCAAGTACCTGGTAAACAGCTGTGAAGTTTTTGATCTAGAAGTTGGGTAATCCATCTGGTCCAGGTGTCTTCCAGTTTTGAGTTTTCTTGATGGCAGTGCAGATGTCAATCGCTTCTAGACCGTTGAATTCCATTTGTGGAAGTGCATCAGTCTGTTTTCGAATTGTTGCAACCCACGGGGCCATTTTTTCATAACCATCAGATCTTTTCCAGACAGATTTCCAGTATTTCTCAAAGGTAGATACATTCACATTTTCATGTTTTGACTGGTTACCCTGAGCTTCTAGTTCTCTATAAAACTTCTTCTGGCTATTTTGAAACATTACATTTTGGTGTTTTCGTTTTTCTGTCAAATTGTATCTGGCTAGTCTGGCTCCCTTCGTTTTAGCCTTCTGTCTAAATCGATCTTTCAGGTCTAATAATTTGTCGCGAACGTTTGACTCTTCAAATCCAATGCCAGATTTTTTAGCAATTATTTTCGTTTTTTTCGTCACTTTGCTAGATGTATTTCCAGCAAGATACTCAGAAATAATGTCAACCTTCGCTCGAAAATCATTGATATCAGTTTCCAGGCGCTTTTTCCAGGCAGGTGTATCTTTTTGGATATTACGCCTTGTCGCATTGAGGGTGTAAGTTTTTTGACCGGAAACCTCGATTATAGTTACTGCTGCACAGTACAACGCAAGATGTATGTCACTAAGGTTCATTATCCCCGATAAATGCGATTCCAAAACTTTATTGACTTGCATTATAGTAAAGCGAGATTTTGCAATGTTGCGCAGAATCGGTATTTTTGGCCTATTTAGTGGATTTGAGCCAGTAAAATGAGCCAATAGACTGTAAAATCTTTCACGTATGTTAAAAAAGTTTCCATTCATGACTGTTTCTTCATTTGGAGTTGATGATACTTCTGTTGTTAGGATTGGAGTTTGTACTACCGGTTGGTTCTCTGTATTCAAGTTAAGGATATCCATGTTATTTTCTTGAGGTGGGTCATATGTAATGCTTTGGTGTAATTTATTACCGACTTCTCTCTTGATGTTCATTAATTCTGTTTCGGTAAGATATTTTTTTCTTAATATAAGATTTTTACGGTCTGCTAAGTTTTGTTCCGATAACTGTGTTTCAGCAAACCTCTTCTTATATTCTTGGTGAAGTGCACTTCTCCATCCAGGTAGCGGTATATCTGCACACTGGTTCACGTAATAATAGGCACTCATTACTTCAATATTCATTTCACGTGTCCATCTAATACGTGGAGTGCGCTCGGTCCTGCTGACAGCCCTCCTTATGGGGGCGAGCCAGCCGGTACCTGATTATTAGCTCCTGCTTTTTGTTGGGTTTGTATTGAAGTCTCTGGTGTTGATTGACTATTATATTCTAATTGTGGATGGATTTTTTCAGTTGCCTTGTTCATTGCCATTCTTGTGGTGCCATAGAGTTGGGAGTTGCCACTCGCTCCAGACTCACCAACCCCGGACAAATCCTCCAGACGGTTCCGAAGGGTTCTTGTCCGCAAAACCCTACCGCCTTGTATAATATCATTATATGTTTCAATCTCCATAAAAAAATTTTTTGGGTTCAAGGGAAAAAACGGTCACCCAAGGCAGAGCCCCGATTTACCATCGGAGAGCTATTTACTACCAGAGGGCGCTAGGTATCCGCAGACATCGTTAGAGACACTTTAACCCTGTGCCATTCAGCTCCTCGGCACAATGGATTTCCACCTTGAGCTTGGGTTTTTTTTCCAGAGGTGTACTCCTCTCAGCTCGGGAAGGTGGTGGCGCCACTCACCAAGCGGTCTATCCGCCCCCTGCCTTATTATTATTATTATTATTGCTATTATTATTATTATTATTAATATTATTATCATCACAAACATGATTCATCGATCATCTCAGCCTAGGCTGGTCGGGTTTACAATGCCAAAATGAGAAAGCAATTCAGCTCCTCCCATTCAGCTTAGTACCTTACGAACAATGTGGCAAGTTTGTAAGAGAACTGCTCGTTGTCCTACTGTGGTAATCGATTTTGAAACACCAAGAATTTCCAAATTTTTGGAAAAGGTTTTGCTTACTAGGCCTTCGGCGGATATAACAAAGGGTAACATCTCCACTTTCTGGAGTTTCCATTGATTTTTCAGATCAATTGCTGCTCAAGATTTACGTACTTCGTGACCTTTTCCATTTCAGTTTGAAGAGAAAGTGGTATCCCAATGTCAATTATGAAAGTTCTCCTCTGCTCTTTGTTAATTAGAACGATATCCAGCCTATTATAGTCAACCATCCGATCTGTTGTAATTGGTCTATCCCTGTAAAGAATTGTATCGGCTAACTCAAGGACGAGGGAAGGCGTGTAATTGTAATATGGTGGAGGCATCTTATCAAATAGCGAGTGCTTTAAAGCGATTTGCTGGTGTATAATTTTCGCCAGCTGATTATGCCTACCTAGTTAAGCATTAGGGGCAAGGACTGGACACCCTCCAACAAGGTGTTCAATTGTTTCTCCTACACCACCGCACTTCCTGCACTTGTCGATAACATCCATGTGTAGAATATGTCTTTCATAATTTTTTGTCCTTACTACCTCATCTTGAATAGCTGTCGCGAGGCCTTCTGCTTCTGGATATAATAGTCCATCGGTAAGCCACTTTAGAGACAAATATTTGTCAATGGAGTCATCCTCAAGTGATTTAGGAAATCTCCCATGTAATGTCTGTTGTTTCCATTCTTGAACGATATCCTTCAGTGCTGTTCTGCTATCAACACGATTTTGTTTATTTAGATTTAGTGGGGTGAAACCCTGGTCCTTCTTAACAACCAGTTTCATTAGTGTGCTATGTGAACTAATGAAGCGCTCTCTCATCTTATTCACCTGATTGAGGTAAAGATTCTTGACATTCACAAGCCCTCTGTGTCCCAGATTTCTTCGAAAATATAGCAATTTTGTGAACGAATTGGGATGTAAACATCGGAACTTTGTCAATGTTCTTCGTGTCAATCTGTCCAGTTCATCAAGATCTGCTTCAGACCATTCTCCATCCAGGTAGCGGTATATCTGCACACTGGTTCACGTAATAATAGGCACTCATTACTTCAATATTCATTTCACGTGTCCATCTAATACGTGGAGTGCGCTCGGTCCTGCTGACAGCCCTCCTTATGGGGGCGAGCCAGCCGGTACCTGATTATTAGCTCCTGCTTTTTGTTGGGTTTGTATTGAAGTCTCTGGTGTTGATTGACTATTATATTCTAATTGTGGATGGATTTTTTCAGTTGCCTTGTTCATTGCCATTCTTGTGGTGCCATAGAGTTGGGAGTTGCCACTCGCTCCAGACTCACCAACCCCGGACAAATCCTCCAGACGGTTCCGAAGGGTTCTTGTCCGCAAAACCCTACCGCCTTGTATAATATCATTATATGTTTCAATCTCCATAAAAAAATTTTTTGGGTTCAAGGGAAAAAACGGTCACCCAAGGCAGAGCCCCGATTTACCATCGGAGAGCTATTTACTACCAGAGGGCGCTAGGTATCCGCAGACATCGTTAGAGACACTTTAACCCTGTGCCATTCAGCTCCTCGGCACAATGGATTTCCACCTTGAGCTTGGGTTTTTTTTCCAGAGGTGTACTCCTCTCAGCTCGGGAAGGTGGTGGCGCCACTCACCAAGCGGTCTATCCGCCCCCTGCCTTATTATTATTATTATTATTGCTATTATTATTATTATTATTAATATTATTATCATCACAAACATGATTCATCGATCATCTCAGCCTAGGCTGGTCGGGTTTACAATGCCAAAATGAGAAAGCAATTCAGCTCCTCCCATTCAGCTTAGTACCTTACGAACAATGTGGCAAGTTTGTAAGAGAACTGCTCGTTGTCCTACTGTGGTAATCGATTTTGAAACACCAAGAATTTCCAAATTTTTGGAAAAGGTTTTGCTTACTAGGCCTTCGGCGGATATAACAAAGGGTAACATCTCCACTTTCTGGAGTTTCCATTGATTTTTCAGATCAATTGCTGCTCAAGATTTACGTACTTCGTGACCTTTTCCATTTCAGTTTGAAGAGAAAGTGGTATCCCAATGTCAATTATGAAAGTTCTCCTCTGCTCTTTGTTAATTAGAACGATATCCAGCCTATTATAGTCAACCATCCGATCTGTTGTAATTGGTCTATCCCTGTAAAGAATTGTATCGGCTAACTCAAGGACGAGGGAAGGCGTGTAATTGTAATATGGTGGAGGCATCTTATCAAATAGCGAGTGCTTTAAAGCGATTTGCTGGTGTATAATTTTCGCCAGCTGATTATGCCTACCTAGTTAAGCATTAGGGGCAAGGACTGGACACCCTCCAACAAGGTGTTCAATTGTTTCTCCTACACCACCGCACTTCCTGCACTTGTCGATAACATCCATGTGTAGAATATGTCTTTCATAATTTTTTGTCCTTACTACCTCATCTTGAATAGCTGTCGCGAGGCCTTCTGCTTCTGGATATAATAGTCCATCGGTAAGCCACTTTAGAGACAAATATTTGTCAATGGAGTCATCCTCAAGTGATTTAGGAAATCTCCCATGTAATGTCTGTTGTTTCCATTCTTGAACGATATCCTTCAGTGCTGTTCTGCTATCAACACCATTTTGTTTATTTAGATTTAGTGGGGTGAAACCCTGGTCCTTCTTAACAACCAGTTTCATTAGTGTGCTATGTGAACTAATGAAGCGCTCTCTCATCTTATTCACCTGATTGAGGTAAAGATTCTTGACATTCACAAGCCCTCTGTGTCCCAGATTTCTTCGAAAATATAGCAATTTTGTGAACGAATTGGGATGTAAACATCGGAACTTTGTCAATGTTCTTCGTGTCAATCTGTCCAGTTCATCAAGATCTGCTTCAGACCATTTAACAATGCCAGAAGAATATGTCAGAGTTGGCACCGCCCAGCCATTGATCGCTTTAATGAGGTTTCCACCGTTCAGTTTGGAGTTTAAGAGTTTTGTCTGTCGTTTTTGGTACAAAGTGGAAAAATTCTTCTTTAATAGGCTATGATAAAATTTATGATTTTGGAGCATTCCTAAATATTTGTATGAGTCATCTGATGCTAGTTCTTATATACCGCAGACTGTTGAATGTTGTTCTTTTATTATTCCCTTTTGTGTGCTGATAGTGGAGTATTTCTCGAGTCCGAATGACATTTTGATATCCTTACTAAATATTTCGACTGTTTTTATTAATGAATTTAGTTTCTCTCTTGTTTCTCCATAGAGTTTTAAGTAGTCTATGAATAGCAAATGAGATAGTTTCCTGGAATTTCTCATGTCAAGTTTGTAGCCAATATTGCTATTGTTAAATAATGTGGACATCGGGTACAACGCTAGACAAACCAAACAGGGGAAAACGAATCTCCCTGAAATATTCCTCTCTCGATATTTCTTGTTCCGTAGGTGCCTTGAATGGAACGGCAAACAGGATTTTAAAAGATAAGATAGGTGTGAGGAAAGTGTAGGCCTGATGGGTGCCGCGATTGCTCACGGTGAACAACAAGCGGGTACGACTAACAATGTCAAAGCAGTGTTTGGACCGCTTTAAGCGAAATCCGCAGGACTTTTTACATCGAGTCGTCACGGTTGATGAAAGCTGGATACATTATTAAACGCCAGAGACCAAGAGACAGCCAAAACAATGGATTTTTCCGGACGAATCTGCCCCGAAGAAGACAAAAAGGGTTCCATCAGCCGGAAAGGTTATGGCCATGATTTTTTGGGATTCCAAAGGAATAATCCTCATGGATGCCTCAGGGCAGTACTACAGTGAATTTTTGGATAGATTCGATAAGAAATGAAAGGAGACACGGCCCCATTTGGCTAAGAAAAAAGTGCTCTTCCATCATCATAACGAACCAACACATTCATCTTTAATTGTCGCGGCCAAATTGCACTACAAATTGCTTCCGCACCCACCTTACTCGCCAGATCTGGCACCCAACGATTTTTTCTGTTCTCTAACTTGAAAACATGGCTCGCAAGAAAAAAAAATCAGCTCAAATGAAGAGGTTATCCCCAAGACAGAAGCGTATTTTAAAGAGTTTGAAAAATCGTGTTTCTAGACGGCATAATAAAGTTGGAGAGACGCTTGGAAAAGTGTATAAACCTACCAAAAGGAGACGTTGAAAAATAAAAATATTTTTGTGAAAAAAATTACGTCTATTTCAGCATTGATCAATATATTTGGAATGAGCCCCACCAGGAATGATGGCCCCACCCATCCCTGCAACTGGAGGGCACATGTTTAGCCTCTCGATTTTCAGGCTCGTCATGTTACCGACACATGCTCTCCCGTGAAGAATAGGAAGACCCCATCCACAGTCAGCCCAGTCAGGAACCCAGCGGTTGGGTGTACTTGATACTCAACTACTGTTGTCTCATAGGACGCTGTCCAAAGAAACCTAACATTACATATACACGCCATCCAACCGGAAGTCGGCGAAAGTATGGGTTACTGACTGTGGATGGGGTCTTCCTATTTTTGACGGGAGAGCATGTGTCGGTACCCTGACGAGCCTGAAATTCGAGAGGCGAAACATGTGCCCTCCAGTTGCAGGGATGGGTGGGGCTCATTCCTGGTTAAGCACCTAACACAAATGTTAATTTGGGCGGAGACGTAGGTTGCTGTGTGTTCCACATGAAATTGTGGAATCCAGCAGTTGGGTGTACTTGACACTCAACTACTGTTGTCTCATTGGGCGCTATCCAAAGAAACCTAACATTACATTACATTCAAACCGTGCGTCGAAAGATCGGAAATAGAATTTTTTTATGTTTTCGAAAATTTATTTGTATTACGACAATCATGGGAATACATGACCACATATGGATAATGTAACAAGCCATGTATGGTATAATTCATCTCAAGCATTGTTTTTTCCCATTTAGAGAAACCACTGTGAATATATTAAAATTTTTAATTTTTATCACATTGAATCAATTTGAAAATTATTAATTAACGCATTAGTCTAAAACATTATTTTTGTATACATTATATAATTTTGTATCAGTAAAATAAATGGAGACTCTTAGAATACATCTTTAGGGCAGAGAGCAGCAATAATTTCTCACCTTCAGTTATTGTATTTTTTTCTCATATCTTTTTGCCAAAATATTGCCGAGGAAAAGAACAGAAAGGCTTTCCTACTGAAACCTAATTTCAACAACCAACTTTTAATTTAAAAAACAAATTACCTTTTCTTGTTTTTTGGCACGAATGTTCGCAAGATTACATTTACATAAAATATTAAAATTGCTGTTTTACGAAGGAAGTATTTGTCATTATTTAATTTTCATTTGTATTTCAAGATTTAACCATTTGCTTTATTTAACGATGTGCAATTTATTTTTTGGTATTAGAGATTTAGGAATTTTCACATATCCTTTTGCGATCCGTTGCAAAATAACCGCTAAAACGTTTCAAGCAACGGAACTTGAAGCAAACGTAAGCAAATGTTTAGGAAATTAATAAATTCGTCCACCAAATCGTGAGTAAAAGATCATAGGAGCACGGAAATGAGCCACCCCAAACTACTTTGAAAGAAGAATTCAATCTGAAGAAAAGTGTGCTCTTTATATGGGGAGATTGTAAAACCGATATTAAATATACAGGGCGTTCCGTTTGTCATTTTCAAATTTTGGGAACATAATATAGATATAATTCTAAAACAAAAACACCAAAGTACTAGGTCGATTTTTATTTATTACGAATTACAGGCCTACGCAATTATGATCAGTAAATAATCAGATTTAAATTATAAAATGCCTTTATCGGATCTAGAAATTGACAGTTGTTATTTAACGCTTATTTTCTCGTGAATGTTGGGCAGGCTACTAGATAAGCTTCAATCATTCTTCTGTGGTGTTTGAAACTTATGCGTACACTAAATCTTTCATGTACATATAAAAATCTAGAGGATTATACTCATGGATAAATATGAAATTCCAGACTACAATTCCGAAATGTCACCATCTATTTGAAACCTGAAGATCTCTTTCGTTATTAGAAAGAATGTATGGACCAAGTATCAAATCATTGCCAGATATCGCGAAATATCGAAAAAGCCCAATAATATATGATATACTGTTGAAAAAACAGCTTATGTCTTGAATTGGGTTTTTGAATAAAAAATAATTATTGATTTTTTAGTTTATTTTAAAACTTTATCATAAATAATAGTGATAATCAATGCGAAAAACTTTTTAAAAATCTGTTACAATTAATTATAAATGAATTAAAATGTATAAAATTAAAAAAAAATCACATGACTATGAACGCACCGCGATTGGCTGCCGTGTTTGTGACGTCATAATAGTAAAGTGTTTTCATGTTAGTACTGTCAACGGCTTCTACCGTTGCATATATACTGTCAAAATTATTGTTGGTTAAGAGCAAAATAAAATATTGTTGGTTACTAATTTAGTTCAATAGTGTGTGACAAAGGGTTCATAAAGGCTAATTCTGACAATATACTTGCTGTGGATATTTTTATATCTCAGATGACATTCTCATTCTCAGAAATGACATTCGGTTGAATTCAGATGAAGTTCGATGTATTAAAGCATCAATGTGAGTTTTTAAAAAATAATAATAATGTAAATGTAAATAAGAAACAAAATATTTCTATTAATATAATTAAACTATTTGTAGGGTGTCATGAAAAAGTTACGGTGACAAGGTTATAGGTTTTGTTCAACTTAACCGCAAAAATAGTAAAAGGATGTGTATGTCCAGCACATAAAGTTCGGAGCAAAGCTTATACAGTTTCCTTGATTATTAATAAAAAATTAAGAAAAGCTCAAGACACTCAATGTCACGATTGTACAACTTTAGCAAGTAACAAATACTCAATCAAAAGAAAATATATTATGTTATAAATAGTAATATTTTGTATATATATATATATATATATATATATATATATATATATATATATATATATATATATAATATTGTAATATTGGCAATATTTTTGTGTAATGTTGGTATTCAAAAATAATGAAAAATGTAAAAATATTGAATAACCAAAAGATATTTTCTAGTATTGTAATTATTTTTTGAGCGAAAAAACATTATAAATCATAGTTAGAAAAACAAAACAGATACATAATGTTTCAATCACTAATTTTATTTCAATAAAAAATACAGTGTTAAATATACATAATAAAACTTCCCCGAACTAGGATAATATATTACAGTAGATTAGAATCTCTAAACTACATTAATAATCAATTGAGAATAAAAACAATCACTACCCAAAATTATATACATATTTGTTTGATTGCTTTCATTGAAGTTTGCAATACTTTTGAAACCACACCGATTCCTCAAACCACCACTCTAAACTCTATTAACAATATTTTCAACAAAAAAAATCCACCCATACTACATTATTGCTTTAGTTAAGGTTTTCAGTGTTTTTAAAACGATGGCTATTTTTCGTTTTACATGTTTTACACACCACCACGTTAGACTCTTGTTTGAATAATATTTGCAAATATAAATAAATCTGGCTACCAAGTAACTCTAATGCATGACCAGCTAGAGATATTCCAAATAAGAGAAGGTACCTAAACCATTTTTTTTTAATGGAAAACTTTTATAGTTCAAGTGTGGGAGTCCCCTGTTAAGGTCTGCCCACTAGAAAACCACTATGTACCTAATATCTCTTTTCAATGCCTATAATAAACTTCTAACCTTTGTTTAAACATACCCTATCAAATAAATATGTTCAATTAATAGATGAAATATATGTTTTGTTTTATTTAGAATACGAATATACCATTTCCTTTACTTTTTGTTTGGATAGTAGGTTTGCCTTTCTATTTTTCGTTTTTTGCATACTCCTTCAGATGTTTGTTTTGATTCCATGAAAAACTGCTTTGCCAGTCCTTAATTTAACTAGTTGATGTTCGTCCAACTGATCACATGAATTTGCTGTACTCTTCGACCATCTACAAATTAGATTATCCTGTAAAACTTTCTTAAGTATAAGACTTTTCATATACGATTACCTCCCAAATTGGTATTTGAATGTTGTTCTCGCCTATTTGCGCTTTCTTGAATATTATTATTCGTATCCTACAAAATAGACGATCCTGTAGGGCTTTCTCATTATTACTACTGTCAGTTGTGTTGCTACATGTAGATTATTTGCGGACACGCAGGAATATTCCTTCTTATAAATTTGGCACGTTAATATATTTTCTCTACATGAATTAAATAATATAAATAAAAGTTATAAAAACGAATGCAAAAAAACAAAATGAATCCTAATCTAATTTCAATATTTCATTCTGAATTTACCTTTGAGCCTCCATATCTTATGTAAAGATATTTGAGTATAACGTCGAAAACATCACCGAAAACCCAAATAGCAATTAAAAGCAAGTATATTTTCAAATCGATAGTAAACCAACAAATGCAGTCAAAGATATAGGTTAAACCTATAGAACAATAACTAAGATCGATAAATTGTTTTATTTGCCCGAGTCTCCGATTCTTTCCGAACGTCTTTTCAGAAAGAGCGTGAAAGAAAATTTCCGTATAACTTCCGAATTATTCCGAGCTGAATCGATATTGGCGACATTGGCCTTCGTTACTATTGTGACTTCACAATGGTTCGGGTTTTTTTTCGGAAATTGTCCTGTCATCGGTACTAGATGGTAACGTTTTTTTACCTTGCCGGGCTAGCTTTTTATGTCGGGGCTGGATACACATAAACAACGTTGAAATAAAATTATATGTATATATTAACTAATGAAGTAATTATAGTTATGTAAAGAAAAAAAACCAGGAAAAGGAAAAGAGATGCTAAACAAGAACTACAAGAAAACCAAAAGTTGGGCGCTAGTGGAGGCTTATGCTAGCCACGATAAGGAAATGCTTATTCTCTAAGTACTTATCTACGGTGCTACAGCCTTTAGGTATCGGATGTTCGATTCGGCTAATACGGAAACGGTACAATGGTACAGCAATTTACGTTCCATCGTCACCACTGGTGACATAACTGGTGGTGTAACTGGTGACATAACTGGTGGTGTAACTGGTGATGAAACTGGTGACGTAACTGGTGACGTAACTGGTGGCGTAACTGGTGGCGTAACTGGTGGCGTAACTGGTGGCGTACGGAATCAGTACGGTATGCTTAGTGGTGTGTCGTGGTAGACCCTATCTAGAACGATAGACGGAAACACAAAAGCACCTTGAGACTTAGAAAACTCACCGTGGTTGTCGATACTAAAGGCTAAAGGAGAACACGCCACGTTGCTCATCGCCGGCAGTCAGATTCGCAAATGCCGGGTTAATTCACGGAGGGGAGATTAATACAAGAGACTTTAGAAGGGATGATGGAGGCGGAATCTGCACCATGGACGGCGTGTTTCCGGATACAGATAAGAGAGTTCGCCACCCATACGTAACGTAAGCAGAAAATCTGTGACGTCCGCAGGAGATCGGGATTGGACAAATACGAAGGACGATGAGGGTACATATGTAACAGGGGTGAAAACGTTACAAGATTTCAAACTGTATTTTCAATTTGATATAACTTTTTAATTACAAAGAAAAAAATAAAAATAGTTTTGTTATAAAACTTATATATGATTTTTCCATTCCATTTCCATTTATGATAAAGAAAAATTGTTCAAAAGCCTAATTGTAGAATCATCAAAAATAACATAATAAATTACTAACGAGTCTCAGTTAAATATGATATAATTAATATAAACTTTAGAACTGAAAGAAAGCTAACTACAAAATCATACACTTGCATGTTATATACTTCTCTATATAAGCGATAAGTATTATACCCAACTTAGGAGCATTCAGTGACAAGTAATGAAAAAATGTATACACAATTCATCCATCTTTTTTAAACATTCTTTCAGTCATTTACATTTTGCTTATAATAGGTAATTAAAAGTACATAGATGAAATTCATTGAATACAACTAAAATAATTATCCCCTTGAGTATGATGAATCGTCATTAAATCTTATGACTTAAATATTTTTAATATATATTTGATAAGTGACATTATATTTAAGATTCATATGTATACAATTGCCTGCCAAACACTATAAATATTAATTCTATATTTGTTTCATAATACTTAGAGTTTCCCCATTAGATTGTACATTGAACACTAAAAGAGCAACTGCTCTACCCATTTACAAAAGATACAAACACTCTTACTCGCTGATTTTTTACACAGGCAAAAATATTGTGAATGGTTTATTGGCCACACCTTAAGGTATCCAAATATTTTGTTCAGTATTGTATCAACCGACGAAGCTCCTTGGAATTAGAATGAGATATTTTGAACATTTTCACCAGTTAATTTAATATAACTACAATGTTTGGCTTACGGTTTGGCTACTAATACTTAATAGTTAAGCAACGCCGAAATGGTTTGCATTTTAAGTACTTGTTTAAAAAAAAACTTTTTGTTCAGGGGAAGGAAAGGGAAGTTGTTTCCGACAGATGGTGTTATCTTAGCCTTTTTGCATTAGGCAACACTACATACCACTTCATCGTAAAGCTCTATTAGGGTTGAAATGACAAAATATATTATTTCGCCGAAGTGTAAACAACATAATTTTTCATAGTGTTAAACATGTCCAATTTCGTGCCAAAAAAGAGTATTTGCGGGAAATTTTGCTGCATAACTTAAAAAAAAATCAGCAGCTGAATCACATGGAATTCTTGTGGAGACTTACGGCGACCATGTTCTGTCGGAAAGAACACTACGATAACCCGAAGCGTAGAAAGTCGTGGGGTAAACCCGCCCATGCATCCACATCGACGGCTAAGCCGAATATCCATGATTCCAAACGCATGATCTGTATTTGGTGGGATCAGTTGGGTGTAGTATACTACGAGCTTCTCTAACCCAACGAAACCATCACAGGAGATCGCTATCGACTACACTTGATGCGTTTTAGCCGAGGATTGAAGGGAAAAATGGCCGCAATATGAGGAGAGATACGACAAAGTCATTTTGCAGTATGACAACACTCGGCCAAATGTTGCAAAACCGGTCAAAACCTACTTGAAAACGCTAAAATGGAAAGTCTTACCCCACGCCCCATATTAACCTGACATTGCTCCTTCCGATTACCACTTGTTGCGATCAATGACTCATGGCCTGGCGGAGCAGCATTTCCATTCTTATGAAGATGCCAAAAAATGGGTCGATCAGTGGATAACTTCAAAAGATAAGCCGTTTTGTCGACATGGTATTCATATGCTGCCAAAAAGTAATAGCTAGCGATGGACATTACTTTCAATGTCATGTTGTTTACTATTTCTAAAAAAAAGCATTTATTTTTACGAAGAAATTTCGATAATTTATATAAGTCTCTAAATATATATATATATATATATATATATATATATATATATATATATATATATAAATATATATATATATATATATATATAAATATATATAAATATATATATATATATATATATATATATATATATATATATATATATATATATATATATATATATATATATATATATATATATATATATATATATATATATATATATATATATATATATATATATATATATATATATATATATATATATATATATATATATATATATATATATATATATATATATATATATATATTCATATATATATATATATATATATATATATATATATATATATATATATATATATATATATATATATATATATATATTCATATATATATTTATATATCATCATCATCATCAGCCCGCATCGATCCACTGCAGGATGAAGGCCTCTTCAGCATGCTTCCAACCTTCACGGTCCTGGGCTTTCCTCTGCCGGGTCCAATATACTTAACGATGTCATCAATCCATCGTGCTTTCGGTCTTCTCCGCGGACGTTTGCGATCAAGCGGTATCCACTCCAGGATTGCCTTGGTCCATCTGTCGCCCCATCGCCTCGCTATATGGCCTACCCATCTCCATTTCATGAAATGGAGATGGATATGTATATATATATATATATATATATATATATATATATATATATATATATATATATATATGGCTTCCTAAAGCTCCAACCCTTCGTCCACATCGCAGGAAGCGGACAACGGCTGAACCCGAGCGTTAATTTCAGGAACAGACGGCTAACAGGGCTCTGGCAGAAAAAAACCCAGGTCGCGTCTGCAGTGGCAACCACCGGCAACCTGGTCGGCGTCTGTTCACCCAGACGGTGGGGCCGTACACTACCCTCCAGGAACTAACAATCCCTGGTTCTAAACTCCCAGTGGAAACACTGGACCTATAAGCTTATAAGCAACCATGACTCGTACAAGTAATTACAATTATACCCCAGGTGGTAACCAATCCACCAATCGACAGACGGCAACCGGGTGTTCGGATTCTGGGGAACCTGGACTTTCACGATCTCAAAATAATTCGGAGCTTTCCGGCAAATTTCCACATAAAATAGCTACATATATTGGCACCTTCAACATCAACACGCTGATCCAACCAGGAAAACTTCCCAACCTAACTTCAGAACTTGACAGGTAAAAGATACTTGTGCTTGCCCTACAAGAAACACGCATCACGGATGAGGACACGGTAGACTATGGGAACTATCGCATATTCAAAAGAAGCACAGACAAACGAATCGTCAGGGGCGCTTCGCTTCTGTTCATAGCATTTGTGGTACATAAAGAGATAGTTAACTGTGTTAAGGAGATGACGCCCATAAACAATAGACTAATGACAATGCGCATACAGTGCGCCTATAAAAAATACACAATAATCAATATACATGCCCACACAAACGGAAACAACAAGAAAAACCCCAAGCCTACAGAGAAATTCTGGGCAACATTAGAGAAGGTAATGGCAAAGGTCCCAAAGGATGACGTCAAAATCTTACTGGGCGAGTTTAACGCACAAATCGGTAGAGAAAAAATCCATCAGAAAATAGCAGGTAAATTCCCCGGTCATAAATTTACCAATAAGAACGGCACAAGACTCTTCGAACTATGCCAACAGAATAACCTTAAGATCATATCAACATCCCTAAGAAAATCTCCACGAAAACAGAAGACATGGAGATCGCCTATTCAACAGATTGGAGAATTCCAGATTGACCACGTTGCGATTTCATACCCACAACAAAGAGAGATCCAAGATGTCCAAGTTCGCAGGGGCGCGAACATTGACTCAGACCACTACCTAACACGAATCAAAGTCAAGTTCACCCCAAGGAGAATTCATCACAAGAAAGCACATCTACAAAAATTCGACACAAAAAAGATCAAGGAATCCAACATAACAGAGGTTTGGAATGGGAAAAGGAACAAGAAGATACATGGAAAAAATTCCAAAAAAAATTACACAAAAGGCACAGGAACTGATCCCATTGAAAAAGAACACAAAACACCCTTAGTGGGACTCGGAATGCGAAAGTGCATTGCAGCAACGCAAACGAGTACCTCAGGAGTATAACACTAAAAAATCTCCAGAAAGTCAATAGCTTTTTGACGTGACAAGAAAACAGACCGCAAAGGTTATCAGGCAAACTAAGCGGAAGTACATGAAGGAACAACTAGACTATAGTGGAGAATTTCCGCAATTATAACACGAGAGACTTTTATAAGACTTTTGCAAAAGAAATCCGTGGATACACACCACAAAATCTTTGCTTCAGAAAGCGGAATGGGAGATTAGCGCTAACCAATCAGGAGAATTGTCAGGAGCTGGCACACTATTTCTCTGATCTCCTCAATTGCCCTGAACGCGACACAAGATTCCCCAAGGAAAACTGTATCCATACCCGCTCAGACTCACCACTACCAATACAGGAAGAAATCCACAAGGCACGTACGCAAACTAAAGAATAACAGGTCATCCGGTGAAGATGGTATCACTGCGGAACTATTGAAAAACCTTGGACCAAATTCACTGCAGGAACTTACGCAAATTATCATGGCTAACAGAAAAATTACCAGATGATTGGAAATGTGCTCTTATCACCCGCTGCACAGGAAGGGGAGACAGAATAGATGCGAACAACTACAGAGGAATCTCCTTACTACAAGTAACCTACAAAATCCTCTCAGCATGCCTTCTCCAGAGAACACAAGAATAATTAAAACACAAAATTGGCGAGTACCAGGCAGGCTTTCGCCCTGGTCGCTCATGCACTGAACAAATATTTAACCTAAAAACTATACTGAAATACAAAGCTATCAGGAACGTCCCAATCATCTGCACGTACGTGGACTTCAAGAAAGCATAGGACTGCATCGACCGAAAATCTTTGTTCAACATCCTTGAAGAACAAGGACTCGACCCCAAAAACACTACGATTGATCAAGCAGACACTGACTGACACAATGGGAGAAATTTCCGAACCCTTCCTGATTAAAACTGGAGTACGCCACGGAGATGGGTTATCCCCACTCCTCTTCGGCCTGGTCCTGGACAAAATCATAAGAACATGGGAAAAATAACTGAAAAATCAAGGACACTGGAAACCAATACGACTCGGACGATCCAAAAACAACATAGAAATATCATGCCTGGCTTTCGCAGATGACCTAGCCATACTCGCAGACAATGAAAAAAGAGCAACCAAACAAATCAAAGTCCTCAAGGAATCTGCAGAGAAAGTTGGCCTATAAATCTCCTTTCAAAAAACCGAATTCTTCTGCTCAAAATTAGATGTTAAAAATTTGCACCAAATGCGGCAAAAATAAATAGGGTCACTCACTTCAAATACCTGGGCAAGATCCTCGAACCCACAGGAGGAGAGAAGATAGCATAGAAGACTCGATTACAGAAGATGAAGAGGGCATACGGCAAGACACACAATATCTACAATAAGAAATGCCTATCCACACTCGCAAAAATAAGGACAGTACAACACGGTAATCAAACCAGATGTACTATACGCAAGCGACACTTGCACTTCATACAAAAAGCGGCATAGAAAACATACTAAGAGAAGAACGCAGAATTATGACGAAAATTCTCGGTCCAAAACTGACAGAAGAAGGATACAGACTACATTCTCGAAAGACCACAGAGAGAATGTCCAACGTAGCGGAGAACATAAGAAAAAGAAGGTTGAAATTTTATGGACATATCAGTAGACTCCCCAACAAGACTCACCAACAGAATTCTTATATATATATATATATATATATATATATATATATATATATATATATATATATATATATATATATATACAAGGAGTTAAGTCAACAGTACCATGGATCATTCCAGCGAGAACTGATCTGGAAAAGGCACAAATGGGCCCGACAGAGATAGAACCGACAGAGACAGATAGAAGAACGTACAGAAACAAAATGCATATGTGGAACGTTGCATCAGAGAGCGATGTTTCGAGGAGATCGGGAACAAAGTGGACGGAGGCAAGAAAGAAAATCCACGGAGAAAGGATGAGAAGAGGTGTGGAGGATCAGAAAGAACACTCGAAAATGAGTCCGAATGCTTTGCGTGATCCAACCGGGTCTATATAATATATAACAAGGTATAATATAATATATAACAATAAATAATAATATATAACAAGGACTAGATCTGAAAGCTCTGGCAATTGTTAAAGCAACATTAGCTAACACAAGGTCAAAAGTTAAATTCATGGATGACATCTCAGAGCCCTTCGAAATTAAAACTGGAGTGAGACAGGGGGATTGATTCTCACCACTCTTATTTAACTGTGTTCTAGAAAAAGTAATACAGGAGTAGCATGAAAAACGTCGCCCTGAATATTGACCAGCCCATCAAACTGGGGAGAACCAAAATCAAAATTGATTGTCTGGCGTTTACTGATGATCTAGCAGTTTTGGCTCAAGATATATTAACGGCACAAAAACAGATTGAAATCCTAAAAGAAACAGTAGAAAAGGTAGGTCTCCAAATTTCCTTTAAAAAGGCACAATACATGACCTGCAACAGACTAAGAACACCATTTCAAAAAACAAAATATGGTAACATCAGACGAGTCTCTCAATTCAAATATTTGGGTGAAATAATAATGGAAAATGGGTTGGAAAAGACCGCCAATAAGGGTAGATGTCAAAAAATAGAAACGGCATTGAGAATTACACAAAATATTTACAACAAAAAATGCATATCTAAAAACACAAAACTGACAGACATTACAACACAGTTATTAAGCCAGAATGTCTATATGGGGCAGAAACGCTCATTTTGAATAGAAAGAGAGACATCGAGGAGATTGAAAAGAAGGAAAGAAAAATCATA